>JAJOZX010001925.1:255000-325000 GCA_023014485.1 Bathynomus jamesi | reverse complement strand
AGGTGCATCTCGGGTGATGGTATGGTGTGGCATTTGGAAGGATCGCATCATAGGCCCCCTCTTTTTCGATGAACATGTCACTGGAGGCACCTACCTACGTATGCTCAAGGAAGAAGCATTTCCCAGTGTTTTGAACGAAGAAGGAAATTTCCTAACATGGTTCCAGCAAGACGGCGCTCCTGCACATTACAGCACCCAAGTAAGGGAATACCTGTACCAACAATTCCCTGGTCATTGGATAGGACGTCGAGAGCCTGTGGAATGGCCAGCTAGAAGCCCGGATCTGACGCCACTAGATTTTTATCTCTGGGGCCACTTGAAAGCGCTGGTATACGCAGAGAAAATTAGGAGTGTTGAACATTTGTGGTAGCGCATTATTGGGGCATGTAACACCATTACTCCTGACATCATTCACCGTGTGCTTGCTGACTGGGTATCACGTCTGAATTTGTGTACTGAAAACAATGGTGGACATATTGAGCACGTTCTGTAAATAAAAGCTTTTATTTGCCTTTTTTTATTATTTTTCCTATGATGCCGGACTTTTGGGACACCCTGTATATATATATATATATATATATATATATATATATATATATATACACTATGCCTGGTCGAAATTTCATACTGAAAAGGTACATATTGTGAGGGGTTTGAATGAAAGACAGGAACCCCTCATAAATTATTTTCGCTGTTTATTAAAGCCTCCTACCCCTGGCACAATTTTTCACTTTTTTACCTATATTGAAGAATATTCCATTTACACGAGATTTACTCTACATTCTGGTATTTTGATGACATAAATCTTTATTGACGTATAATATTTTATTTAATATGAAAATTAATTAAGTACAACAATATATTTAGATGAAAAATTAGAGCCAAAAAAATGTGCTAAAATTCAATTTACTTTTCCATTGTTCCTTATCACATCAAAAGGGAAGAAATTTTCAATATCATAGGGAATTTTATTTCATGTTTCTGACTCATTCCATTGGGCCTTCCATTCAAACTTGGGCAGTTTTCTCCTTGATTCTAATGAGTTTAAGATAAACTTTTGACGGTTGGCATATCCTATTCTTTCCTGACATGCATTTTTTACTAGGTTCACTGCCCTTTCCACAATTTGACTGTGGCATGGAAAAGAAGCTATCTCCAGTGGCTTCCATCGAGCCTGTAGTAGCTCATCGTCGCTAAAATTGTTTAGTAGCGGTGGAGCAGTAATAATCTCTTTTTGCCAATCGATCATCTCGGTGTAGTCAATAGATTGGAAATTGAGGGTTCGAGGCAACTCAAAGTTTCTCGTACCTGAAAATCCTGTTCTTGAAAGGATGATTTTCTGAATAGCTTGCACCCTAATTTCTAGTCTCTTGTCAGTTACCATTAATATGAGTATATTTTCTGGGTGGGCAAAGTAGGCGTTATTCTTTAATACTGGTTCTATGATTGATCTATGTTGTTCATCTAAATTTCGAAGCAAGCACATTAAATGCCAAAAGTTATATGCACCATCAGTTGCATTAAGATGAGACTTTATCCAAAACCACCCGTACCTGGGGATCGAGTGGACAGATCTTGAGAAGTGTCTCCAGTTTGCACTGCCAGACACATATCATAGAGATATCTTTGATCACTGCTTAACTCGTTCACAACATTCGCTGGAATTTCTTTAATGTTTCCCTTTACGCGAGAATATTTGACTCCCTCCAATTTTGTAAACCTGTTTTCAGTTTATTCCCAATTGAACCCACAAAAGTATATGGACCTGTTGTTTTACCATTACTGGCTTTGTAGACGTGCATAAAAGGCAGCTCATTCAAATGCAAGAGGCACTTCAACCACTGCACGGGTCTGTTGAGATGAATTTCAACCAGTTTTATGGCTCAATCAATTTTTCCTGTATTTACAGGAGTACCATCACACAGTAAAGCTTTGATAGTATCTGTGCTGTTCGAGTCTGTACTAATAGTTATCAACTCTTCTACGATGTAGCGAGCAGTTCCATTATCTGGTGTGACTTGGTCTACATAGATGCCTCCAGGTTCTTTCACAATAACATAGTGTTCTTCTTTAATCTTTCCACTTTTAGTTAATGTGTTATCTTTCCTTCCATCAAATCCAAGGCACTCCATCTTCATATTTTTGGATTTAAACCTAAAAGTATTTGTTTCACCCATGCGATTTCTTTCTCTTTCTAATTTCTTTCTGTCAAGCATGTTGGTGTGGTTAAGGATCCCTATATCTTTTAAAGCTGCATTGACTATTGCAGCTGCAGTTCTACAAACTTACACGATAACGATCTGCTGTCAATCTAGGTTTTTATAGGAGTGCCTGTTCTGAATATTCTGTCAATTCTAAATCGGCCTCATGATCTACATCCTGATTCTCTGAATCTACAGCCATGTCTTCTTCGTATTTTCTATAAATTCCGATGGTAAAACATTGGTGGCTTCAGTCATTTCTTTTTGTGCTTTTAGTTGACGGTTTTGTGCTTCTTGCGCTCTTGCTAAAGATCTCTTCTTTGTTGAACTAGATACGCGATCAATTGGTCCTAACTGATTTTTTCTTTGTTTTGACCCACAAAAGACTCCCATTCTGCCATAGGTATTTTATCCTTACACCTGCAAGATTTCCCATCAATTCCTTTATCATAGCATTTACAAGAAGATATATCAAACATTTCATCATACTGAGCTACTTTTACGGCAAAACTTTCATTTCTTCGATGTAACGGCACCTTGTTCAATTTTGAGGCTTCTTCTATTAGTCGTCTGACTTTAAGATAGATACCTTTGGTGTTAATCATAGGAAAAGGAATTTCATCCAAATGTCTTCAATATTTGTTACAACAACCCTGTAACAATCATTAGCAGTTGCTGATCCTTTAGATTTAGCTTCTTCACGACGGCGCACAAAAAGGTAGTGTCTCATAACATCTGCTTTTGAAGGACTCATGGCTGCTAGGAATTCCGTAGGATATCGAAAAGCTGCATTTGAGGACTTGCTTGTAGTAGTGATAATTTATATTTAGAAGTAAAATCAAATTATATGTTATTTGTAATTTATGATAATTCAAATTATAATTAAAGCAAATGCAAACTATTTTTATTTATCTGAAAAAATATTTCTATTTATCTGAAACAAAAATATCAAGCATTAAACAAACAACTTATCATGTAACATATAACAACATTAAACATATGCAAATATGAAGGTAAAAAAGGGAGGAGGGGCATGTGATAGGGGCAGTGGGGTACCACATGCTTGGTTTTTTTAATATTTTGTTAAAGTGATAAAAACACCTCACACAGTGTACTTTTTAAGATATAACATTTTTTCCCATTTAAATAATATATGTAAATATGAGGGTAAAAAAGTTAGGGGGCAAGGTATGTGGTAGGGGTAGCATGGGTATCACATGCTTGATATTTTAATGTTTTGTTAAGATGATAAAATGAAACTTTTCACATAGTGTACTTTTTAAGAAATAAAAATTTTCCCATTTTCGACCCGGCCTAATACACACACACACACACACACACACACACACACATACACATATATATATATATATATATATATATATATATATATATATATATATATATATATATATATATACACACATGTATACAAATACATATAGTTTTAATTATATGTAAAGCTCAAAATTTTCACGGCTGCGTTCTTTTCTGTAGTTTAATCGCGGTGCTGGGGGTTTCGGGCCCAGTAATTTTAATTATTTAATTTATTATCACCTAGGTGCACAGCGTGGGGACCTAATCAATATGTGTGTGAAGTTTCATGTTCGTAACTGCTTCCATTTTGGAGTTATGGCTGAAGCAGACACACACACACACACGTCCTTTTATTATATACTAGCGGAGCGACCCGGCGTTGCCGGGTGGATGTTGAATGCTATATATATATATGAAAATTATTTCATGAAAGTAATACATGAAAAATATTTATGATGAATAAAACCACGAAGGAAAGGAAACACAGAATGATGCTCAAGCGGCTTTCGTCTAATGACATCCTCAGGAACACTGAAGTACATAAAGAGTTACAGCCTATTTATAGGTTACAAAAAAAAAAATATATATATATATATATATATATATATATAAAATAAACGGAGAAAAAAAAAAGAAAATTAAAGGATTGTGGGAGGAGAATACAAATTTGTAAGGAAAAACTACCGATTTTAGCACTTTGCCCAAATCCAACACAAGATCAAATGAATTGTTTCCAACCAATGACATAGTTAATTAAAAAAAATAATAAATTGAAAAATAAAAATAAAACTTGTAAGAGGAGCATACAAATTTATACTGGAAATCTGCCAAGGTTTTAGCACTCTGCCCTTCTTGTCTAAGTCCGATATACAGGGTGTTTGAAAACTTTCTGAACAAATTGTAATGGGGGATAGGCAACACCAAGACAAACCCTTTTCGTCTATAAGTGTATGTCCGCTGACATCACCATTCGGCGAGAGAGGGCGCCGCTGCAATTGGCTAAAAGGTGAAGTGGGCTAGACTCGCGCTTCCCGCGGGCATTCTTAAATCGGACGTAGTACGCGTAACATGTTTATTTAAAGAAGGCATGTTTATTTAAAGAAGGTGCTGAAAGTTGCGACCGGTAGCATTAATGCATGCCCGACAGCGTCGAAGCATTGACCGATGTACACGTCGAAAGATTCCCGGCATTTCTGGAACAGTTCCAGTGGCGACAGCGATTCTTGCTACGAGGTCTTCTTCTGAGTAAATGGGAGTCTCGTACACGAGGTTCTTCATGTGTCCCCACAGGAAGAAATCGAGGCATGTTAAATCGGGCGATCTCGGTGGCCAGGCTACGGGCCCACCCCGGCCTATCCATCGGTCCCCAAAAGTGGCGTTCAGATAATCCCGCACATCGTTCCTGGAGTGTGCTGGGGCCCCGTCGTGTTGAAACCACATTCGTCTACGAATAGCCACGGGAACATCTTCCAGCAGTTCCGGCAACGTTTCTTCAAGAAATATCCGATAAACCCGCCCGTCGAGTCGGGCAGGCAGCAGGTACGGCCCAATCAACTTGCCATGGACAATACCCGCCCAAACATTGACGGCGAACCGTTCTTGATGAGCATGCACCCGTGTAGCATGTGGATTTGCGTGCGCCCACACGTGAGAATTGTGCATGTTAAACACACCCTCACGTGTAAAACAGGCCTCTTCTGAGAACAGCACATAAGCCGGAAAATTAGGCTGCACCGCTGTCTGCTGCAGAAACCAGGGTGCGAATTCCACACGAAGAGGGTAATCCCGAGGTTGTAATGCCTGGACTCTCTGACGATGAAACCGATGTAACTGCTGCTCGCGCAACACTCTCCAGACCAGGTCGTGGTTCACACCGAAGATACGTGCAACACCTCGCGTGCTTGCGCTTGGATTGTCCTCAAATCGCCGTAGGATTTCTTCTTCCATGTCAGGAGTGCGCACGTTTCTCTCCCGACCAGTGTCATGCATGTTTGCATGGAATGTTCCAGTTTCTCGCAGTCGCCGATGCAAATGCGCAAACGTTTGGTGGTTTGGCACACGTCTGTTTTGGAAGCGCTGTCGGTACAACCTTACAGCAGCTCTTCCGTTTCCATTGGCAGCCCCATACACCATATGCATGTCAGCCATCTCAGCAGTCGTGAAGCGTTCCATGTTACGCGTACTACGTCCGATTTAAGAATGGCCGCGGCAAGCGCGAGTCTAGTCCATTTCACCTTTTAGCCAATTGCAGCGGCGCCCTCTCGCGCCGAATGGTGACGTCAGCGGACATACAATTATAGACGAAAAGGGTTTGTCTTGGTGTTGCCTATCCCCCATTACAATTTGTACAGAAAGTTTTCAAACACCCTGTATATAAAAATAAATTGAAAAATAAAAGTTTTTAGAGAAGTATACAAGTTTCCCAAAGGTTTAGCACTCTACCCTTCTTGTCTAAATCCGTTCTGAACGAATTCAAAACAACGGGATCGAGTTGAAAAAGACCTTTGCTGATGTTGAAGTTATTTGTAAGTTGGATAATGGCAGACTCAAGAATATTTCTATTAACAATGTTGCTAGACTGAAACCAAACTGAAGCATTATTCCAATCAATACAGTGGGATAACTCTGACAAATGGACAAAAAGGGCACTGGACGACTGTCCCGTTCTAACGGAATATTGATGTTGTTTTCCACGTGTGTGAAAATCCTTTCCCGTCTGACCTATGTAAAAGGAATCACATTGTTTACAACCAATTTTATAGATAATGCCTGAATTATTGGTAGGGCCATTTTTTACTATGATATTTTTCACAATATTGTTATATGAAAATACTACATTAATATCCAAAAGTTTAAGTACATTAGCAATGCCTGAAAAGCCCGGGAAAAATGGAAGTACTAAAATATTCTTTGACAAAGTACGAGTGTTATTATTCACACGATAGAGGGTTCGTTTTGCCTTGTTGAGACAAGATTCCATAAAAGCAGGTGGGTAACACAGATCACTTCCAATACCGTTGATTTTTTCCAATTCGGCATCGATGTATTCCGGACTGGCGATCCTAAGAGCGTGGAGAAACATTGAAGAAAAAATGGTTTTATTCATCATATATATATATATATATATATATATATATATATATATATATGTTAAACACAGACCGTGCATGGAACAAGGAACTCTTCTGGGAAATTACATCCACCATAGTTCGAATAAGTAATGATAAATGACAAATACTATAGTTTTTTCTTTTTCATGATGGAAGCCCAACGTGAGCACCGGGTTACTCGCAAAGAGGCCCCAAAATATAGCTTCCCTCACCAGCTATCTGCAAAGCTGGATCCTATCTGCTTTGCAGATAGCTGGTGAGGGAAGCTATATTTTGGGGCCTCTTTGCGAATAACCCGGTGCCCACGTTGTGCTTTCCATCATGAAAAAGAAAAAACTATAGTATTTGTCATTTATCATTATTCATTCGAACTATAGTGGATGTAATTTCTCGGAAGAGTTCCTTGTTCCATGCACGGTCTATGTTTAACATATAAGTTTCTCAGGGGACCATTCTGAGTTTGTATATATATATATGAGGGGTCCCGCATCTTAAAGTACCTAAGAGCCAAAATTAAAATTCGCCAGAAATCGCCTCCAAAGTTCAGCAATATTCTCGCAATAGTATCTCTATTATTAATTGAGCTAGAACGTTCATTTTTGGCTAAATTAGAGTTCTAAGTATGCTAATAAAGATGTTGATGAGTTTTTGGAATAGATTTTCATATTTTATATTTTATATATATTTCTTTAAATTTTTTGATGTTCTTATTATGCCGAACTTTGGGTGAACTTTTGGTTGGCGATAGAGGTGAAAAAAGTAGTTCGCTTCATAAGGTTTTCAACCATACTTCTATTGTCGTAAGGTCAATATAACCCAAACCACGCGATAGAGGAAGGGTGAAAATAGTGATATCCATCAAAAACAACGTTTCGCCTGTGGTGGCGGTTAGGAACTCAAAATTTGACGTCCCTTGAATTAAGTGTTCAGGGTCCCAGCGAGGGCAAATAATCGCTTCCTAATTTGAACATTTCTGGCAGCATTCTGTTATTTTGTGTATGTATTATACATATATAGTATATATATGGGAATGAACTCAGAATGGTTCCCTGAGGTTTTTTACGATACACACAGACCGTGCATGGAACAAGGAACTCTTCTAGGATAATTAAATCCACTATATATATTCCGAATAAGTAATGGTAAATGACAAATACCATAGTTTTTTTTTTCCATGATACATATATATATATATATATATATATATATATATATATACACATATATATATATATATATATATATATATATATATACACACATCTATATATATATATACACACACACACACACACTATATATATATATATATATACACATATGTTATAAATGTTAATTAATATATAATATTTATTTTGTATTGGTTTGTTCTCTCCATTAGCGTTGTATTACTTTTATTAGTATCATTACGAAGTGGGGCTTGAATTCTGGTATCTCTTATAATTTGAACCCTTAACTCTAAGTGAGTGATTGATAATGAAATCAACGGTTGTAATGACTTTTAATTTAAATTCAAGGACACAATTTGGTTGTAACAAGATCAATCAAAGTTCCGAAATATAAGCAATCAAGTTCAATGATATTTTAATTAAGTCTTAAAGATAAATTTAATCAACTCAGAAATTAAGTATTGCCAGTCAACTACTTATTCCTATCTGTAGTTAAGACTATTGGCCCACGATGTTCTCTACTCAATGACTCAAAAACTCAATAACTCTCTCTCAAAGGTTTAGTCTTCAACGAGCAAATCTCCTCCGGTCTCTACTCGGAGAACTGCTTAAACGCAACCCAGCCTTTCTCTCTTACTAACGGAGCGCAAGTTAGATTCTGCGGTCCCCGCCTCGCATTTCTTCTTTTATATGCTGAGGTCTTCCCTTTTCTTACGTCAGAGTCCAAGGCACAGAGAGGCGAATATCCTGTGACAGGAAGTTGCCACTTGAGTGAAGGGGAGAAGCGCCAGCCCTTAATTGGGGCGTCTCGATGCGGTCATATTCTGTCAGCTTCACTGAAGGCCTCCGGGTCGTGTCAAGGTCACGAACCGAACAAGGAAGAGAAAGCTGATATGGGCTCGGAGAAGGCTATAGGGGGGGTCGTTCAGGACTTTAATTGTCCGTGTATAACGAATCCGCCTCTCCTTAAAAAAAATAAAAAAAAGTATCGAATCTATGACGGAAAATCGGGGTCAGTAGGAAAGTCTTTAGTATTTAGTACATGAGCAGTGACAGAAATTCCATGAGAAAATTGAGGTTATTTCTAAACGTCAACCCATTACAATTTGGGTTTACTTAACTTACTCAGAATCCTAAACTACAGTCAAAACAAAATGTGCTAAAATCAGATGAGTTTAAATTAATACAGTGTACATATAACTTAGTTATCGTTAACCAATGAAAAGGCTTAAGTTTATATCAAACTCAGAATAAACGTTTTCGGGTATAATGCTTATTGGTCTATATCAATGTAGAGAAAAGAGAAAAATATATTTACGAAGTGCGGATTCTTCTTATTCATGCTTTAGTAATTTAATTCTTTTAAGGGTTCGTGCCATAACCCGATTCAAAAATTGACTTTTCGGTGCTGGTTAAGTGTGCGGTCTACCTACGATTGGTTAGGTTTAATCATGATATTTTCGTTAAAACTAACGAAAATATCATGACTAAACCTAACCAATCGTCAAGGGCGATTGACAATGGGATGTAAACAAACAATTAGTAAACAAGATAAGAAGCTATAATTAAAAAGTAGACCGCCGAATCATAGGTAGACCGCACACTTAACCAGCACCGACTTTTCTTTACCACTTTCTGCAAGTATCGCACAAATGCTACATTATCACAGACTGATTATCACATAAGTTAATACATAGCTCATTAGGTAAAAAATAGCTAATTTTTCAAATGAAAAAAGAGTTTTGGTAAATCTCTAGGAGCGCTCCATTTTTCAATATTAAACATACACTCATAAAACATATACCATTTGAAAGCTCACATTTTTCTGAGTCTAAAAATGTAGTAATCCAAAAGTATCAATAGCAAATAAAAAGTAACTAGGTTTAAATATAAAACCCTATACCGATCAATTTGTGATGCGTGATCTTTACGGGGGCGGAGCCCCCGTACCCCCGAGACCTAAATTATACAAATGATAATGTAATAACATTCATGTTAGGTTAGGTGGAGCTATTGAAGAATAGGGACCCCAGCCTTCTTTAGTTAGGCTTATAAGGCTAACTAACGAAAATATCACGACCTAACCTAACCAATCGTTAGGTTAACTGTACGCCCTTGACGTTTGGTTAGGTTAGGTCATGATATTTTCGTTAGTTAGCCTTATAAAGCTAATTAAAGAAGGCTGGGGTCCCTATTCTTCAATAGCTCCGGTTAGGTTAGCGTAACAATTTCCAAAAATACCATCTTACAACACAGACTGAAGATTTATAACTTAGCCAACCTTTATAATGTAGTTAATGACGTCACGCATCAAAAATTAATTAAATCTAGTTACTTTTCATTTGCTATTGATACTTTTGGATTACTACGTTTTTAGACTCAGAAAAATGTGAGCTTTGAAATGGTATATGTTTTATGAGTGTATGTTTAATATTGAAAAATGGAGTTCTCCTAGAGATTATCCAGGGTTTAAAACGGGTATGAAAAATTTTATAAAGCTGTAAGGAAAATTTATTGTAGTTTCCTTTAGTTTTCTTTATAATTCCATCAATGTAAAGGCTGTGACTTTGCGTCAGCTTTAGTTATTAATTCATAAATATAAAGAGATAACTATGACAAACATGAATGAGAGGATCCGAATACTCTCTATATATACACGGCAAATTGTATTAATTTCATTACTGATAATAAATTTGATTGAATCGAAACCAGGAAAAACGTGAAGAAGTTAAACATACAGTCTAGAGATGCATAATTAGAGAGGTAAGGAAGTCATACAAGTAAAGAAAACATAGATTGAGGAACGAAATTTAGAGGATAAAAGCAAATTACAATAAAACACATAGAATGACATAAATCTTTCGCGCAGATCGGCGGACGTGGAGTTGTAAAGATTGTTTACACTTTCACAAATAAGCGGTGAGAAAATTTCTTTTCATTTTAAATGCCTCTGATTCCAATCTGATTCCATTTTTGATTTTTCTAAATTTGGAGGTTTTTAGAGCCCGTCGGCTTATTCAAAAAATGGGATCCCATTATCCGTGATGTTGCTAAGATTTACTGAAGTTTTACGCAGTGAAGCTGCATGGTTACAATATACACAGCAGCACGATTACTGGAATTAGCCGTATTTTTCTGACTGAAATTAGGAATATAATGGGGTTGTAAACTTTGAAAGTGCAATTTTGCCTGGGTTAAGTGCTGCGTCGGGGAAGGCTAAGTTATGTAATTCTTCTCAGGGGAATTCCGGTTAAGGATAAGGTTCACTTAAATTTCTTTTTATTAAAGGGTAACTAAAATCTTTTTCTTTCGATTCCCGATCGAAGGTGGTATTAAGAAAATGTCGTGTGATTTCGGGGGATTCTCTTTTGAGAGTTTGGAATGGGAAATCAGAGTGGGCCTACAGGTGCAAGGATACATAAAGTCATAGGACATACATTAAAAACATACATTGAAAACATGGATTTGAAACATTTGTTGACTTACCGTACACCTAATATACATTTAAAGGAAGGGTTATAATGTTATAATGTTATAATGTTTCAGACCAACAAAGACCCTAGGATCCACTCATGGCTAGTCTACCTAACTGTGTTCGTAATCGTGTATTGTGTATGTCCTCCGTGGTGGCGGAGGGGACCTACAATTTTACGTGGGTTCAGAACCACAAGAACATAAGAAACTTATTTAAAAACTGCCGGTAAATTGGCAACGACCAATTTTTACGAAACTAAATAATTATCAATTTAAAAATAATTAATTATCGGTTTAAAACTAAAGATAGAATCTCTCGGTCCAGAGGAGCAAGTCATAATAGACTACTATCCACAAATATGTTACATTCTATATCTATTTATAACGGACATGCAAATATATCAGATCCAAAGAATCCAGTCAATTTCATTACGGTATCCATCAAGTCACGGTCCATATCGATTGCGGACCAAGTCAAAATTTACAACCATATACATTATCAATTTAAAAATAATTAATTATCGATTTAAAACTAAAGATAGAATCTCTCGATCAAGAGGATCAAGTCAATAGACTACTATCCACAAATATGTTACACTCTATATCTATTATATAACGGACATGCAAATATATCAGATCCAAAGAATCCAGTCAATTTCATTACGGTATCCATCAAGTCACGGTTCATATCGATTGCGGACCAAGTCAAATTTACAAACATATACATTACAATATATACACTTACGAGGAAAAGTGTAGGTGTGGCTGTAAAGACTGTACAGTAATGTAGAAATGTGTGTGCACCCATTATGGGTTTCCCATTTAAAGTTGTTTGTGGGGCAAGTGAAGATCATGAGTTTTTCAATACCTCACAGTACTATGGGGGGCACCGCTCGGCAGAGGAATCTCTTTAAATGGGGTGTGTAAGGACAGAGAGTATCCCCTAACCCAAGACGCTGCCTCCCTATATCCCACAACACTTGTGTTGAGCTGTGGGATCTATCCCCACAAAGCCTTAATTTTACTACATAACTATACCCTTTCTATCAACATGCGCGTCCAATCGATTCTTAAACATGTTTATAGACGTGCTACTAATTACTTCTACCGGCAAACTATTCCAGCTATTTACTATTCTATGCGTAAACAAGTTTCTCGCAACTGCTGTCTCGAACCTTCTACTTGTCAACTTACACCCGTTATTTCTAGTCCTATTATATTGAGATATTTCGAAAAAGCTATCTCTATCTACGTTATCAAACCCATTCATAATTTTGAAAACCTGGATTAGATCACCCCTTAACCTCCTAGTCTCGAGTGTAGTCAATTTTAACTCTTTAAGCCTATCCTCGTACGACTTTGACCTAAGAGACGGAATCATCTTAGTTGCTCGTCTTTGAACTCTTTCGATTTTGTCTATATCTTTGCGCATATGCGGATTCCAAAATTGGACGCGTACTCCAAATGGGGTCTAACTAATGATTTATAAAGAGGAACTATAATATCGCGCGATTTGTACTCAAAATTTCGAGCTATAAAACCTAACACTTTGTTCGCCTTATTGACAGCCGCTGTACTTTGTTTCGCTACTTTTAAATCACCAGTGACTATAACTCCTAAATCTTTTTCCTGCTCTACGCTTGTTAAATCTTTCCTTGACATACTATACGCAAAATTACCGTTACGCGAACCTATATGCATAATTTTGCACTTATCCACGTTAAACCTCATTTGCCATGTGACTGACCAATCAACGATTTTATTCAGATCTTCCTGAATTTTACCTCTATCTTCGTCATTAATCGCCCTACCACCCAGCTTCGTGTCATCCGCAAACTTTGAAACTGTACTGACTAGGCCGACATCTAAATCGTTAATATATATAAGAAAAAGCAAGGGGCCCAATACAGAACCCTGAGGAACGCCACTCGCTACATTAGCCCAACACGGCTCCGCTCCATCAACGACCACCCTCTGTTTCCTGCCTCGCAACCATTCTTCTAGCCAATTTATTACTACACCCCTGATTCCATGAGCCTTAGTTTTTTCAATCAGTCTTTTGTGCGGCACGGTGTCAAACGCTTTTTGAAAATCTAAATACACTACATCAACCGCCCGATGTCTATCGTAAACGTTAACCACGCTTTGGAAAAATTCTAAAAGATTAGTTAAGCAAGATTTGTTTCGCCTAAAACCGTGCTGCGTATTTCTAACCAGATTATGCACTTCTAAGTGTTCGACTATACGATCCCTAATTATTGATTCCAGTAGCTTACCTACAACAGACGTTAAACTGATTGGCCTATAATTTCCCGCCGCACCTTTATCGCCTTTCTTAAAGATAGGTGTTACGTTTGCTAACTTGAAATTATCTGGTACGCACCCCTCAGAAATAGACGCATTAAAAATCTTTGTTAGCGGCACAACAATGCTATCTTTTAATTCTTTTAGTTGTATGGGATATATGGAATCCGGACCCGGTGATTTACGCGTTTTCATTTTATCAATATAGCGCATTACTTCCCCTTCACTAACGACAATATTATCCAAAATATTACCATTATCAAAAGGTTAGGGGGGAGTTTAAGAAAAGAAACACATAGTATGAAGATTTACAGGTATAAGGTGATTACAGTTTAAAATTCCGATATTTCATAAGGGTAGAAGCCCTTTCATTGAAAAATTTCCAGTTTCAGAGTGTAACGAAGCATTCTTAGTTGGAAAGTTATTTTTCTGTTGTCTTAAAAATCATGGCTAATTTTATTGACTAGTTACAGACAATTAACTCGTGTAACTTGGGGAGTAAAATGATTTCTGCGAAGAAAACTGTTTGTACGACGCGTCGCCTTTTTAAGTGCGATCTTTTTATTTTTAAAAAGGGTAACTAAATCATTCAATACATGGACGACACGAAAATTACTTTCAGATTATAATTTATTCGCTAACCTTGGGAGACCAGCAAAAACACTTTTGTAAACAAATTTTTCTAAATTCGTTAACTAACAGTTTATTTTCTGACCACGGGACACGTCTCGTTTTTATTATCCAATTGAATGAAATTGAGATGTTTATTTAAGTAATTTAGTTATAATTAAACATTATCATGTAAATTTAACATCAAATCTTTCATTTGTATCATTTATCTAAAAACAATCGTCATATCCGGTCATTATTTATAGAAAGCTTGTTTTCGTGGGATTACTTCCGCAATTTCGTCTTATGATGTTGAACGACATTTTAGATGTTATCACGAGTTAACTTGGTCTTTATTATATTGAAAGGAAAGTAGTATGGCAGGAAAGAAAATTTGAAACACACAGATGGAGAATTTTATAAGTAATATAGAGAGAGTTCCTTAAATCCCTCAATTTATATCTCACTGTCCGTTGTTGAATCATCTGAGTCGTGGAGATCGTCTGCAGAATTGGTCCACAAATGGATATTAAATAAATGAATGTTGGTTGTTTTTCGATATGCTTCTAATTGGTAATGACCGGTAAAGTATGTCTGTTTATTACGTATCTTGGTTGCGGCATCTTTTTCTTCATATATACACTGAAAAAAGGTTATAAGACCTGCGCGAAAAGACAGGATGACTAAGTGTAATTCTCTCAGCCAATCGTGCTCACTTATTAGAGTGAGGGATTTTTTAGTTATATTAAATCCCGTAAAAGTTATGTTATCCAAAAGTAATTATTTCAAGTCTTTAGTGGTAAATAAACAAATTAAGAAGTCTGAGGTTAGAGTACTATTTGATACTTAATTTTTTCAATCGGGAAAAGGCTCGTAAGAAATAATTATACGCCTTTTCAGACGTACACTCAAAGTGTATTCCGTCCAAGTGTAATTCCTTTAAACGGACGAAAATTCGCAGAGAATTTAGTTCTTTCGTCCGTAAGAAGCGACAACCATGAAAAGTGGAAACTTTTAAGCGGTCTATATTTGGCCTTCAGGGCGCATAATTTCTCAGAATAAATATTGAATTTGGAGTATTATTTCCTTAAAATTGAAATCCTTCCAGGACACTTCGGAGAAGAATAAGTTTCTCCATTTTAGGGACACAAACCGCAGGATATACAGGTGCCTTAACGTCTACCTTAGCACTACAAGTAAAACATTTTATTTCACTGAGGCTTATCAACAAAACACTTATCTTTATTTATGAATTATTTCAAGTATTGATCACTTAATAAATTTTTTAGTCACTCCTTATTTAATCACGAAAATGGCTTTATACTTTTATCATTTATTAAGGCGTGTCCAGGCACCATAATTTTATTGAATTGCGTAATCAATCACTAGTATTTAACGTAAGTTATAAGGGGGGAACATGGAAGCTTAATTTTAGGAATAGCCCATCTCCTCGTAGCCAGGATTAGGTACTGGTTTGGGCGTGCGATACGACCGAACGGCAGGGGGTAACCTTCGTGTTGGACCTGGACTCGTCGGCGAAAAGCGAATTCGGTGAGGAGGGCTCCTTGGGGGCGTCGGAGACCTTGATATAAGAATTTTTTCCGCGGGGCCGGATGCTGGGACTTCGAACCTGGCAGTCGGCACCGGTGGAGGGTTGCGGCGACAGCAGCATTTCCTCCAGACCGCAATTCCTATTATGGCGATCCCAAAGAGGAAGCAGAAGGTGAGAGTGAAGTAGGAGATGAAGGAAGACATTCCCTCGTCTGATTTCTCGAGGGCGAATCTTCGGAGGTACCGGGTCATATCCCGGAGATCTATTCCCTGGGAGAGGGAAGCGTTGAAATGGTGCAAAGCTTCCTTTGTAAATGAGGAATTTACTATATAAGAGATCTCCAGATCGCTGAGTGGCTCGGGAAGGTGTGTCCTTAACGTAAAGTTCCGAGGGTCGGAGAAAATGGAGACGGATGGGATTCTTCGGTGGTCGGTGAAGATGTCACATCCCTCGAGGAGAGGAAAGGACCCTGTCTTGGAGATCCGCACTTCCTTTCTTCCTGCTTCCGGTTGTCGACATCGGAGCAGCAACGTCGTTACTTGGGGCACACTATAATATATGTGATGGTGCTGCCGTATAAATACGGGTGAGAAATTTTGCTTTAAGACACGATGACAGGTGGTTAAGTTCGTCTCTTCTTTCCCTGGAAAAGTCTGATTAAGCATTCATCTGACCCTTTAGATAGAATGAATGTTGGGGAGTTACAATAGTGAGTTCCTTCTATATTTGAGCAACCATTTAATTCTTCGAACTTGACGTAATTTAGACGATCTCGGCTTACGCCAAGGTAACTGGCATCCGGGATGATGTCTGCATAAAGATCTTCTTTGTTAATCCAGACAGGTAGATGGGACACAAGAAAAGGGTCATAGGGGATTCGATAGCCTTTAGAGGAACGAAAATTATTATTCGTAGTTCTTCCGGTGTCACTTTTCTCAATCGTGCATGACTAACCTCGAAATATAGAGGTATGGTTGCCTCACTCAGTATATACGGCAAGAGTTGGCCCAATTTGGGTTCGATACTCATTAAAACTTGCTGACAAAAGGAAGGGTCGAATAAGAAGGAGTCCAGGCGGGGTCTATTGGCGTTAACTAATGCTGTTTTCAAACGGTTAAGCCGCAGGTGGAGTCCTTCCGTGTATGTCGACAGACTGTGGGCTATTATGGAGAGAAAAGTCAAATACTTTTCCTCCTTCACCCCTTCCTCTAAACAAGCTAGATACACACCCACTGTTTCTTGAAATGACTCTACATTGGTGGTAAGGAGTTTGACGTACCTTTTTAAATTACTGATATCATAAACTATGGTATTTAACAATGTGATGTGAGAATTCAGACTGTCTGCGACAGATTTTTCATTAGATTCAATGATTTGTATACGACGGACCACGTCGTCAACCGAGCTCCTAAACACCGTTAAGAGTATTAATTAGAAGTCCAAGTTCATTCACGGTTTCGTCCGAGGCATTCTTCTTTGATCGTTTTAAGCGTTCTTGTTCCCTTCGGCAACGAAGTATTAACTGGTTCATTTTGTGGTCCAATACTCGCAGGGTTTGATAATAGGGCTTCATGTTAAGGCGTACGCTAAAAGTGTACGTTGGCCCTTGAAGAATTAGGAGGCCCATTGGTTGGAAAAGAATTCCGTGGTTGGAGAGGGTCTGCGCCCCAGCTTGCAAAGCGCACAGGAATAAGAGGACGGGAGTCATAGTCTGCGGCAGGGGAAACCCTTTGGGAATTTTCTAATTTAGGAAAGAATAAAAAGAATATTGGTACGAGTAATGATATTGAATGCTAAAATTTTTCTTGCAATTTAAATTAACTTTCAACTCGGTTCCGTTCTTTCAATGAGTTAAAGAGAACTGATTCGGACGCATGAAACATGCGTTGCATTATGCTGTAATATCCTGCTTATATATATATATATATATATATATATTATATTATATATATATATATATAAATAATGTTTTTTCGTGGCAATAGAGAAATCGCCATGAGAGCTATTTTTACGCCAAATATTCACGACTAACTTACTTCGTACAGAGTTAAAATTCTTTATCAATAATTTTTTATGAACTTCATTAAAACGAATCATGCCTTTAATTATATTAATGAATTACATTAGTTATTATTCATTACAATAACAAATCATGCCTTTCAACCAAATTTTTGGAGGAAAAAAAATTCCTTCTAATGTCTGCCTAAGGAGGGAGAGAGAAATTTTTTTTTTTTTATTATCCCAAGGAAGGGCCTAATCTCCTTATCGCCGTTTTATTTATTTAAAGAATGTGGAAACACGTTCAAGCTCCTTGTAAACACGCGCGGTCAATTTATTACCGAAATCAGCATTCCGACCCTTTAAGACGACTCCGGTGGTCGGGTGACGTGTGACCATGGGTTTTCATTTCCTTCGTAGGAACTTCGGAACGCATATGGCTCGTTAGTTACTTCTCTTACCCTGGTCACATTGGCAATGTCCTTCGAATCACTTCGTTTGTTTACGTGATTTATTTCGTCTTCTTCATCGCTCTCTTCTGTGTCTTCCGCTTCGTCCACTTTCCTTTTCTTTCGTCCTGTGGCTCCCTCAGTTTTTATATTATTCAAATGTACCATTTTGTTTCCTGCAGTAGTAGGGTCTTTAATAAGGTACAGGTAGTCGTTCAGTTTCTTAATTACCTGACAGGGACCACTATGTGGAGGTTGTAGGGCCTTCGGCACTCCCAGCACCGGGGTCCTCTTTATATATACCGTATCTTCCTTTTTGATCGTTCGCAGATTCCTCTTCTCTGCTCTTTGTTTCATCCTTCGTTGGTGTTCTTTTAATTTTTCTCTACCATCTGATATGTCTCTTCCTTCATGTGCGCGTGCCTCCATTTATATTCCTCCAAATCCACTGGTGGGCCACCTGTTGTCAGGTATTTTGTATCGACGCAATTGGTATCTTCTCTACCAAACATTAGGAAGAATAGGCTTTCCTTAGTGGTAGTGTGGGTGGTGTTGTTGTGAATATATTTGACTAACGGCAAGTATTCATCCCAATAGTCGACCATGCGGTCTTCGATCAGGGTTGTTAAAACATTCTTTAAAGAATAATTATATCTCTCTCTTTGGCCTTGGCTTTCTTTCGGGGTGAGCCGGAGCTCCAAAGCTATGGTTAATGTGATATTTGTTAGTTAAATGAGAGATAATATCGTTCGCGAACTCGGTCCCATTATCAGTCTTGAGGTTCTTCATTCTCCCATAGGTGAGAATAAAGTTACCGAAGATATGCTTGGCGACTGCGATCGCGGTTTTATCCTTTAGGGGCTATAGTTCTACAAATTTAGTGAACCTGTCTATTAATACCAACACGAATGCTGAATGGTCCCTTGATCAAGAAAGGGACCTACTAAGTCAGCATAGACCCAATCTAAAGGCTCGTTACTAATAGGGGTATCACCCAGTGGGGCCTTTCGAGGAATAATGTTCTTATACTTATTACAAATCGCGCACCCTTTTATATACGTTCGTATGTCTTCGGCCATAATCAGCCACTAGTATACTTGAGAGATCTCCTGGTAGGTCTTGAACTCGGCCATGTGGCCCTTTGTCGTTGAATTATGAAACTGCATTAAGGCCTTCCTTTGCAATTCCACGTCAGGGAGGTAGATTCTGGTGGATTCCTTACCTTGGCAGAATCGTGTCGAGTAAACTAGTCCTTCCTTGACCTTGAATTTTCCGCTTTCCTTTCCACTCATAATTTCCTGGCATTGTCGGTCTTCTTTCTGCGCCTTACGAATGTCTTCTACAGATATCTCGGGAGTTTCTTCATCCTGTAAGAATTCCTCTATCAGTCTACCCGGATGAGTACGCTTCCTACTTCTAAATTTTGTCGTTGACTTCTCGTAACTGCGTTCACGGGGCAGTTTCTAAACTTGGACTCGGATTTTTCTTCATCCGGCACGCATCGACTCATTAAATCAGCGATGAAATTCTTTTCTCCTTTAACATATTCGACCGTGAGATCGAATTCCAGCAGTGTGATAAACCATTCTGTTAACCTCTTAGAGGATTGATTAATGACTAAATTTATCAATGGTTCATGGTCAGTTCGCAGTATTATTTTAGATCCTAATATAAGAGCGCGGAAATGATTTAGCGCCAGAATAATGCCTAATCCTTCCTTTTCTATTACCGAATACCTCTTTTTGGTATCATTAAAGCACTTGCTGTAATACTCTAAGGGGACTAATTCACCTTCCTCGTTCTCCTGTATCAGAACGGCCCCGCTAGCCCTCTCGGATGCATCCGTGTACAAATAAAACGGAGCATCCTGATTCGGATGTCTCAAGAGGGTTTCCACGGTAATTGCCTCTTTTACTTTCTCCAACGCTCGTTCACGCTCCTCTGTCCACTCGAACGTCACCTTTTTCCGCGTCAGGGCATGAATTGGCGCCAAAAGTTCGGCAGCATTGCGGATATAGCATCTGTAATAATTTATTAGCCCTAACAGCGACTGAACCTCTTTTACTGTTGTAGGTGGTCTTAGGTTCCTTAAGGCCTTTACTTTGTCGAGGCTAGGGGACATGCCCTCTCGGGTGATGTCATGACCTAGGAAAGTCACCTTAGTTTGGAAGGACTGAGACTTTACTTGTTTAAATTTCAAGTTATTTTCCCTAATTTTTTCTAAAACGAATCTAATATTTTTCTCGTGTTCTTGTTTTGTTCTTCCCACGATCAGTATATCATCTATGAAAACATGCACTTGTTTTCTTATCAGGTCGTGAAGTAGATTGCTCATTATGGAACTAATGACATTTGGGGCCATCTTTAATCCTTCGTGGGCTAGGTGGGACCGACTAACAAAGAAGACTATGTGGGGTCACCCAGACCCCAAACTTCAATGGTGAATTTCTGCCATATGCTTAAGTTTATATGTACTAAAGTTTGTACATATGTTGCCCAGAACACGGCAAATTGATCCAATTCACCGTGTCCCTTTTTTTTTTTTACATTTATTTAAGAATTTTTTAACTTAAAGACTTCAGCACTCAGAAACACTTTTTATATTCACAATATATATTATAAAATGGAAAGAAATAGAAACATAGAACATATTTTGTGCATGACTTTCTCGTCTTCTTATCCATCTTCCTCGGGCACTTTCCACATCTCTTCCTACCTCCTGGATTAGGCCTTGGCTGAGGTGCTGCTTCTACCTCATCCATAAATGACTCCATACATGCTCTAACATGCTTTGGCAAATATCTACCAGCTGACTCAAAACGTTTCTGGATTGCTGGTTTGCAGAGCTGTTCTGCTAAGTCTGCCAGAAATTTCCATCGCCTTTGATTCCTTCGATACACATCGGGGGTTTTCTCCATGAAACAGCAACTAGCATTATAAGCTGCAACATCTACCATCCAGTAGAAGATAACTAATGGCCATCTGTTTGTTATGCGCTTACATGAGTAAGTTTTGATAAGTTGGTCTAATCGATCAACAGCTCCTTTTGTGGCATTGTAATCTAGAATTACATCAGGATTGAAAGGTTCTTCCTGCTGCTTTTTTTGGTCGAAATGCATGGTGCTTAATAACAGAACTGCCTTTCTTACATTTGGGACATAGCTGCATATCATAAGATGCTGGTCCCTACTAAAGCCAAACTTTGATGAATAGAGCTGACGATTATTTGAGGCTTGAAATGATTTAGGTATTTGGCGCTTATTTTTCCTCATAGTTCCTCAGAGTGTTAAATTTTTATCAAATAGTTCTATGGCAAGGTCAACACCAGTAAACAGGTTGTCAGTGGTAACATTTCTTCCTGACTTCACAATAGTTGAAGTAAGATCTCGAACAACTCTTTGGGCTTGGTGGCGTTCTGGACCTTCAAGACCTTTTCCACTGTATATCTGGCCATTTAAAAGATACCCTTTCTTAACGTCGGCCATACTCCAAACCTTTATGCCGTACTTATCTGGTTTAGATGGCATGTATACTTTGAATGAGCATTTCCCTCGAAATGCGAGTAGAGATTCATCCACAGTTATATATGTGTTGGCTTTATAGTTTATTTGACATGCTTCAATAAACTTCTGCCAAACTTCGAATATAGGCGCCAACTTAGGCGAGAGTTTAGGATGTAGTGATCATCAAATTCTTAGGTTTAAGTTATTGATAGAAAACACTAAGTATAGTAACGTAATAGAAGTCGCTGATTTTCGTAGGGCTAATTTTGATACTTTTGCGGATAGGATGATAGTAGTGGACTGGGATAACTTATTTATGGGTAATGACACAAATTTGCATTGGGAGGCGTTTAAAGAAAGTTTTAGGAATATTGAAAGGGAGTTTATTCCTCGTAGGCCCAAGCGCGCTAGAAATCATGGTAGGCCTAAGTGGTGGACTAGGGAAATAGGCGAGTTCATAACCGAGCGCAATAGAGCGTATAGACTTAATAAGCGCAATGGCACGGCAGCTAACTTTAATAGATAAATCGAGCTTAGATGTCAGGTTAAAAGATCAGTTAGGAATGCTAAGTGTAATTTAGAGATACTTATAGCTGCGGATAGTAAACATAATCCAAAAAAGTTTTTTGAATACGTTAATAATCGTAAGCCGATAAAAGATAACATAGGCCCTTTAGTGGATGTTAATGGCGCTTTGGCTTCTGACGCTCAGGCGATGGCGGGTATTTTTAATAACTTTTTTGCGACAGTTTTTACCGTAGAACACGTAAATAATATCCCCGACGTGGACGATATCGTTCCATTTAGTAGCGAGACTATTTTGGATGACATAACTATTAACGAGGGTGAGATTGCGCATTATATCGATAGGCTAAAAGTTAGCAAGGCTCCAGGCCCTGAAGCTTTTTATCCCAGACATTTGAAAGATTTGAGAGACGTTATCGTAGGCCCCTTAACGAAGATTTTTAATCAGTCACTCGAAACGGGTATTATTCCTGAAGACTTCAAATTAGCTAACGTCACACCTATTTTTAAAAAAGGCGACCGCTCAGTAGCTAGCAATTATAGGCCCATTAGCTTAACGTCAATTGTCGGTAAACTTTTGGAATCCGTAGTTAGGGATCGTATCATCGATCACTTAAAAAGTAGAGATTTGATTAATAGTAGTCAGCATGGGTTTCGACGCCATAGGTCTTGTTTAACTAATTTGTTAGAATTTTATAGCGAAATAGTGCGCGAATACGATAGGTATAGAGCGGCTGACGTTATTTATTTAGATTTTAAAAAGGCGTTCGATACAGTTCCGCATAGGAGATTAATTACGAAGGTCAAAGCACACGGTATACGCAGTCAGGTAGCTAACTGGTTAGAAGAATGGCTTCGTGCTAGGAGGCAGAGGGTGGTAGTTAATGGTAGTGAATCGGGGTGGTTGGATGAAGGTAGCGGTGTTCCACAGGGTTCAGTGTTAGGCCTATTGCTATTCGTAATTTACATTGGCGACATAGATGTAGGACTGACTAGTAACGTGTCAAAATTCGCGGACGATACTAAAATAGGCGGTAAGGTTGTAAGACGATGTAAATAGGATTATGGAGTGGACGGATAAGTGGCAGATGCAATTTAACGTAGACAAATGTAAAGTTTTGCATGTAGGTTCTCATAACAATAATTACACGTACACGATGGATGATAGGGAGTTAGCGAGCGTTGACGAGGAAGTAGATTTAGGCGTACGCGTATCTAAGGATTTAAAGGTTAGGAACCAGTGCCTGGAGTCTTGCGCAAAAGCTAATAGGATGTTAGGCTTCAAAGCGCGTAATTTCGAATTTAAATCGAAGGATATTATATTGCCCCTTTACAAGTCCCTAGTCAGGCCTCATTTAGAATATGCCGTTCAGTTTTGGTGCCCGTACTTGCGTGAGGATATTGATAGGTTAGAAAGGGTTCAGCGTCGTGCCACGAAACTAATTCCGTCATTGCGCAACAAGCCTTATGAAGATAGGATTAAAGAGTTAGACCTGTATTCACTCGAAACTAGGAGATTAAGGGGGGAGCTTATTGAAGTTTTCAAAATCGTTAATAACATCGATAACGTAAATTTTGACAAACTGTTCACTTTCGATAATAGTAATACTCGTAATAACGGATTTAAGTTGCGTGGCAGACGTTTCATTACTAATATCGCTAAAAACTTCTTTACGTTTAAAGTAATTGATAAATGGAATAATCTTCCCGCACCCGTCGTGAGCTCTACCAGCGTTAATGTGTTAAAGAACCGTCTTGACAGACATTTTAAAAACATTAACGTTGTTTAAAATTAAAAAAAACAATTAGCAACAGGAGCTCTGGTGGTGGTGGTCGAGGATGAGTCTGTTGACGATAAATGCAAGCTTGTGACATGCCAGCGTGTGATGCCAGTAATAAAATTATAAAAAAAAAAAAAAAATTAGACTAACACGAACGTAGATATAGCTTGTAGCGTAAACTAACCCACTTTTTGTTTAATTTTACCTACTTTTTTTTCTTATCCTCTCCTTAATTTGCATGTCTATAACTTTCTTTTCTTGCATGTTTGTCGTTTGCATGGTATGACAGTGAGTTAAGACTGTGTTTGCATGGTGGTAAGCGTTCTTATTTTACTTCTTTTCATCTTTCACCCCTCTCCTATTTTCTCCGACTATTTTTCTGACTTGTCGGCAGTGGCCGGCTGATGATGATGGTGAGTCTTTTTCCTCTTTTTCTGAATGAATGTTAACCCACGAGTGATAGGTGTTCCTCCTTACTTAACCCCTTATTCTCTTCTCTTCTCTTAACCCCTACTCTTTCCTTTCTCTCGGGCTAACCTTAGAGTGGATCTTAGGGTCTTTGTTTGCCTTAGCCTTTGTAGATCTGTAGAATTTGCCTTGTTCACCATTCCTTCGTTCTGCACGAGTAGTCATGTTATCAAATCTTATTGACCTTTTTATTTCTTTGAAACGGTCACGGCTCATAGAAGCACGATAAATTGGTGGACCGGTCTTAGTACCAAATAATTCATCAACTTGGCGGAAGCTATCTTTGTCCAGCCCAGATCTGAGATGAAGTCCTAGCCATGCCATCAGCTCAATAGAATCCAGCTGTTTCCATTTTTCACCATAGAGAGCACCACCTTTTTGATTTGTTGCATCGAGAACCAATTCAACAATTTCATCTGTGATAAAGAAGCTGAAAGTAGCAGATGCAGCATGCGTAGGTACACTTTCATGAACACCACCTTCTTCACGAACAATGTTTTGCCTCACATTTCGTCTAAGCCGGGGAGGCTCAGTGCACCACACAAAGTTATCTTTCCCTAACACAATATTGTCATCATCATCATCATGATCGCTTGGATTGTCACTATCAAAACCACTAAAGTCACTGTCAGAAGATTGTTCAACATATTCATATTCACTAGCATCAGATAAGTCTACTTCTGATTCACTATCATCTGACAAATTTGGTTGGTCTACATCTACATCTCCCTCTCCCACCCTGCTAGGAGCATAAAACGTCGATATTGGAATTGACGTTGCCATTAGAATGAAAATCTAAGAAAATTTATGAAAAAATATGAAAAAAAATTAAAATAAATTAGTCACATTGCAGGCGAGGTGAGGTAAGGCAGACCCCATTCAAGTTTGCTACCCTGTCACTTCCAAATGGTGTGACATTTTTCTCTTATATTTTGTGAGTATATACCATACCTACATACAATAAAAGTCATAGATGACCAGGCTCTAAAAATAATATTTGAATGAATGGCAGATTTTTGAAATATGCTTGGGGTCCAGTGGACCCCATCAGCCCACGAAGGGTTAAACCGAATGGTAAGAATCCACACACAAAACTTGCGTTATTAAAGAAAATGCGGTTAAATTTTGAGATTTTTCGTCCAGGGCTATTTGATGGTAGCACTGGGCGAGGTCAATGGTCGTAAACCATTCACTCCCGCCCAAACTTCGAAATATAGTTCCAATATCAGGTAATTTAAATCTAGATGTTTTTAGAACCTTATTTAAATTTCGGTAATCAACTACTACTCTATTTTTATCTTTCTGTTTTACTAACAACAATGGACTATTAAAATCACTGTTCCACCGCTCAATCAACCCGCGGCGCTCTAGTTCAACGACCTGTCACGTTACCTCTTCATGATATTTAAAAGGTAATCTATACTGAGGAGTATACACTGGACCGTGCTTCGGTTCTAGTTCTATGGAAAGCTCATACCCCTTCTTTTCCTCTGAATTTAATTTAGTATTTTGGAGAAATTCTCGTACTTCCCTCCTTTTCTGTTCTAAAGATTTAGGGGGCAACGAGAAATCGCTCATCATTTCTCTATCGTAAATTCCCTGTAAAATTTCATCTTTAAACATTTTACGCTCACGATTCATTACTCGGTTTAGTTCTTCCTTACTTACTTCGTGTTTCACTTCCTCGCCGTTATACGAGCATTCGTTCGGGGCGCTACAGAGTTGTTCTTTATCGCAATAGCAACTGCGCCAACCAACTTTATCTTGTCTTTTGTGACTTTAACGTGATCGTGAGCGGGCTTATTTTGTACTACGACTGATACACTCCCTTTTTCGTTTGCGCAAACCAATTGGTTCTATAAATAAGTTTAAGGGAGTTTTTTCCGCTTCTACTACCAAAGTGAATCCCTCCCTTAACGGGAAAGGTGGTTGTACTTCCCAAAATGCACCTGCTAAAGGGGCGATGGAAGTGGACCCTTTTCCCAATGCAAGTGGGAGACTTCTTACTTCCTTTTTCTCCAAATTTTGATTTACTCGGTCTCCACTCTAATCATTTTTGTTACCAAAGGAATTTGCCTGATTTATACATGCCACGAAACCCGTGCCTTTACCTTCGATTTGTACAAAGTTGTCCCTAATAAAACCCGCTCCTATGATGAGGTTTAATCTCTCGGGCAATTCTTTAACAATCAACGCGGTAAAATCATAATGATTTTGAGCTATCTCTATTTTCACTTTTATTTGTCCCATGGTGGTTATGATTTCGTCATTTACAGCTTTACAACTTCGACTAGTATTTTCGACTTGGGGTCGAAACCCAACAGCGTCAATTAACCTTTCCCTAACGAGGCAGACGTCAGCCAATGTATCCAATAACCCAAGTGAGGTGACCTGACCTAATGTCACCCGAATAACCGGGTATTGGAATACTCTCGCGGTATGCATAGGACCGTTTACATTCATAATCTCTCGCTCAGCGTCTCCTATCGCATTACTTTCATTCATTTTCACCATGGTCCTTTCACTGGGGCTTTCATGCGAGGGTTTTATTTCATTAATTACTCTCTCACTCAATTTCGTCCCTTCTCGCATTACTAATCCATCCGCGTCAATTTTCACAATCTCGCCATATAAATTTTCCTTATTCATTCTTGGTTCTTTCCTTTTACCATTTATATTGTCGTTCACCGGATTCGGACTACTTCCGTTCCCACAGTACAAACACGAATCACACTTCGTCACTTTCTTTTCCAGGCTTAAGTCACATGAACACATGTCATACGCTCCATTCACCCATTTTGCTTACGCCGGGTGAGTCAATTCCCCTTCTTTATATCGTATCCTCGTATTCTAATTCATGCATGGCTTTTATTTCTCTTGCGTTTAATTCATACATTCCGTACATTTCTCTCATACATTCCATAATTACCTTTTTTGCACCTGTTTCATTCGATGGATGCTTTGTCTCCTCGTCAAGGTCACCTCCTTTCCTTTCCTCGCACGGGTCGTCTGGTTTGCATAAGGCAGACTCCACTTTCAAGGTCAGATCGTCCTCCAGACTCACTCCGTCCTATCGCGCCTCGCGGTCACTTTCCCTTTCATTCATCTGGATTCTGCCTCGTTCACACACATTTGCGCTCCGAATATCTACGTCCTCATGGGCATTTAAACGTTTCTGTTTCGCTTTCCCATTCATGCAATTTGTACTATTACCTACATTCAAAATTACTCCTTTTATTTTCTCACTCATACCTCTTTCATCTTGGTTCTTGTCTCCACCTTCTCGTGTTCTCTCCGATGCCTGCTCAAGTTTTTTGACGTCTGATTTGACTCTTCCTCCTCCTTGAACGATACTCGACGGGGTGACGTGTCCCGTACAGCTGGGGTGTCGCTCCTTCGCGGCCGTGGAAAATCGTTTCGTCCCCTTTCGCAATTCCTCTCTGGGTTTCTTCCTCGGTCTGATTCTTTGTTTTCTCCATACCTTAAGTACGGAGACGGATCTCTATCCATTCTTCGGTCTTCATACCTTCCTCTATCTTGGGGAGAATAGTTCCTGTCTCTCCTCTCGTAGGGAGAGTAATTTCTTTCTCTTTTCTCATAAGGAGAGTATGCTCTCTCTCCTATATTCATAGGGTGATGGCGAGCGGTATCTATTTTCATATCTGGGATTATTATAACTATCTCTTCTATCTTCCTTGTATCCTCGCCTCTCTCGTCGTTCGTGCGGCGAGAAATTTCTCCTTCTCTGATATTCGAATGGAGATAAATATCTACCACTCCTTCTGTCATAATCGTCCCTTCTTCGGCCTCCATCAGAAAGCCACTCTCTGCGATAGTTATCTCTTCGGGCTGGAGATGCGCTTTTCCTACTCTCATTTTTATCACTTTCACCCTTTTCACGCCATCGTTCACTTTCTTTAGGCCTAACCTTTTCTAACTCTAACGCCTTTACTTTGTCAATCAGAGGGCACGAACTAGCTTTGTGCCCCCTTCGCTCACATATAAAACATTGAATGCTGTTAGACAAAGCATTATTCGGATAATAATTTGAGGTGTTACTGATATCATCCTGGACCATTTTAACTTGGGTATTTTGTTGTTTAAAAGAACCAGGAAGACCTACATTAGGAGTGTACATTGAAGGATACATGGGGGATACATATGGGGAAAATAAGGATAAGGGAACTGGAAGGGAGGTGGTTGCTGAGATTTAATCGGGACTGGTAGGGATCCCGCAGGAACATCTTTTATCGTGTCCTGTGAGTTATTTTCCCCTGTAAAACCTAAATGGGGGGCTATTGGTTCCGAGACTATGCGATCGTCGTACCTGATTCTTCTAATCTTTTTATTTATCGGCTCGTCCCTATCATCATACTTTTTTCAGAGTTTACGCGGTATTAAATTTAAAATAACTTTATTTATGATAAAATCGACATTAATAAAAGAATCATCGTCGCCCGCGTCTTCTTTAAGAGACTCGGCTTCCTGTTTTATTCTATAAACAAAAGATGTGAAAGATTCCTCCTGTCTTCTACATTCCCTCTCTAAACACATTAACCTATTCGTTATTTCATCCCGCCTACTCTTACCATACAAATCCGCGCAGGCATCGAGGAATTGTTGCCACGTTTGAACGTTTTTCCCGAAACCTGCGAAAACTCGTCAGGCGAGCAGAACAGAACATCTTATGGCTAATTCTATTCGCATTCTATCACTTTTTGGCTCTCCGTCCGGGATCAATCGGGTAATTTTGTAAGAAAAATCAGAAAAAGGTACATAATTTTTATCGCCGCCTTTGGCGACAGATATTAAATATTTGGCATACGATCCGCAAAATATTGGGCAGATTTCTGCCGCGATCCGGAGTTTTTAATCTTCCTCCGGGGAAAACGTTTTAGTGTTATTACGCTGTTTATTACGTGAGGGTAATGTTACGGACCTATTGTGATACGATCTTTCGGGTAATGTATTGTGATATGATCTTTCGGGTAATGTCGAGGGAGGAGAAGGTGGTGGAGAGAGAATTGCAGTCCCGGCCTCCCTCGAAAAGTCCCGTGTTTCTTGGCTGAAAGGCATATTTTCAAATGAAATCGGCCAAAATTCTACCGAATTTGACAATAAATGTGGGTGACAATAAAAGTGGGTGAGGTTTAGGGTCCGAATCAGTCTCAGGCTCAAGCCGTGGGGAACCGATTGGAAGAAATGGTATTCTACTTAGTTTAAGTCATGGGGAAAGAAATGAACTCTCGAAGGGGTTACTCTTGGGGAACTGCCCACTATAGGAGGACTCTCGTCTCGTTCTCCAAAACCTCTCGCAACACAAACGGGTCGCGTACCTCACTTTCTCCTTCGCTGGGACGGCGTACTCCAACTGGTGCTTGGTGACCGTTAGCAAGTTGCGACGTCGGATGAGCCTGAGCAGCAGCAGTCCACGCAGCGGTTCTCGATCGGGTGATTCTCACGTTGTCCTCCTTCGCCGTTCTTTGAGAACGGATGGTCCGCATATACTCTAGGGTGTCCCAAACTCATAGGGGGCCAAATTGTTTTTCGGGATACAAATCCGCTCGTGTTGCGCTCTTTTGATGTTTCCCATTAGAAGTCTTCCTGTAAAATTTCAGAGAGATCGAAGGAAATTTAAAGGTCCCGAACTTTGAACACTTTATTTCTCCTCTTAACTGAAAGGCAAATTAACTGAAATATTTCTCTCAAAAGTTCCATCACAAAGATGATTATACAAAATAAACATGCATTTTAATCTTAACACACAAACAACAATTTCAAAGCATCACATTTATGCATTTTAACTAAACACGTGTTTCATGAGATCCGTTTTTGTTCCCTTCCGGCTCACATTCCGTCGGTGTGAGTGGACAGTTCGAAGGAGGAACTGGAGGTCTTCTTCATCACGGCACAGAGGCTTGCTTGTGTATTTCTCAATGAGGGCGATGCCTCGCTCTGCTGCATCATTGACCACCATCAGTTCTGCAGCTCGGCTCTTTGCCAGACGGTAGTTTTCGTCAGTAGGCCATGTTTCAGGGTCTTTGGTGAGGAACGTGGGCTCAACTTGGAGAAACTGGAAGAGTGTGGTGGATCGACTCGTCACCCACGGACTTAAACGGCCATCCACTTGCAGTCCCTTGCCTTGGACCCGTTTGAGTCCTTTCCCAGGGCGCTTTTTCAGGTTAGCCGTCATGTTACGCTTTTCATTGTCGTCAACTCTGTCATCAAACAGTGCAAGACAGATTAAGTCCTCCGAGATATACCACAGATGACGGAGCACAGCCCGGTAAGCTGTGTTTCCAACGTCCTTGTCAGGGTAACCTACAAGAAGATTGCACAGCCTAACGTCATTTTTGGGAGATTTGATGGCGATGGGAGCCTCGTGCCAGTGACGCACGTATACAAGGCTCACGAAGAGAGCCATACGGCGAACCCCTTGCAGTTCTTGGAGACGAAGTTCGGAGAACTGGGACTGCAGTAATGCTATTTTCAGGCAGTAAATACCTTTGGCCATCCATCTGGCCTAATGGTAAGCCCCTGGAGGCCGAAGCTTGTAACGTCCTACGTCGTCTCCGAGGTACAAGAGGCTCAGTCGAAGTAGTTCTTCATAATCCTCTCGAGGATGATTACCACTTCTTAGGGCATCGCGGAGATAGTCTATTACCTCAAGTCGCATTTGTGAAAGGCAAGCATTGTCATTTATGAAGGCTTTAGCCACCTCGTCCTTGTCAAATGCATCCAACTGACAGTGGTTCATTGATGGCCAGGCCTCCTTGAATCTCCTGAAAAGTGGGATTTGAGGACTTGGTGGTGTTCCTAGGCACACGACGAAGACATCCTTGAGAATCACTTCGTGAACGTGATGACGGCAAGCAAACCATAAAAGAGATCTTCCCAATGCCGCTTCCAAACGCGCACACGCACCTTGCACTATCCCTGTGTTTGATGCCGTCGTGTCAAACACCATGCCTATGATCTTGTCCTCAATTCCGACTAGGGTGAGCGCTTGATGGACTGCGCTTGCCATTTGCTGTCCTGTACCGTCTATTATTTTCGGTGCTCCTAATAGCTCTTCCACACCATCCCCAGTCACCACAACAGCTATCCGATCGACTGACTTACCCTCCTGTTCGATGTCAGTGAGTATCTCTGTGTCCCAGTGGATCTGCAGTCGAGGTGGAAGCTGCTCGAGGTGGCCAATAACATTGGTCCCTATCATTGTACGGGCCTTTTGTCGGAAGCGGTGAACCGTGCTCTTTGATGGAACACTGTCAGGACCGAGAGCTAGGGATTTTTCAGTCGCAGCAAACGCTGATGTTGCCTGTCGAACAGAAAGGCCCTCGCGATCCCAAGTTGCTGCCAGCTCAAGATCACTCAGACTTTCTTTTAGTCTGTCATGTTTGGGAGCTTTCGAAGGTTTAAGTCCACAAGTGACGGCTTCGTTTCCGCTGTCAGCTGACGATGTGCTAGAACTGCTGTCGGTAGCCTCTTCTGTGACTCCTACAGCTAGAGCCTCCTCCGTTTGACGCCGGTGTGCCCGCTCAAGAGCTCTTTCCCTTTCCTGTCTTTTCATTGTAGCTGCATTATATTTTCTATCTTCACCTCCCATGTAACTCGGATGTCGATCTGCCCTTTGGGAAATGAGGAATTCCTTGTCTTCAAGAGGGATATCTCCCCGATCCAGAACGTCTGAGCGGGCGACATCAAAAATATCCTCCATATCAGCCAAGAATACATCCCGCTGCATATTGTAAGTCATTCCAGTCTTGTTCTTGTTTTTATGCAAATTTCGATACCCCTGAACCAAAGCTTTCAGTTTAGTCGAGGCATGAACGGAGGTTGTTGCCAGATTCGAGTTGGCTCTAGCCCAGATTTCTAATACAGCCGATATTACAGCCTTGACACTGTTGGAATCTATCTGTCTTTTGGTCGCGGTGATGGTAGAAGAAAAGGAGCAACACGTCCATATCACTTGGTAATCGAGATTTAGCCAGCTCTGCTATCGGAGACCTCTCAAGAAGCCACAACTTGATGTTTGATCTTGTGAACGCCATGATGATCAATTCTGAAAACCAAAAAAAAGTCATCAAACGTCGGGACCTCTAAATATCATCTGATCGAGTTGAAAATCACACAGCCAATGCTTTAGCCCAAACCACATCCGGGCATGACACGAGTGGTCAGGTCGTGTTAAGAAACAAAATTGGGACACCCTAATATACTCACTTAAGAAATAGTGTCCTTGTCTAATTATTGGGTGTCAAATTTAAAGAGACCCCGCTTGCTGACACCAATTTGTTATAATTGTTTTTTAATATATAATATTTATTTTGTAGTTGTTTGTTTTCTCCGTTAGCGTTGTATTACTTTTATTAGTATCATTACGAAGTGGGGCGTGAATTCTGGTATCTCTTATAATTTGAACCCTTAACTCTAAGTGAGTAATTGATAATGAAATCAACGGTTGTAATGACTTTTAATTTAAATTCAAGGACACAATTTGGTTGTAACAAGATCAATCAAAGTTCCGAAATATAAACAATTAAGTTCAATGATATTTTAATTGTCTTAAAGATAAATTTAATCAACTCAGAAATTAAGTATTGCCAGTCCACTACTTATTCCTATCTGTAGTTAAAACATTGGCCCACAATGTTCTCTACTCAATGACTCAAAAACTCAATAACTCTCTCTCAAAGGTTTAGTCTTTAACGAGCAAATCTCCTCCGGTCTCTACTCGGAGAACTGCTTAAACACAACCCAGCCTTTCTCTCTTACTAACGGAGCGCAAGTTAGATTCTGCGGTCCCCGCCTCGCATTCCTTCTTTTATATGCTGAGGTCATCCCTTTTCTTACGTCAGAGTCCAAGGCACACAAAGGCGATATCCTGTGACAGGAAGTTGGCACTTGACTGAAGGGGAGAAGCGCCAGCCCTTAATTGGGGCGTCTCGATGCGGTCATATTCTGTCAGCTTCACTGAAGGCCTCCGGATCGTGTCAAGGTCACGAACCGAACAAGGAAGAGAAAGCTGATAGGGGCCCGGAGAAGGCTATAGCGGAGGTCGTTGGGGACTTTAATTGTTCATGCATAACATATATATATATATATATATATGTGTGTGTGTCTGTGTTTGTGTGTAAAAATAAACAATAAATAATTCCTATATAATCTTTATATTCAAATATTCATATTTACATAAGAACCAAATTCGCCTAACGCGAGTTACGATAAAATTTTGGTTTGCTTTCTATTCTTCAGTGTCACAACCATGCTACCTACCATTTCTATGGTTGAGTCGTATCCATGTTTGTGTCATTGGAGGTTCGTTGTGAGAAGCGAATGTCCCTTAATTTCATACCCTTAAAGTACAAAGAAGACAATCGACGGTTAGGTCGTTTAACATTTCCATCACAATATTACCTATATCTCCATTTTCCATTTATTGTAGACTTTATGATAATTAATTATTGTTGTCTTGCTAACCCTCATCCCTAAATTTTATTAAATTATGCACGCACATTACATGTGGCATGATTTGAACCCTTGTTTGTACTTCATTCATTTACTTAATTCTTCCTCAAATTACCCAATTCCTTAATATTTACTGTATACTCGTATAAGTATATATATTTAATTAATAGTTTCACTCACTCTCTGTACAATGGCTATAAACCTTTCATTACTGTATCGCTCTAATTCGTTTCTTCTAAATTCTCCCAATAATGACTTGTACTGTACGTACGAAGTGAATAACTATGGCGTATTAATTATGAATTAACGTATTGCATAATTTGATACACTGTGACGTCATAAAGTAACTTAATTCCCTTCACATTTCCCATACCTTGAATACTAGATTCACGTGTTTAGTACGTGGATATCTTTCGTATTCAATGTATGGTAAATTCATTAACATAATAATAAAAACTTTACACTCTATACGTCATATTAAGATGTTATTCATTCATACATCCATGTCCTTTCTTGACCGCTATCCTTTATTAATTTTATTACTTATTCATTCATCTACCCACTGTCTACTTGTGCCCTATCAACCTGTCAGTCCATGTTTACTCCTGTCTATATTACGCACACAACCTATTGTGTTACGTACCGATATGTGTACAATAGGGTGTCCCATTTTTCACTTTTTTTAAAAATGTCAATGTCCATACTTTTTCCTTGTTAGAACTGGTCCACTGAATACAACCATATCAAAAGAAAATCTTTTTCTGAATTTTAGGGTCCCACCCCCCCCCTCGAAATATTTTGCGCTGCTCTCGGAATGCAAAACTGGCATTTTGGGGAGTACATTTGACAGTGAGGAGCCAATTATTTATACAACACCTACATATTTGGTACAAAATGATAGCTACATTCATTCACCTAACATTAAAACACCCATCAGAAGTGTTTAATAAATGAAAAAGAGTTTGTACATCAAAATCGATTCATTACAGGAACTTTTTACCACAAAAATGTTACCTCATAAAAAAATCACGAGTAATTTTTACCAAAATTATTTGAAAGTTATTTCTAATATCTCATTTTTAACACGAGTGTTACCGCCACTCATTGAGCGTCATCCCAATGCAGCTCCACGGCGATGGGCTTTGATAAGATAGGAAGAAAAATCGAACAAAGATAAATTCAACTTATGCTATTAAAGTGGGAACAACTTTGCAAATACAGAAATTTGCAAAGCCCCATCTTTTTTTTTTTTTTAATCATTGCATAAATCAAAATATACTTTTACAAGAAAAAAGGAATAAAGTTAATAAAGTACAAAATATATAGCTTTCCAATATACAACTAAAAAGAAACAACATTAGAATGGTATACAGTATTACTTAGGCCTAATTAGTCTTGTCTTTTTGTCATATTGATTAATATTTTCTTTGAAACAACAGGGATCATACGCCTGTTTTCTTTAACAACCTGTAGAAGTTCCTGAATTTCATTCTCATCCTTGCATGTGCCATAGAAATCTTGCATCAATTTAACTCCCCGCTCCGCCGTATCATTAACAACTTTTGTAAAAGAAATTATACTCTTCATCCTGATATAATCTTCATCACTTTCCCACATAACAACAGGCTTTTTAAGCCAGTCGCCTGTTGAGTCTATTTGGCGAAAGAAAAACCAAGACTTGGAACCAATAAGTCGGTGGAGCTTAACATTCTGTTTCAAAATGGGGAAAACAGGTTGGCCTATATGAAAGTCTTTAGGATGGACAGAATGTAATAGTTCTTTTGCCATCATGCTCTTATCTTCATTACTCAAAGAACCAAAGAGAGCCATTGGTGTAAGTTCCTCAGTTAGGTACCAATAATGACCTTTAAAAGTGTTTAAAGCTGTTTCAGCGATATCACTGTCTATTTGCTTGTAGCGAACCATTTCCCTGTAAAAGTCGAGATCATTTACAGGGACATCAACTGCGTTTGTGCACGAAAGCCAATACTTTCCATAGAAAAGTGTCGTAAAGATACACATCCTTTCAAGCTTATAAATGGTCATTGAGTCAAACCCAACTTGATTGCAGAAAGCATACATTTTATGTATATAAAGGATAACTGCCATCCATCTTGCGTGATGAAATGCCCCAGGCTTCATCCAGTGCGTTCCTCGTGAAGGGACTACGTCAAGAATCAGAAGTGCTGTTTCAGCAACTTCCCTATAGTCATCTCGGGGAAGACTCCTTTCATTATTAAGGACATCTTTCATATATTTGATGTTTTCCTCTTTTAAATTCAGCAGATATCGCTCTTTTATTTCAAAATGCTTGAGGTTGTTTGGTGTCAATATTCTTCCAATCGTTTTCTTTGAATTTCTTGAAATCTTCATTTAATGGAGAAGTCGTCTTACCAAATATTTTCAAATAGACAGTCGATAAAATTCTCTCAGCCATGTGATGACGGCAGGCCATCCAAAAATTTTTTTTCCCGAGTAGGTCTTGTACTTTTATGCAAGCTCCTTTTACCCAGCCAAAATTGGAAGCAGTGGTATCAAAAACCATACCATACACATTCTACAATTTCCATCTAAACATAGACTCTACAACTGCTGATGCTTTTGTCAGTCCTGTTGTATTTTCGATTTTCGGCAAGGAGAGTAACTTTTCTACATCCCTACCTCCAGTAACAAGAATCGCCAATCTCTCTTCTTTCTCATTTGATAGATCACCAATCATTTTGCTGTCCCAGTGAATCAAAACATATTCAGGAGCAACAAATTCCTCTCTGATGGATTCTGCCTTTCTTTTCCTTGTTGTTTTAGCTGCTCAACCTGCCGTACTTTTTGAAATACTCATTTCTGCAATATTTTTCCCACACTCTGCTGCAACTACTGAAGCAAAGCCACTGCGTTGTCGTAATGAAAGGCCTAGGCGATCTGCTGTATTTGATATTAGGTTTGTCTTAAGCACGTTTACAGCCTTCTTTGATGGACCTGGCTTGGGAGAGAAGTCTTCATCTGCCGCGTCATCTGCTGAATCACTGTCAAATGTATCTTCGCGCTCTTCACCCTTACCTTTTTTTCCTAAAGATTGGCGTTGTTCTTCTTTCATTGTTCGATTTTTCTCTTCACGAATCCTGGCCTGTTTTCTGAACACCTTTGCAACGTATCCTTTGTCAATTGGACCCAAACAGTATTTCCTCTCACCTCGCTGATCTTCTAAAAATGCGATATCTTCAGTCTTCTGATCTGTAGATTTCATTGAATCCTTTCGAATTTCTTCAACAGCATTTTGGGTCGAAATGTCGAATCATTTATTCATATGATCCAAGAAATTTTGCATTTCGCACACTCATATTTTTTTCTATTTCTATGTTTAATCAAGTTATCATGTTCATTTATTAAATCAAGTATCATCATTCTTGGTGATTTATGTTTAGCGATGTCTTTCGATGGAATGCCTACCTTATTCCAAATACATCTAACTTTTCGTAAAACAATTTTTATATTTTCCTCCTTTGAGACATTTCTCTGATTGATTTGTTGTCTTCTCAGAAAGAAAAAATATCTTGTGACATCACCATTTGTTGGAAGCTTGCAGCCTTCTTCAGTATGTATATCATCTTTGAGTTTACCAAATATTGAATCATAAGTTGTTATATCTTTTCTGAGCACTGGCTTACTACTAGCCATATCTAAAGTACTGTTCTGAGCCTATAAACACACATCACTTCTACAGGACAACAACTGACAACACAAACACTGTGTGTTGAGCAGAAACGCCACGAGAGGGTAGTATCATAACAGTACTATGTTATCTCCGCAAATTTTTTTTCATAAAACTGAAAAATATAAATTGAATATATATTACCTAAATTATTAACAATACTGCATAAAACTACATAAATAAAAATATATAATAAATAATAATTTATTGGAAATATAAAGTAAATAAACATAGGGAACCCACCTAAAAATATTTACCCTTAATTTCGACCTACAATAATGAGAGAATATTAATTATAAGTACTTATTCATTTATTAAACACTCTTGATGGATCTTAATGTTGGGTGCATGAATGTAGCTATCATTTTGTACCAAAATATGTAGGTGTTGTATAAATAATTGGCTCCTCAGTGTCAAATGTACTCCCCAAAATGCCCATTTTTGCATTCCGAGAGCGCAAAATATTTCGAGGGGGGGTGGAGGGACCCCTAAAATTCAGAAAAGATTTTCTTTTGATAGGGTTGTATTCAGTGGACCAGTTCTAACAAGAAAAAAGTATGGACGTTGACATTTTTAAAAAAGTGAAAAATGGGACACCCTAGTGTACAATACTTTATGCATTCGTACATGTACACTGATAATCATGATTATGTACAAAGTTACGTACATGTAAATACGTCCACATGTATTCCTTTTACTTTTTCTTTTAATTATTTAATTCCTCGCAAGATATTCGTTCATGCTGACGCAAGTGTTCGAATTCCGCTAACAACAGCAGAAGCAAGCGTTTCTGAGGTGAAAATCTCATCTCGCTTGCTTCTAATTATAAAACATTATTATGTGTTATGTTATATATATATATATATATATATATATACACACGAGGGTAATTCAATAAGTATCCGCACTTTTTATTTTCACAATTTTATTTTCACATCTGATAGATTATAAACACATCACTTCTCAACAGAGTCTCCTTGTTTCTCAATACACTTAGTCCAGCGATCTACAAGCTTCCTAATGCCATCACAAAAGAATGTTTTTGGCTGTTTGCGTAGCCAGTCATGCACCGCCTCCTTCTGGTCATCATCGCCTTGGAATCGTTGACCTCTCAAGGCGTCTTTTAGTGGTCCAAACATTTAAAAATTCGAAGGTTCCAGGTCTGCACTGTAAGGTCGAGAACTTCAAATTTAAGTTCTTGAAGGCATTTTCTAGTCTGTGCAGCGGTATGAGGTAAAAAGTTGCACGTTGCAAGTTTCAGTTTAAGGTGTGCTTTCCTCAAGCGTGATAGCATATTCTGAAGACGTTGAAAGTGTGTTTTTATATCCGAACTGTAAACGATAATATCGTCAAGATAAACGAGAGCTTCGACACCTAATAGGTCGGAAAGGACTATATTCATCAACCTAGAGAAATTAGCAGGCCCATTTCTGACTCCGAAAGGTAAAACCTGGAATTCGTAATGGCCCCGGTTAGTGGAGAAAGCAGTTAACGCCCGAGATTCGGGACTGACCTCCATTTGCCAATAGCCAGATGCTAAATCGAGGGATGAAAAGAAGTTAGCTTTTCCTACATTCAGAATTGTTTCCTGCATGTTTGGGATAGGGAAACGGTCTGGGATGGTAATGTGGTTTAGGGGTCTAAAATCTATAGAAGGGCGAGATGTTCCGTCCTTTTTGGAGACAAGAATCATAGGAGCGGACCAGGGACTAGCTGAAGGCTGAATGACATCCTGCTCCAACATGTCCGTGATGTGTTCCTCAATAGTGACTAATTGGGAATGTGAAACCCGATAGGGAGGAATGAAAATGGGTTTGGAATTGGGTTCCAGCTTGATTTCAAACGGGACCAAATTAGTTCGGCCCAGAGGATCTCCTTTTAGGGCAATCACATCTCTATTTCTTATCAGGAAATCGAGAAGGGATTCCATTAGTTTGGGATCCTGTAAGGCTGGTGACTCCTGAAGGGAGTGTTCCAGACATTTCTTATATTCTTCTTTTAATACTGAAGGATTTAACTCTAAGGAACTGGAAACACGATTTATCGTACTGGTGGGGAAATCTGAATCTACAGTATTTCTACTGTGGAAACTTCCGATTTTCTGATTTGAAGTTAATTCTATAGGGCTTTTTCCTTTGTTTAAACAAACAACAGGGATAGCTGAATTCTGACTCTGACTAAGGACTTGGGCAATAAGAACATCTCTTTTGAAATTACTTTTCTCTGTAATCAGAGTACGCTCTGACCCTAATAATTTTCCTTGATGTCGACTACTTTTGCTAGGAAACAAATCTTATCATAAGGTGCTACTGTTATATGCTCGGTCGGGCTTATGAAAAATTGTGAATCTGACTCTGGTTCGGCGACTAAAATTTGCCTTATTGGCTGAACTGAAGCTGGCTGAACTGAAACTGGCTGACTTGAAACTGACTGACTGGAAACTGACTGACTGGAAACTGGCTGACTGGAAACTGACTGTGTTGATCCAACTGGATTCAACAACTGGAACTGATTACCATGGGGTCTGATTTCTGGAGCGGTTGTCCCTCTGGATGCAACCGGCTGACTTGAACTGCTAACAAGTGGAGGGGGTTTCCTATTTCTTTCGGAAATCTGAACTGAACTAATTCTATTAGCATTCAGGTGTCTGTTATTCTCACGGAGATGGTGGGTTCTATTTCGACGCTTTACTAACTTTCCGGCTGGATAAATTTCCCATTGATTCCGGTTAAAAAAATCCATACCTAGTAGGATATCTGTGTGAAAGGTGGCGACTGTGTCCACTATACAACATTTCGCGGGGTATATCGCGTTTCCAACTTCTAAATATATTTCAATTTCTCCGTATAGGTATGGGTGTGCCCGTAACTCCTCTGAGTTGACAGGAGGGTGCCTTAATTTCATATTTGTAATCTGTACTCTCTAGTAATTCATCTACACATTGTTCTTAATTGACGTCGCGTGTGCTCCTGTATCTAGGAGAGCAGTTAAATCTTGGTTATCAGTGCTACAATTTCTTATTAAATCTAGGAGGTCCGCACCTATTATCCTGATGAGGAGTTTGTGTGTGTATCTGGGTTCATTACTGTAATTTAGGAGGGAGGTGGTTGAACTGCTGCCTCCAATGTAGGTTCTAAAAAAGGGCTCGAATTGTCTTCTATGGGGGGACCTGGGTCATATTCTACGGGATTACCATACGCTGGAGGGTGTTCTTGAAAACTGTAATCTGGGGAAAATGACTCCTCCACGGGTACTTCTACGTACCGATTGTACTGGGGTTTGCATATGGAGTAATAGTGTGATTGACCCTGTGGTCGTAATCTATTTGGTTGGTAGTTTGGCTGAGGCTGGGAATGGACTGGTTTCTGGGGATTGGGGGACTTTTGGGAACGTTGGTGATTTGGTTTCTGAAAGTGGGGCCTATACCCTGCAGGGGCTTTATCAGCAAACTTTTGGCGATCGCCACAGCGATGACTATGTTCGTGACAGTGGGAGCAATAAGAGGGATAATTGCACTGACTTATCATGTGCCCAAAGCTATCGCAGTTAAAACACTGTGGAGGAGGGCGTGTATTCTGGGTTTGGGGGGCTTGTTTCTGGGGTGGTGCTCCCTGCATTGGACTCGATTTATAGGGTTGTTGTTGTTGCTGTTGGTGTTGTGGTTGCTGCTGCTGAATGTAGTGTACAGGGGTTTCTCTACCCTTTCGGTAGTTCTGGTTTGCTAAATCTGGGTAATGTTCCCGTGTTTTATTTATGGCTACACTTACAGGTTTGTCAACATTTAAAAACTCTTGAAACTTTTTTAGGTGCTCCGGGTAGGTTTTGGTAAATGGTAGTTGCTACTATTAGATTTCTTTGGTTTGAAGTGAAAGTAATGCCACACGCATTTTCTGCGGCTCGGAGGGCTTCTCCTTCGAGTTTATGTGTTTGTGTAATAAAATTATTTAAGTCTTCATGTTTCTCTTTCTTCCATTTAGCTTGGAAGACTGCTTCTAACGTGGCTAAGGGTTGTGCAAGTGTTATTTCTTTAAAAAATTCTAATAAGTTTTGTTTATAATTGTTCCATGTTGTAGCTTCGCTAATTGATGGGACGTAGGTGACTGTGTCATGAGCATTCCCTTCTTTATGATCGATAAACCTTTTTGCTTCCCTAATCTTTATATCATCATCGGTGATGTTTTCGCGTAAAAAATGTTGTTCTAAAGACTCAATCCAAGGTCTTACGCGTGGTTCAACAAAATGATTTTCTATGGTCCCCTTAAAAATTAAGACAGTATAGGGAAGGTTTACTAGTCTACCTAAGTTAATGTATGCTGGGGCGGGGGTTTGAGACATATTGGCTTGTACTTGATCTGAAGTTTGTGTGTTTGGGAATATGTTTGAAGGGCATGTGGTAGGTGGAAAAATGGGTGTAGGGAAATTTTCGATGTAAGAAAGTGCACCGTCTGAATCGCTCATATGTGAAGGTACTGATAACGTATTCTAATTTGGTCTGCTTGACCGATCTTAATCTATGGAATGATCACTTGAGTGGTTTTCTTAACTACTCTATCTAATCTGCCTAACAAAATAATACCAAAAAATGTAAACACGATTTCACTCGAATGTACGTGAAGGTATGGTAATACTATGCTTGGTACATTAAATAAAATTATACTATACTTACTATAATAGCGGAAATAACTCGGTTTCACTAAAAGAAATGTATCACTGGTGTATGGAATGTTCACTGTTTTTTGTTAATTCTGGCTCAATACTAATTATTAACTGTTAATAATACTGACACTTCAAATGTTTAGAGATTATTTTAAAAAAGAGTTTTGTACTTAACAAGATTCATACGGCGAAAAAATTGGAGACGTGTCCTGAAGACGTGTCTTTTTGGGCACTTGTTCTTGAGTGAAAACTAGGCGTGGAGAACTTGGAGTCGTGACACACCGATTCAAGGGTGAATGTGACGAACTGGAAGTCGTGACACGCCGGTCAACTGGGTGTTGGTTCTAGTTCCAGGGTCTGGAAGACTGGAAGAATCCTGGATGCAGAGGTCGCCAGTTGTTAACCCCTCCGTCAATGGCCTGGGTTAGTTCGAAGTCGACGGGGGTTCTAGTTAGGTGGCTTGAGCACCATTCTGTGTTTCCTTTCCTCCGTAGTTTTTGTATGTATATATATATATATATATATATATATATATATATATATATATATATATATATATACACCTTCCAACCTTAAACCTTTCAAAGTTTCCGCGCGATGATTCCTCATTTCGCGAAGGTCAAGCTTGTCGCCCCTCCTCTCGAGTTGGCCTGGTGAAGTCGTGGGCTGGTTTCTTGTGCTCTCCACCTCACATAGCCAGGTACGCCCGGCTCATCGGGGATTGTTCTGAGCCAGGCGTCTAGACTTCTTTTGAAGATGTCCACTGCAATTCCCTTCTTGTTTCTTAGGTCTTTGGGCAGCTGATTGGTTCTCTCACCACAAAACTATTTACTTTCAGGGTTAAGGATGTTCCCTGTCTCGCCTTTAATTTGGGAATACGACACAGTCTACCGTTTCTACTTTCCACCGTTGTTTTGGGAGTTATAGGGTTCAGAGTAAGATTAGGGACTAGTTTCTCCATTATTTTCCAAGTGTAAATAATGGTGTATCTCTCTTTTCTCCTTTCCATTGAATATACTGTAGGTCTAGTTTGCGTAACCTTTCCCAGTATTTTAGTTCTTTGCACCCGTTCATCTTGGCTGTGAAGCATCTCTGGATCCCTTCCCGCTGTCTAATATCTTTTTTTTTATATGGGGATGTTAGGACAGAGCACTATTCCTATTTGGGTATGATCAATATTTTCAGTAGAGGAATCATTACATTCCTATCCCTTCGTTTAAAGGTTCTCAATATCTGTCCCGTTATTCTCTTTGTTCTGTTTACTGCTATCTTATTTTGTGTTTCAAATTTCGCATCATCTGTCATTACAACCCGTAAATCTTTTGCTGTGGAATTTCTCTGAATTTTCTGTCCATTTGGGGTATAATATTCCATGGATTTTAGGTCTTCTCTTTTTACGTACCGTAACAGCTGAAATTTCTCGGTGTTAAACTTCATGTTGTTGTCTTTCGTTCCACTTGTAGATTCTGTTTATGTCGGTTTGTAGAGATCCTATATCTTCTGGATTTCTTATATTTCTACTGATCTTTGTGTCATCGGCAAAGGATGTTACTGTGCTGTCTCTGGTAACGTCCTCATCTATATCAGTTAGCGTGATTATGAAGAGTAGTGGAGCAAATACTGTTCTTTATGGTACTGAGCTGAGGACCTCTGATCCATTTCCCTACTTTTCCTGTTATTCCCATATATTTCAGTTCATGTATTATGATTCCATGGTCACACTTATCGAACGCTTTAGCAAAGTCTGTGTATAGTACATCATAATTTTCATTATTTTCAAGTGCATCAGTAATGTTGTTGTAGTGTTCCATTAGTTGTGATAGGCATGATCTGCCTGACCGAAACCCGTGTTGGTTATCATTGAATTTTTTCCGAGTTTCCATAAAGTTACAAATTTTTTTCTCTAACTTATATTATCATATATATAAGTTAGAGATGTAAGCGACACTGGCCTACAGTTTTTGGCTACGGATCGATCTCCTCCTTTATATACTGGGACTATGTTCGCGCTCTTCAGGATGCCCGGTATTTCTCCCGTGTCTAGTGATCGTCTCCATATCCAGTATAGGGGTTCAGCGATTGCATTCTTGCAGTTTTTGATCAGTGTGGCATTCCATTTATCCGGTCCTGCCGCAGAGTGTGTTTTTAGTTTCCCTATGGCTTGTGTAATATCATCCGTCGTAAAGTCGAAATCCTTTATACTTTCCCCTTGTAGTTCTTCTTCAAAGAACGCTTTTCTATCGCATATCAATTTGTCAGTTTTTGGGATACCGAAAGATGATTCGTACTGAGCTCTTTATATTTCAGATACTTCTGTTAGAGCATCAGATAAAGCACTGTTCTCGTTTTTTAAAGGTCCGATAGTCGCATGGTTTTTCGACTTTCTTTTTGCGAAATTATAGAAGTACTTTGAGTTAGCCTTTATCGCTTCTATAGCGTCGTCGTCTTCTTTTTCTGTATGCTTCTCGATTAGTTCCTGTATGACGTCATCGATACTCTGCAGTTTATCATTTAATATTTTTCTGATGTTATCTTTACAGTTACTTAATTTTTCAGTCACTCTTTTTCTCTTATGAAACAATGCCCTCTCTTGTCTCTCGAACCTGCTTCTCTTTCCTCTTCGTTGTATTTTTAGGACATGTTTTTCCACAATTTCTAACATCTTTTCCTCTAACGTCATGAGCATCTCCTCCGTTGTCTTGGCCTCGAAAATAGTTTTCCAATCTATTACTTCCAAGCTGGATGTCAAGTCTTCCCATTTTATACTGTAGCTTTGGAGTGAAAATTAAAAAGTTTGAATTTGCTTCTTTCTGTTGTGCGTGTTCTTTCCTTTCCTGTTGCCTTTATATTAGTTGTTATTTTAATGATGTTGTCCGATATCATAGTTAGGGATATTTCTACATTATCAATTAGATTACTGTTGTTTGTGAATACCAAATCTAGGCAGTTGTTTTTTCTTTTGTTTTCTGTTATTTCTTGCGTTAACATAAATTCATCAGCTAGAGCTAGTAGCATTTTTACCTGCTCCTGGTCTTCTCGTGTGCCCCCCTTGTCCTGGTGTATACATATATTTTTTCCTATCATCTTATATTTCATGAATAGGAAATTAAAATCACCACAGAGAAAAATATTTGGGGTTGGAGAGTGTAGATCTTTTACCTATTTTCTTACCTCTGTAATGGAATCTGAAAATTTTGAGGTTGGCGTGTTTAGGGGTCTGTACATTACAATCAGTACCATATTTAATTCTCCAACTTTTGCTGCTACCCATTCTACCTAGCTGTTTGAGGTACTTAGTCATTTCTGCCATATGCCTTTCGCGTGTGTAAATAGCACATCCTCCTTTACGTCTCACTGTTCTGTCGGATCGGAGCATGTTATAGTTGTCAATTTATATTTCTTTTTTTGTCAATACAGGACTCACAATTTTCACAGTTCGCCTGGCAGTTCTTGAGATGAGTTTCCGTGAGGCATGCAAAGTCTGCTCCGGCTTCTTGCATGAGTCCTTTCAGGTATAAAACTTTGTTTGGGGAATGGTTTGATTTAAGGCCCTGAATGTTGGCTAGGATTATTTTTATTTTTTCTCTTTCGTTTTCGTATACAGGTGGTTCCGATTAGTTTCTGAATGGGGGTGCCGGTTTCGTTGCCTTGTGGTCCTCCGAGAAATTACCTCTTTTTATCTTTGTCGGTACCTGTTGTCCTTATAACGCATGAAGTGCCTTTGTGCATGCCTTCTATCCGGCTCTTGGATTCCTATATTTGTCAGCTGGTTTTGTAATTGCTGGATAGTATTTAGCAGCTGAATTGTGTTGGCTACGTCTAAAAAATTGGCACTCTTCTTTGATGTTCATTTTTCCTGTTCACTCGTTGCGTTTCTTTGAGAGTGGTGGTAACGGCATTTTTAACCGCATTTGCAACTCCCATATCTTTCATAGGTGTTGCAGACCGTAAGATGGTGGAACTTGCATTTCTTATAAAATTTGCAATATCCCCTTGTGTAATGCGTGTTGCATAATGTGGGATATGCATATATGCATTGCCCATCCCGATATCTGCAGTCGCCTTTCGTGTAGTATTTACATACGATATTTTCTTCGCTTCTACTTCTTGTTTCCTTATTATTTTCGAAGTTCTTAATTTTGGTATTATCATTATTTTTCTTTGGCTGTCGATTTTCTACGTTTTTACTTATTATCTTTTTATCATTTCACTCACTGGACAGTTTGACTGCTTCGCAACTTTTACTTATTTCTTTTCTTTCATCTAGCTTTTCCTTCTGTATTGTATTGTTTATATAGTTATTCGTTATTAAATTGTTGTTCGTCTTTATGCTGTTAGTCGTTATTTCGTCCTCTCTCTCTTCCACCCGGTTTTTCGTTGGGACATTTCCGGTCCCTTGTGTCCCCATTATTTTATTCTTTTCTGTAACATTCGAGTCTGCTATCTCCATTTCTTTAAAGACCGCGAATGAATTTACCGTATATATATATAATATATATATATATATATATAATATATATATATAATATATAACTTGGTTGAATGGTTTGTTCTTAGGGAAGCGTAACTTAGCGAGGAATAGGAGGACGAAAAGATGGTACATGTTTATTGACAGACGTTTCGGAAAAATTCAATTTCCATCATCAGTGCTAAAAATTTTAAAACAAGTAAAAATAAATAAGTATAATAAATAAACGAACAACAAATTAAAATGGCGCCATTAAAATGGCGCAACAATTCTGTTCTACCTAAACCATTTTATATTTTACTTATTATCCATACTTTTATTCTTTATATCATTTAACTTTTAATCTTTTAATCTAATATACATTGTAACTTGTTTTTGATTCTCGCTAATTGTTGCGCCATTTTAATTTGTTGTTCGTTTATTTATTATACTTATTTATTTTTACTTGTTTTAAAATTTTTAGCACTGATGATGGAAATTGAATTTTTCCGAAACGTCTGTCAATAAACATGTACCATCTTTTCGTCCTCCTATTCCTCGCTATATATATATATATATATATATATATATATTTTAAATGCAAATAACACACAGTATAATTAATGTAAAGAACGTCGTCTGTGTTGAAGAGCATCCGCACAAGATGAGGAGATAGAACGAACAAATGAAAAATGAGGCACCTCTCAGGAATCGAACCCGCGATCATCCAATTGCCGGTCGGACATGCTAACCACCACACCAAGGTCCCCGATCAGTCAGAAGTTGTAATTCTCCTACATACGAGCGGAATCGAATGCCCTGAGGGGGCACCTTCTCATGCCGTACATACACATATACAGTTTAACTGCAAAAAACAGTATAATTAATGTAAAGAACGACGCTTGTGTAGAAGAGCTTCCGCACAAGATGAGGAGAAAGAACGAACAAATGAAAAATGAGGCACCTCCCAGGAATCGAACCCGAGATGAATTGGATGATCCCGGGTTCGATTCCTAGGAGGTGCCTCATTTTTCATTTGTTCGTTCTTTCTCCTCATCTTGTGCGGAAGCTCTTCTACACAAGCGTCGTTCTTTACATTAATTATACCGTGTGTTGTTTGCAGTTAAAATGTATTTATGTACGGCATGATAAGGTGCCCCCTCAGGGCATTCGATTCCGCTCGTATGTAGGAGAATTACGACTTCTGACTGATCGGGGATCTTGGTGTAGTGGTTAGCATGTCCGACCGGCAATTGAATGATCGCCGTTTCGATTCCTGAGAGGTGCCTCATTTTTCATTTGTTCGTTCTTTCTCCTCATCTTGTGCGGATGCTCTTCAACACAAGCGACGTTCTTTACATTATATATATATGTATAACGTAAAGAACGACGCTTGTATAGGAGAACATTCCGCGCAAGATGAGGAGGGAGAACGAACAAATGAAAACATAAGGTAACCACCCGGGAATCGAACCCGGGATCTTCCGATTGCCGGTCAGATATGATAACCACTACACCATGGTCCTCACTTGATCAGAAGTCGTAATTCTCCTACATACGCGCAGAAACCAATGCCCCGAGGGGGGCACCTCCCGCATGCCGGACCTATATATACATTTCAACTGCAAAGAACACGCAGTATAATGTTCTCCTATACAAGCGTCGATCTTTACGTTAATTATACTGCGTGTTCTTTGCAGTTGAAATGTATATATAGGTGCGGCATGCGGGAGGTGCCCCCCTCGGGGCATTAGTTTCTGCGCGTATGTAGGAGAATTACGACTTCTGATCGAGTGAGGACCATGGTGTAGTGGTTATCATATCTGACCGGCAATCGGAAGATCCCGGGTTCGATTCCCGGGTGGTACGTCATTTTTTCATTTGTTCGTTCTCACTCCTCATCTTGCGCGGAATGTTCTACTATACAAGCGTCGTTCTTTACGTTAATTATACTGCATGTTCTTTGCAGTTGAAATGTGTATATATAGGTGCGGCACGCGGGAGGTGCCCCCCTCGGGGCATTGGTTTCTGCGCGTATGTAGGAGAATTACGACTTCTGATCGAGTGAGGACCATGGTGTAGTGGTTATCATATCTGACCGGCAATCGGAAGATCCCGGGTTCGATTCCCGGGTGGTTACCTCATTTTTTTCATTTGTTCGTTCTCCCTCCTCATCTTGTGCGGAATGTTCTCCTATACAAGCGTCGTTCTTTACGTTAATTATACTGCGTGTTCTTTGCAGTTGAAATGTATATATATATATATATATGTATATATACATATATATGTATGATATATATATGTAAATATCTATATTATATATATATATACAGTATATATACGGGGCTCCAATAAACCTTAGCACCCTCGCCCATGGCCTAAACCATTAGAGGTACAGTAAAACTAAACATACCTTACAAAAGAGAATTTAATCCTGCATTTAATGAAAAACAATTAAAACTTGGTGTTCACGCCATTGGCTTCCAAGACAGCCTGGATTCGCTTTTGTTACCTCGCCAAAAGTGACGTGAATAGATCTTGATCGTTACGCAAATTTGCTAAAACAGTTTCAATGTGTTGCCTCATTGTATCCTTCGAAAATCGATTTGCTGGAGGTTCTTGAGACAAGAGACATTCAACCTTGTTCTTTATAACTGATCCAATGTGTTCACAGACGTTCAGGGCAGGAGAATTTCCTGGCCATTCTTCATTTCCAAAGAAATCGATCTCATGGTTCCGCAACAACTTTTGAGTGGCTAATGCCTTAAAGCAGGGGGCCTTATCGTGCAGAAGTGTGACCTGATACATCCATAACATTGTTTGGGTTTCTTAGAAAAGGTATGACATGCTGGGATAGAATAATATCAGGAAAATGCTGTCCATCCCAACTCTGACCATTTGGCTTCAGCACCCACATGAGCTTCTTTGCAGTGAACAAAACAAACACACCAACACAGTCTGGACTTTTTAATAATTCGCGATAATGTTCATTTTCAGCGATTTCATCTAGTGTTGTGGCCCACACTCGATCATTTTGGTAGTTAGGACGACGTGTTACGTAAACAAAAAATTCATCGGAGACAGCTAAATGCATGAAATCATCCACATCCCAATCTTCAAGATAATGGGCAAACCACATTCTGTCATCGATGTTAAGTTGAGTTTTTCTTGGCTTTGGAAGTTCATGCCAAGGCTTTAAACCTTGCCTATGACGGTACAGTCGAATGATCTCACCATTAACGATCTTTCCTCTCAACACTTCGATCTCTCTAGAAAGTTTAGCAAAGCTGTTTTTCCGCTTACGCGTACCGCTTTCAATGATGTTCTTTGTTTTCTGAGAGAGTGGCAAATTTGGGCGCCCAGATTTGGTTGTATCCATTTCACATTCATCCAAAGTTTTATTCCAATTTCTTTTGACGAAGTCCTCACTTCTTCGCAACTTTTTGGCAACCCATGAACGTGTTATAAAGGTGGTTCCAGCATCACGAGCTTCCCGAAATGTTATTGCTCGTATGCGATCTATCACACGTTGCCTCTCCGAATCACCAATTAATTGGGAAGCCATTATATTATCACTTTATCAGCTAGAGTAATTTTAATACCTGCAATAAATAATTTTATATATTTTTATATTCACTAAAAATTATTTCGATATAAGTAAACATGTAAGCTGCAAATGGAGGGGCTAAGGTTTTTTGGAACCCCTTACACATATATACATATATTTTTTCATTTGTTTCGTTCTCTCTCCTCATCTTGCGCGGAATATTCTCCTATACAAGCGTCGTTCTTTCCGTTAATTATACTGTTTGCAGTTAAAATGTATATAATGTTACGGCATGCGGGAGGTACCCCCTTGGGGCATTGGTTTCTGCGCGTATGTAGAAGAATTACGGCATTTTTTCGAGTGAGGCCCGTGGTGTAATGGTTATCATATCTGACCGGGAATCGGAAGATCCCGGGTTCGATTCCAGGGTGGTTACCTCATTTTTTCATTTGTTTCGTTCTCTCTCCTCATCTTGCGCGGAATATTCTCCTATACAAGCGTCGTTCTTTACCGTTAATTATACTGTTTGCAGTTAAAATGTATATAATGTTACGGCATGCGGGAGGTGCCCCCTTGGGGCATTGGTTTCTGCCGTATGTAGAAGAATTACGGCATTTTCGAGTGAGGCCCGTGGTGTAATGGTTATCATATCTGACCGGCAATCGGAAGATCCCGGGTTCGATTCCCGGGTGGTTACCTCATTTTTTCATTTGTTTCGTTCTGTCTCCTCATCTTGCGCGGAATATTCTCCTATACAAGCGTCGTTCTTTACGTTAATTATACTGCGTGTTTGCATTTAAAATGTATATATACACATATATATCTGATCAGTCTTTCCTTGTGAACAGACGTGTTTTATCGAGTGTCCAGTGTTATCAATTGAATAAGTGGTTTTCGTTGGTGTTTTAAAAAAATTAGTGTTCGGTGCATTCATAACTAAATTACTTCGTTCTACTAATCATTCATTAACGAATATATTTCATTTATTGACGTTATTCAATATTATATTTGATCAAACCAAGGCTACTGCACGTGGCTTGCCTTGTTTGTTTTTCAAATCTATCAGAAAACGTGGAGACATAAGGTTCATTTTTCCTTCCATCGAGAGGTCAGGTAGAGTAGAGTGTGGTCACACACCGTGTGAGGAAAAGGAAAACAGTCGGGTCGAATCGGGGACAGATAAGTGTTATAAATACTCTTCTTTTTCAGATCTTTTGTCGGTAGTTTAATTCTATATTCATTTAGTATAAATTTGTGTTACAAGAACCTGTTTCTGCGTTTCTAAATCGTGGTAGACCTACGTTGTAATTTATTAATTTCCAAACGCTGGTTTTTTGTTTTTTGCTTTTGTTTTTTGTAGTTTAACTAATTAAAAGCATGGCACCCCCGTCAAGTACTTGCAGTCACTGTGAAGGGAAATTTGCCGCTTACGCGTTTACAATGGCTAATAATAATGAACAGTTAGTTTGCAGGTGGTGATCAAACTTGAAAGTGCTGAGGAACGAGTTAGAACGTGAGAGGGAGGCCAGAGTAAGCCTTGAAGAAAGGGTGATGCTCCTGACGGCAGAATTAGAATCCCTTGAGACTCCAGTTACGACCCCTCCTGCCTCAGTTTCTACTAATAATATAAATAGTATTAATAGCCCTCTCTCTTCTCCTAGTTCCCAACCCTTCGTTCGAGTGCGTAATGGAGCCCCATTGAGAAAACCTAAGACATGTCTACCAGTAATAACAAACAATAAGTTTTCTGTTTTAGGTTTCGATGATGCTGATGAACCGGAAATACGACTCGTTGGCGATTCCATTGTTCGAGGGCAGCTCGAGGAATTCTGTGGGAGAAACCCTCGTCGTAGGCGCCGTTACTGCTACCCTGGTGCAAGGGTGGAGGATATAACTAATAGTGTTGACCAATTTACAGACGGTACCTCCGAGGACACAACGTATGTTATTCATGTCGGTACTAATAACGTTTTAAATTCTAGATCGGAAGAACTGCTGGCTAGGTACAGGGACTTACTAGAGCGATTAAAGGAAAAAACTAATAAGATTGTTTTAACAGGTATACTTCCTCGAATTATCCATCGTAACGATTTCTACAGCAAGGCGACCTATATTAACAATAACCTAAAGTCTCTTTGCCAACAGGAAGGAGTGCATTTTGCGAATTTTTGGAACAGTTTTACGGCAGGAGGGACTTGTTCCTCGGAGATGGACTTCATCTTAATGACGTTGGAGCTGCGCGTTTAGGAAGACTATTTCATAATACTGTCTCTTCTTTTCAGGCTGCCGTAACTCGAACGGTCCCAGCGTAAATTCCATAAATTTCCACTGCGCTCGCGAAGGTGTCGCAATTACAAACAATTTGAAGGTTCTATCCTTAAATGCTCGTAGCCTACGAAATAAAAGAAACGAATTTTTTTCTTTAATTGCTTGTAAAGACTATGATATAATTGCGATAAATGAATCGTGGCTTAGCACTGAAACTCGTGACTTTGTAGGGGAGTATCAAATTAAAGGTTATAGACTTTTTGTTAAAAACAGAATAGGTAGGCGAGGAGGCGGTGTTATGTTGTATATCAAAGATAATATAGCGAACGTTATAGAAGTAAAGCACACAATTCCAGAACCGATAGATTCGACTATAGCAGAACTTAAATTGAACGATTTCAAACTTCTTGTTGCGGTTATATATAGGCCCCCTAATCAAACAGCTGATACGGACGAAGCGTTATATCGTGAACTAAAGAGAATAATCGGTAGTGAGCAGGCTTTAGTTATGGGTGACTTTAATTGCGCTAACGTAATTACGATACAATGCAGGGAGACGCGGAAGGTAATCGTTTAGTTAATTTTCTCGAGGATAGCTTTCTTATTCAAAAGGTTGGGGAACCTACGAGGTTGGACAGTATTTTAGATTTAGTAATAACTACGGATGATAGGCTAATTACTGATCTTCAAGTAATAGAACCGTTAAGCAATAGCGATCACAATATGGTAGAGTTTGTCCTCTCAGTAAGTCACTCGAAACCAGCTAACTCGACTAAAATTCCTAACTTCCAGCACGCAGACTTTAGTAAATTTCGAAATAAATTGTCACACGTCAATTGGGAAAACGTAATGGGGAACTCCAACGCAAAACTAATGTGGGAATCGTTCGAAACAGTATTTAGGACTATAAATGAGGAATGTGTACCGTACAACAAAGCGCCCTTGTGGTTTACTTCTAGAGTAGGAGACATTATAAAGAGTAGAGATAGGGCTTATAGGCTACATAAGTGCGATAAAGACAATTTGTGGTTACGAAACAACTACATATCTCTAAGGCGTGAAGCGAAAAGTGTAATAAAAAAGTCCAAGCGCGAATTTGAAATCTCCATAGCTCGTGACGGTAAAGAAAACCCCAAGCGATTCTTTCAATACGTCAATAATAGAAATCCAGTAAAAAGTGTCTTGGGGCCTTTGAAAAATGTAAACGGAGATCTAGTTTCTGAAAACAAGGAAATGGCTACCTTGCTAAACGAATTTTTTACGTCAGTTTTTACTATAGAAGATGTAACGAATATCCCTACGGTCATAGACATAATACCTTTTGATAATGGTAATATTTTGGATAATATAGTGGTTAGTGAAGGGGGTAATGCGCTATATTGATAAAATGAAAACGCGTAAATCACCGGGGCCGGATTCCATATATCCCATACAACTAAAAGAATTAAAAGATAGCATTGTTGTGCCGCTAACAAAGATTTTTAATGCGTCTATTTCTGAGGGGTGCGTACCAGATAATTTCAAGTTAGCAAACGTAACACCTATCTTTAAGAAAGGCGATAAAGGTGCGGCGGGAAATTATAGGCCAATCAGTTTAACGTCTGTTGTAGGTAAGCTACTGGAATCAATAATTAGGGATCGTATAGTCGAACACTTAGAATTCATAAACTAGTTAGAAATACGCAGCACGGATTTAGGCGAAACAAATCTTGCTTAACTAATCTTTTAGAATTTTTCCAAAGCGTGGTTGACGTTTACGATAGACATCGGGCGGTTGATGTAGTGTATTTAGATTTTCAAAAAGCGTTTGACACCGTGCCGCACAAAAGACTCATTGAAAAAACTAAGGCTCATGGAATCAGGGGTGTAGTAATAAATTGGCTAGAAGAGTGGTTGCGAGGTAGGAAACAGAGGGTGGTCGTTGATGGAGCGGAGTCGTGTTGGGCTAATGTAGCGAGTGGCGTTCCTCAGGGTTCTGTATTGGGCCCCTTGCTTTTTCTTATATATATTAACGATTTAGATGTCGGCCTAGTCAGTACAGTTTCAAAGTTTGCGGATGACACGAAGCTGGGTGGTAGGGCGATTAATGACGAAGATAGAGGTAAAATCCAGGAAGATCTGAATAAAATCGTTGATTGGTCAGTCACATGGCAAATGAGATTTAACGTTGATAAGTGCAAAATTTTTCATATAGGTTCGCGTAACGGTAATTTTGCGTATAGTATGTCAGGGAAAGATTTAACAAGCGTAGAGCAGGAAAAAGATTTAGGAGTTATAGTCACTGGTGATTTAAAAGTAGCGAAACAAAGTACAGCAGCGGTCCATAAGGCGAACAAAGTGTTAGATTTTATAGGTCGAAATTTTGAGTACAAATCGCGCGATATTATAGTTCCACTTTATAAATCATTAGTTAGACCCCATTTGGAGTTCGCTGTCCAATTTTGGAATCCGCATATGCGCAAAGATATAAACAAAATCGAAAGAGTTCAAAGACGAGCAACTAAGATGATTCCGTCGCTTAGGTCAAAGTCGTACGAGAATAGGCTTAAGGAGTTAAAATTGACAGCACTCGAGACTAGGAGGCTAAGGGGTGATCTAATCCAGGTTTTCAAAATTATGAATGGGTTCGATAACGTAGATAGAGATAGCTTTTTGGAAGTAGAAGGTTCGAGACAGCAGTTGCGAAAAACTTTTTTACGCATAGAATAGTAAATAGCTGGAATAGTTTGCCGTAGAAATAATTAGTAGCACGTCTATAAACATGTTTAAAAATCGATTAGACAAATATGTTGATAGATTGGGTATAGTTTAAGGTAATAAAATTAAAGCTTTGTGGTGATAGATCCCACACCTCAACACAAGTGTTGTGGGATATAGGGAGGCAGCATCTTGGGTTAGGGGATACTCTCTGTCCTTACACACCCCATTTAAAGAGATTCCTCTGCCGAGCGGTGCCCCCCATAGTACTGTGAGGTATTGAAAAACTCATGATCTTCACTTGCCCCACAAACACCTTGAAATTGGAGACCCAAAATGGGTGCACACACATTTCTACATTACTGTACAGTCTTTACAGCCACACCTACACCTTTCCTCCTAAGTATATATATTGTAATGTATATGGTTGTAAATTTTGACTTGGTCAGCAATCGATATGGACCGTGACTTATTTTTCGTTGGCAAGGTACTAGTATTGATGAATACCGTAATGAAATTGACTGGATTCTTTGGATCTGATATATTTGCATGTCGGTTATAAATAGATATAGAGTGTAACATATTTGTGGATAGTACTCTATTATGACTTAATCCTCTGGATGCAGAGATTCTATCTTTAGTTTTAAATCGATAATTAATTAGTTTTTAATTGATAATTATTTAGTTTTGCAAAAATTGGTCGTTGCGAATGTACAGGCAGTTGTTACATAAATTTCTTATGTTCTTGTGGTTCGGAACCGACGTAAAATTGTAGGTCCCCTCCGCCACCACGGAGGACATACACAATACACAATTACGAACACAGTTAGGTAGACCAGCCATGAGTGGATCCTAGGGTCTTTGTTGGTCTGAAACATTATAACATTATAACGTATGTTGATAGATTGGGTATAGTTTAAGGTAGTAAAATTAAGGCTTTGTGGTGATAGATCCCACAGTTCAACACAAGTGTTGTGGGATATAGGGAGGCAGCATCTTGGGTTAGGGGATACTCTCTGTCCTTACCCACCCCATTTAAAGAGATTCCTCTGCCGAGCGGTGCCCCCCCATAGTACTGTGAGGTATTGAAAAACTCATGATCTTCACTTGCCCCACAAACACCTTGAAATGGGAGACCCAAAATGGGTGCACATACATTTCTACATTACTGTACAGTCTTTACAGCCACACCTACACTTTTCCTCCGAAGTATATATATTGTAATGTATATGGTGGTAAATTTTGACTTGGTCCACAATCGATATGGACCGTGACTTATTTTTGGTTGGCAAGGTACTAGTATTGATGGATACCGTAATGAAATTGACTGGATTCTTTGGATCTGATATTTTTGCATGTCGGTTAAAAATAGATATAGAGTGTAACATATTTGTGGAGAGTAGTCTATTATGATTTGATCCTCTGGATCGAGAGATTCTATCTTTAGTTTTAAATCGATAATTAAATAGTTTTAAATTGATAATTATTTAGTTTTGTAAAAATTGGTCGTTTCCAATGTACAGGCAGTTGTTACATAAATTTCTTATGTTCTTGTGGTTCAGAACCCACTTAAAATTGTAGGTCCCCTCCGCCACCACGGAGGACATACACAATTACGAACACAGTTAGGTAGACCAGCCATGAGTGGATCCTAGGGTCTTTGTTGGTCTGAAACATTATAACATTATGTATATATGTGTATATTATATACTGTATATATATATATTGATGAATAAAACCACGAAGGAAAGGAAACACAGAATGGTGCTCAAACGCTTTCGTCTAATGACAACCTCAGGAACACTGAAGTAAATAAAGAATTACAGCCTATATATAGGTTACAGAAAAAAAATTATATATATTATTATATATATATATATACAATAAACGGAGAAACAAACTTAAAGGATTGTGGGAGGGGCACACAGATTTATAAGGCAAAGCTATCGATTTATAGCACAAGATTAAATGAATTGTTTCCAACCAATGTTATAGATAAAAAAATATACAAATTTATACTGGAAATCTGCCCGGGTTTTAGCACTTTGTTCTTTTTGTATATAAAAATTGAAAATTATCGATTTTTAGCACAAGATTAAATGAATTGTTTCCAACCAATGTTATAGATAAAAAAAAAATATATATACAAATTTATACTGGAAATCTGCCCTGGTTTTAGCACTCTACCCTTTTTTTGTATACAGAAATTGAAAAATAAAAGTTATTAGGGTGGCATACAAGTTTACCAAAGATTTAGCGTTCTACCTTTCTTATCTAAATCTGTTCTGAAGGAATTCTAAACAACAGGATCGAGTTGAAAAAGACCTTTGCTTATGTTGAAGTTATTTGTAAGTTGGATAATGGCAGACTCAAGAATACTTCTATTAACAATGTTGCTAGAGTGAAATAAAACTGAAGCATTATTCCAATCAATACAGTGGGATAACTCTGACAAATGGACAAAAAGGGCACTAGACAACTGTCCTGTTCTAACGGAATATTGATGCTGTTTTATACGTGTGTGCAAATCCTTTCCCGTCTGACCTATGTAAAAGGAATCACATTGTTTACAACCAATTTTATAGATAATGCCTGAATTATTGGTAGGGCTATTTTTTACTATGATATTTTTCACAATATTGTTATATGAAAATACTACATTAATATCCAAAAGTTTAAGTACATTAGCAATGCCTAAAAAGGCCGGGAAAAATGGAAGTACTAAAATATTTTTTGACAAAGTACGAGTGTTATTATTGCCCCGATAGAAAGTTCGTTTTGCCTTCTTGAGACAAGATTCCATAAACGCAGATGGATAACACAGATCACTTCCAATACCGTTGATTTTTTCTAATTCGGCATCGATGTATTCCGGACTGGCGATCCTAAGGGCGCGGAGAAACATTGAAGAAAAAATGGCCTTCTTAGTGGGGGTGTCATGTCCCGAGTAAAAGTGTACGTAGGACAAATTGTTTGTTTTTTTCCCTACCAATAATTCAGGCATTATCTATAAAATTGGTTGTAAACAATGTGATTCCTTTTACATAGGTCAGACGGGAAAGGATTTGCACACACGTATAAAACAGCATCAATATTCCGTTAGAACAGGACAGTTGTCTAGTGCCCTTTTTGTCCATTTGTCAGAGTTATCCCACTGTATTGATTGGAATAATGCTTCAGTTTTATTTCACTCTAGCAACATTGTTAATAGAAATATTCTTGAGTCTGCCATTATCCAACTTACAAATAACTTCAACATAAGCAAAGGTCTTTTTCAACTCGATCCTGTTGTTTTGAATTCCTTCAGAACAGATTTAGATAAGAAAGGTAGAACGCTAAATCTTTGGTAATCTTGTATGCCACCCTAATAACTTTTATTTTTCAATTTTTATATACAAAAAAAGGGTAGAGTGCTAAAACCCGGGCAGGTTTCCAGTATAAATTTGTATATTTTTTTTTTTTTTTTTATCTATAACATTGGTTGGAAACAATTCATTTAATCTTGTGCTAAAAATCGATAGTTTTTCCTTATAAATCTGTGTGCCCCTCCCACAATCCTTTAAGTTTGTTTCTCCGTTTATTGTATATATGTATATATATATATATATATATTTTTTTTTTCTGTAACCTATGTATAGGCTGTAATTCTTTATGTACTTCAGTGTTCCTGAGGATGTCATTAGACGAAAGCGCTTGAGCACCATTCTGTTTCCTTTCCTTCGTGGTTATATTCATCATAATTATTTTTCACGTGTTACTTTCGTGAAATAATTTTCATATATATATTAGTGATGTAGCGGATGTCATTTTTTTCACATCCGCGGATGCGGATGCGGATGAGGATGTTTGATTTCAACATCCGCGGATGCGGATGCGGATGTCTACATTTTCGTTATTTTTTAGGATATATTCGAGATTTGTTGTGTTTAACGTATATAATAAGTTATTATATAGAGAGAGCTGTATCTATAATGTAGTATAATTGATTAATTGTACAATAATTTCTGCACTTTTCTCTGAACATATAAAATAATATCAAGCATCTAACTAATATAGAAATCAATTAGTGAATTCATCTGCAAATAAATTCGTTATATTTTGTTGAGTTTCAGCCACAATTAGAAACCATAATTGTGTTACCAGGATGCGGGACGTGAACCCAACTCAAATGCACCCCCACCGACCTCTTTCCCCAACCTCCACCCTTATAGAAAGAGATCTTTAATTAGCTTGATAACTATTTATATTAAGTTTAAAGATTTATTAGGCATATTTATAAATGAGTAATTAAAATAAAGTAAACTAAGATGTTCATCGTTTAATGTTCAAATTTAATTATAGGAAGGTTATGCTTAAGGAACATTAATTTTTCTGCCTTTTCTGCTGCCAGTCTGTTTCTCTTTTCATCATATATTAATCCAGCACTGCTAAATAATCTCTCGCTTGGTACGTTTGTTGGAGGACAGGCTAAATGTTTCCTTGCAAGTTTATTCAAGTATGGATGGATATTCTGCGTATTTTTCCACCAACTAATAGGATTGTCACATGCAGCCAGGCGTTTTTCTTGGTGATAGCTCTCGATCATTTTTACTACATCTTTTGACATCGCGTAGGTCTCGTCATTGCTGCTTGACTCAAGAAACTGAGAGACAGATTCTGTGATAGATTTGCTTGCTGAAGGTGTTGGTTCTGTCACTGAAACTTTTATTCTTTTGGTGGGTGACGAAGCGACAGATTCAAGAGATTGAAGCTCTTCAACTGCTTTGCCAAGTGATGATTTAACTCGTTCTAATGTACTAGGTGAAAATAACTTAGCTTTGTAAGGTGGATCTAAGTAGGTTGCAAGAGAGTAACTTCATACAAGAACAGCCTCTCGTCTTGTCGCTTGCATCACTTTTGCGCACAATGAACCAGTTCTATTAATATAGTAGAATTTGATAATTTCCGCTTATTAATGACGTTTTATCTCAACAGTCCACATCCGCACGACATCCGCAGTCCAAAGTGCGGATGCGGACGCGGATGCAGGTGCGAGAAAATGTGCGGATGTTCCGCGGATGCGGATGCGGATGCAGATGTGACCTACATCACTAATATATATATATGTGTGTATATGTATATATATATATAATATATATTAATATTATATATATATATATATATATATATATATATATATATATATATATATATTATGTATATATATATATATATATTTATATATATATATATATATATATATATATATATATACCTTACCTTACAACCTTACAAAGGTTCCGCGCGATGATTTCTCATTTCGCGAAGGTCAAGCTTGTCGCCCCTCCTCTCGAGTTGGCCTGGTGAAGTAGTGAGTTGGATTCTTGCGCTCTCCACCTCACATAGCCAGGTACGCCCGGCTCATCGGGGATTGTTCTGAGCCAGGCGTCTAGTCTTCTTTTGAAGATTTCCACTGCAACTCCCTTCGTGTTTCTTAGGCCTTTGGGCAACTGATTAAACAGTTTTAGTCCTCTCACTACAAAACTATTTTCTTTCAGGGTTAAGGATGTTCCCTGTCTCGCCTTCAATTTGGGAATACGACACAGTCTACCGCTTCTACTTTCCATCGTTGTTTGGGGAGTTATGGGATTCAGAGTAAGATTAGGGACTAGTTTCTCCATTATTTTCCAAGTGTAAATAATGGTGTATCTCTCTCTTCTCCTTTCCAGTGAATATAGGTCTAGTTCTCGTAACCTTTCCCAGTAATTTAGTTCTTTGCACCCATTGATCTTGGCTGTGAAGCTTCTTTGGATCCCCTCCAGCTGTCTAATGTCTTCTTTTTTATATGTGGAAGTTAGGACCGAGCAGTATTCTAATTTGGGTATGATCAGGGTTTTCAGTAGAGGAATCATTACATTCCTATCCCTTCGTTTAAAGGTTCTCAATATCTGACCCGTTATTCTCTTTGCTCTGTTTACTGCTATCTTATTTTGTGTTTCAAATTTCGCATCATCTGTCATTACAACCCCTAAAACTTTTGCTCTGGAATTTCTCTGAATTTCCTGTCCATTTGGGGTATAATATTCCATGCACTTTAGGTCTTCTCTTTTTCCGTACCGTAATAGCTGAAATTTCTCGGTGTTAAACTTCATATTGTTGTCTTCAGTCCACTTGTAGATTTTGTTTATGTCGGTTTGTAGAGATCCTATGTCTTCTGGGTTTCTTATTTTTCCACTGATCTTTGTGTCATCCGCAAAGGATGTTACTGTGCTGTCTCTGGTAACGTCCTCATCTATGTCAGTTAGCATGATTATGAAGAGTAGTGGAGCTAATACTGTTCCTTGTGGTTCTGAGCTGAGGACCTCTGATTCTGATGAAGATACTCCTTGTACTGTAACGACTTGCCTCCGCTCACTAAGGAAATTATATATCCATTTCCCTACTTTTCCTGTTATTCCCATATATTTCAGTTTATGTATTATGATTCCGTGGTCACACTTGTCGAACGCTTTAGCAAAGTCTGTGTACAGTACATCATAGTTTTCATTACTTTCAAGTGAATCAATAATGTTGTTGTAGTGTTCCATTAGTTGTGATAGGCATGATCTGCCTGATCGAAACCCGTGTTGGTTATCATTGAATTTTTTCTGAGTTTCCAAAAAGTCATAGATTTTCTGTCTAACTATTCTTTCAAATATTTTAGTGAGATGAGATGTAAGCGACACTGGCCTATAGTTTTTGGCCTGGGATCGATCTCCTCCTTTATATATTGGGACTATGTTCGCGCTCTTCAGGATGCCCGGTATTTCTCCCGTGTCTAATGATCGTCTCCATATCCAGTATAGGGGCTCAGCGATTGCATTCTTGCAGTTTTTGATCAGTGTGGCATTCCAATTATCCGGTCCTGCCGCTGAGTGTGTTTTTACTTTCCCTATGGCTTGTGTAATATCATCCGTCGTAAAGTCGAAATCCGTTATACTTTCCCCTTTCCCCTTTCCCCTTTCCCCTTGTGTGTATATGTATATATATATATATAATATATATATATATATATATATATATATATATTATATATATATATATATATACATATATTATGTTATATATATATATATATATTTATATATATATATATATATATATATATATATATATATATATATATATATATATATATATGGGATGAATTTCACAATAAAACACGTGAAATGAATGAATGCTGCAAACTCACAAGGAAAAAGAAAAACGATTCCAAGGCCTTTCGTGTATTCAAAGCAACACCTCGTCAGGGAATGAAGATAAAAGGCGAGATACCCATAAATATATACAACGTACAGGAAAAACAAAACAATTAGCACATACTTAACAAGGGTTAATGAGAGGCAAAAGAAATTTTAACATGATATCGTCAATTTTATACGTCCCCGCACTGTTATTGAAATTGTTTTTAAAATGAATAAATGCACATTCTAGAATATTTCTTTCTATTATATCTCTGTTTTTAACAAGCGCTTTAGAACTATCCCATTTGATGCTATGGCTACATCTATACATATGGTTAAATAAAGCATTGGAAGTATTAGCTGTTCTACAAGCATATTTATGCTGTTTTACCCTAATATCTAACGTTTTACCGGTTTGGCCTCTATATACTGAGTTACATTGTGTACATCCGATCGAATACACACAACCAACAACATTATCAGGGCTATTCTTTATTAGGCGTGATTTAACAGTATTATTATACTTAAAGATGACATTAATGCCAATTGCTTTAAGTACAGTTGGAAGGTATTGAAAATTAACATTGTAAGGTAGGCTAAGGATATTTTTACGCTGAAATTCCTTTACAATTACATTATTATAATACCTATTCTTGGCTTTCTTAAGACAGTTATCTAAAAATGAAATAGGATAACATAATTTAGTACCAATATTCATGATATTGCATAACTCGGAATCTAAAAATTCAGGACTGACAACTCTCAATGCTCGAAGAAACATAGCAGAGAAAATAGAGGATTGTTAACTTTTCGTCCCAAGAACTAGACTTCAATACGAAATGTGCGTTAGGCTTTGGGTTAGGTTTCTCAGTCCCAAAACAGCCCAGCAGTTTACTGATTGCTAAGTCTTTTATTAATTTTGAAAAACATAGTAATATTTCCGAAAGTGAGGTGACTTTAGCCAAACGTTGTGTGTATAGTGCTTTTAATACGAGGTTTGAATCGAATTATCCTTTGAAGTTTGAAAAAGCCCTAAAAACACTGAAAAATAATGATTCATTACATATTACTAAAGCGGACAAATCCAATTCGATCCTCATCATGGACAAAAACAGTTATGTTGAAAAGATGAATACGTTATTGAGTGATCGTGACACGTACAAACCTCTAAATAGAGACCCATTGGAGGATGTTAATAAAATGTTTAACAGAAAATTAAGAGAAATTTTAAAAAATAACTATAATGGGCTTTCACAGCAGTTTCTTAGTATCAATCCGTCACTACCATATCTGTATGGCTTAGTAAAAACACACAAAGTTAATAATCCCATGAGGCCTATTGTTAGCTCAGTGGGCTCCGTAACCTAAAAGCTATCAAAATGGTTAGTTAGTTTATTAACGCCGTTAGTTGGCTCTATTTCTGAGTCACATATTGTAAATAGCATGGATCTTATTGACAAACTGAAGTTCCCTAATGACCCTAATTTCAAATTGGTAAGCTTCGATGTATGCTCGCTATTCAGAAAAGTCCCTGTTGATGACCTACTTGATTTTTTAAAAGATAAGATCTCTGAATATTCTTTCCCTGTTCAATACAACACTCTTACTGAGTTAATTAAGCTTTGTGTCAAAGATTGTAAATTTCAGTTTGAAAATAAGTTTTATGCTATGTCGTTTGGATTGGCTATGGGAAATCCCATTTCACCTGTAGTAGCTAATTTATATATGGAATTTTATGAAAGTAGAATTTTGCCTACGATTGTTAATTTTAACCTGGTTTGGTAAAGGTATATAGATGGTATTTTATGCCTTTGGCCTAATAATTTGGATGTGGACTTATTTCTTGGTAGGCTCAACAATTTAGTCCCATCTATTAAGTTTGCAGTTCAAAAAGAAAATGATGGAAGCCTATCTTTTCTTGATATAAAAGTTTGGAGATGCTCTAATCAGTTCAAATATGAAGTCTACCGTAAGCCTACTAATAATAACTCTTATGTGCATTTTTATTCTGACCATCATCCTTCGATTAAATCCTCTATTTTCTCTGCTATGTTTCTTCGAGCATTGAGAGTTGTCAGTCCTGAATTTTTAGATTCCGAGTTATGCAATATCATGAATATTGGTACTAAATTATGTTATCCTATTTCATTTTTAGATAACTGTCTTAAGAAAGCCAAGAATAGGTATTATAATAATGTAATTGTAAAGGAATTTCAGCGTAAAAATATCCTTAGCCTACCTTACCATGTTAATTTTCAATACCTTCCAACTGTACTTAAAGCAATTGGCATTAATGTAATCTTTAAGTATAATAATACTGTTAAATCACGCCTAATAAAGAATAGCCCTGATAATGTTGTTGGTTGTGTGTATTCGATCGGATGTACACAATGTAACTCAGTATATAGAGGCCAAACCGGTAAAACGTTAGATATTAGGGTAAAACAGCATAAATATGCTTGTAGAACAGCTAATACTTCCAATGCTTTATTTAACCATATGTATAGATGTAACCATAGCATCAAATGGGATAGTTCTAAAGCGCTTGTTAAAAACAGAGATATAATAGAAAGAAATATTCTAGAATGTACATTTATTCATTTTAAAAACAATTTCAATAACAGTGCGGGGACGTATAAAATTGACGATATCATGTTAAAATTTCTTTTGCCTCTCATTAACCCTTGTTAAGTATGTGCTAATTGTTTTGTTTTTCCTGTACGTTGTATATATTTATGGGTATCTCGCCTTTTATCTTCATTCCCTGACGAGGCGCAGCTTTGAAGACACGAAAGGACTTGGAATCGTTTTTCTTTTTCCTTGTGGGTTTTCAGCATATATATATATATATATATATATGTAAAGAACGACGCTTGTATAGAAGAACGTTCCGCACAAGATGAGGAGGGAGAACGAACAAATGAAAAATGAGGTAACCACCCGGGAATCGAACCCGGGATCTTCCGATTGCCGGTCAGATATGCTAACCACCACACCATGGACCTCGATTAATCAAAAGTCGTAATTCTCCTACATACGAGCAGAAACCAATGCCCTGAGGGGCACCTCCCGCATGCCGCATGTGTGTTGTTTGCAGTTAAAATGTATATATGTGCGGCATGCGGGAGGTGCCCCCCTCAGGGCATTGGTTTCTGCTCGTATGTAGGAGAATTACAACTTCTGATTAATCGAGGCCCATGGTGTAGTGTTTAGCATATCTGACCGGCAATCGGAAGATCCCAGGTTCGATTCCAGGGTGGTTACCTCATTTTTCATTTGTTCGTTCTCCCTTCTCATCTTGTGCGGAACGTTCTTCTATACAAGCGTCGTTCTTTACATTAATTATACCTTTTGTTGTTTGCAGTTAAAATGTATATATATATATATATATATATATATATATATATATGCTGCAAACTGAAGTTCCCTAATGACCCTAATTTCAAAATGGTAAGCTTCGATGTATGCTCGCTATTCACAAAAGTCCCTGTTGATGACCTACTTGATTTTTTAAAAGAGATTTCTGAATATTCTTTCCCTGTTCAACACAACACTCTTATGGAGTTAATTAAGCTGTGTGTCAAAAATTGTAAATTTCAGTTTGAAAATAAGTTTTATGTTATGTCGTTTGGATTGGCTATGGGAAATCCCCTTTCACCTGTACTAGCTAATTTATATATGGAATTTTTGAAAGTAGAATTTTGCCTACGATTGTTAATTTTAACCTGGTTTGGTACAGGTATATAGATGATATTTTATGCCTTTGGCCTAATAATTTGGATGTGGACTTATTTCTTGGTAGGCTCAACAATTTAGTCCCATCTATTAAGTTTACAGTTGAAAAAGAAAATGATGGAAGCCTATCTTTTCTTGATCTAAAAATTTGGAGATGCTCTAATCAGTTCAAATATGAAGTCTACCGTAAGCCTACTAATAATAACTCTTACGTGCATTTTTATTCTGACCATCATCCTTCGATTAAATCCTCTATTTTCTCTGCTATGTTTCTTCGAGCATTGAGAGTTGTGTCCTGAATTTTTAGATTCCGAGTTATGCAATATCATGAATATTGGTACTAAATTATGTTATCCTATTTCATTTTTAGATAACTGTCTTAAGAAAACCAAGAATAGGTATTATAATAATGTAATTGTAAAGGAATTTCAGCGTAAAAATATCCTTAGCCTACCTTACCATGTTAATTTTCAATACCTTCCAACTGTACTTAAAGCAATTGACATTAATGTCATCTTTAAGTATAATAATACTGTTAAATCACGCCTAATAAAGAATAGCCCTGATAATGTTGTTGGTTGTGTATTCGATCGGATGTACACAATGTAACTCAGTATATATAGGCCAAACTGGTAAAACGTTAGATATTAGGGTAAAACAGCATAAATATGCTTGTAGAACAGCTAATACTTCCAATGCTTTATTTAACCATATGTATAGATGTAAACATAGCATCAAGTGGGGTAGTTCTAAAGCGCTTGTTAAAAACAGAGATATAATAGAACGAAATATTCTAGAATGTGCATTTATTCATTTTAAAAACAATTTCAATAACAGTTCGGGGACGTATAAAATTGACGATATCATGTTAAAATTTCTTTGGCCTCTCATTAACCCTTGTTAAGTATGTGCTAATTGTTTTGTTTTTCCTGTACTTTGTATATATTTATGGGCATCTCGCCTTTAATCTTCATTCCCTGACGAGGTGTAGCTTTGAATACACGAAAGGCATTGGAATCGTTTTTCTTTTCTTTTTCCTTTGGGTTTGCAGCATTTATTCATTTCACGTGTTTTATTGTGAAATTCATCCCATATATATATATATATATATATATATATATATATATATATATGTTATACATGTTATAATTTATAATCGAAGTAAAGCCGCGCCGTGATGACTATTATGTTTATGAAATTTCATTCATCCAATATTTCCCAAGCTACGTATGACTCTTTTCCTTCCGACGGAAGTCACGCGCAGTGACGCAGACGGTTTCTTGATTTCACTTGGGAAACACAATGCTCTCAGGTGACGTCAACCGCCTGCGTGATGGCGTAGCCAGGTTCCTTTCATTTTACTATATAAGAAGGGGATCAGCGCCCTTAAGGCAGATCTCTGGAGGAGGGTGTCCAGGCCGAAATGGGTTTCGGCCCGTTAACGGGAATTGCTTTTGAGAATTGGAAGATTGGGTATCATTTTAAAGTCTGACCGTTTAGAGAGAAAGATCGGTAGCTTGCAATTGATTCATATAAGTTTGGGGACTCAGAACAGACGAGAGGGCGTCCTAGAAGGGGTCTCAACTTATTTCATATCTTACAATGAAGATAAAGTAACATTTTATCAGTATGAAACTTTTATTATTTTTATCATTATTATTATTATCTTCCTGTTCTATATAAAAAAAACATTTGATTCATGCTAATCCATTATATTTATCTTGCCTATATTCAAATTAAAAATCGTGTAAGCCGTTTTGTTTATTTTCTACTCTTTGGGCTTTGATCACTGGGATAAAAGAAAAACACGGGCCCACACAGTACTCCTCGATTGTGGGAATACGAAGAGTAAACTAGTTCTGCATCCAGTAGTACTAAAGTAATAACCCTCTCTCTAGTAACATCCTGACCTTGCCTGAACCACAGAAAGAGCCGGTTATTACATATATATATATATATATATATATATATATATATATACAGGGCCAGCCTTAGGGCAAGGCGAGCTAGGCAGCCGCCTAGGGCCCCGCGCTGCAAGCGGGGCTGGGCAAATAAACTCCATTGGGACATCAAACTTCTCAGATATAGATGGCCCTATGTTTGGTGAAGAGGTACAGGCTATGAGACCAATGATACCATCAGATTTAATAGGGCAGCCTTTAAAATTACTTGACTTCATTTCATCTAATAGTATAGCCTCTTGCTGTCCAAATTTATTGATTGCTCTAAGAATATTTTTAACAATTCCTGTGACGGTAGCATCAGGAGAAAGAAGCTTCTCAAAATTAAAATTAATTAAAAACTGCTTAAGGTCTAATATGGGCCAAAATAGGCTAAATAACCTTGGAATATTGTCAATTGAACATGAAGAAGCAAGGGGTTTAAATTTTGAACCCCTTTTAATGGAATTTTCAGAAAGGAAGGTTAGAAAAATTAGTCTTTAAAATATATTATAAATTTATAAAGTATGGTATTTTTTTAGTATTCTTAACGAAAGCATTTTTTTTGTTATTCTTAATATTATTAGACAGATGTCTACAATAAATATATAGCACTTCAGATTATTTTTTTACCTTTTTACTATGAACTAAAATCTTTTCTGGAGTGGGGCCCCGTATTATCAAAATGCCTAGGGCCCCGCAATTGTTAGGGCCGGCTATATATATATATATATATATATATATATATATATATATATATATATATATATGCATTATATATATATGTATATATACATATATATATGTATTATATATATATATATATATATATATATATATATATATATATATATATATATATATATATATATGTTAAACACAGACCGTGCATGGAACAAGGAACTCTTCTGGGAAAATTAAATCCACTATAGTCCGAATAAGTAATGGTAAATGACAAATACCATAGTTTTTCTTTTTCATGATGTTAGCCCGACGTGGGCAACGGGTCTCTCGCAAAGAGATCCCATAAATACAGCTTCCCTCACCAGCTATCTGCAAAGCAGACAGGATCCAGCTTTGGGACATGGATCTAGGGTTTAAAGCAAGCCTAGACCCCCTACATTCAGAACCTCTATATAAGTAAAAGACTCGTTGCATTCACGTCGGATTGAATAAATCAAAGAAAGAGGGGGTAACTACTGTATTTTTAGCCAAAAAAACCCAAAACTTAAACCTCAACCGGGACATTGAGCGTCCACTTTTCAAGGCACGTAACACGTCCGTTTAATATACACAAACTCAGAATGGTTCTCTGAGAAAATTATATGTTAAACACAGACCGTGCATGGAACAAGGAACTCTGCTGGGAAAATTAAATCCACTATAGTCCGAATAAGTAATGGTAAATGACAAATACCATAGTTTTTCTTTTTCATGATGTTAGCCAAACGTGGGCAACGGGTCTCTCGCAAAGAGATCCAATAAATACAGCTTCCCTCACCAGCTATCTGCAAAGCAGACAGGATCCAGCTTTGGGACATGGATCTAGAATTTAAAGCAAGCCTACGACCCCCTACATTCAGAACCTCTATATAAGTAAAAGACTCGTTGCATTCACGTCGGATTGAATAAATCAAAGAAAAAGGGGGTAACTACTGTATTTTTAGCCAAAAAAACCCAAAACTTAAACCTCAACCGGGACATTGAGCGTCCACTTTTCAAGGCACGTAACACGTCCGTTTAATATACACAAACTCAGAATGGTTCCCTGAGAAAATTATATGTTAAACACAGACCGTGCATGGAACAAGGAACTCTTCTGGGAAAATTAAATCCACTATAGTCCGAATAAGTAATGGTAAATGACA
>JAJOZX010001925.1:90000-250000 GCA_023014485.1 Bathynomus jamesi | reverse complement strand
GTTCTCTCTCTCTTATCTTGCGCGGAATATCTCCTATACAAGCGTCGTTCTTTACGTTAATTATACTGCGTGTTTGCAGTTAAATGTTTATATATATATATATATATACACATATATATATATATATATATGGGGTGTGTGTGTGTGTGTGTATATTATATATATATATATTAATCAAGGTTAGTAAAGATAGCTGCAAAGGATACACACTGTACAAAATTATACATGTACAAAACCCACATATTAATTCGTCTTGGGTTGAATGAGCTTGAATCAAGCACTGACTTGATTCACTCTGAGTTTGTATGATAGATTTTGACAAGCAAAGGCTGGAAATGTGGGACCGCTTAATGTAGTGTGTATTAGGCAGCTGTATGATGTGGGTAAAACATTGATTTCTTGTTAAAGAAAAATAAACTTCATATATTTTTTGTAAGTAAAATGTCATTAAATATATAATATATATACGGTATATATTTAAATTTTGACTCTTCATGTTATGAATTATTTTAGAATATTTAGAAGTTACGGATCAAGTAAAGATAATCCCTCCCAGGTCACACTCGTAAAGCAAATCCCTCCCAAAAATGACCAAGTAAAGATAATCCCTCCCAGAAAGTAAAGTAAAGTGAAGCAGTTTGACATAAGGATAAAAATTAAGAGAATCTTTTTTTAAAAAATGATTTATTTGAAAACAAAATTTATTAAAATTCATTTATTACAATGGATCAAGTAAAGATAAGCACCCCCAACCTTTTTTAGTTAGCTTTATAAGGCTAACTAACGAAAATATCACGACTTAACCTAACCAATCGTTAGGTCAACTGTACGCCCTTGACGATTGGTTAGGTTAGGTCGTGATATTTTCGTTAGTTAGCCTTATAAAGCTAACTAAAAAAGGTTGGGGGTGCTTAACTTTACTTGATCCAAAGACTTTAATTAAAGCGGTATTGCGGTATTGCGGTAAGGCGGTATTACCAACTTTACCAAGTAAATAAAGATGATCCCTCCCAAAAAATGATCAAGTAAAGATAGTCCCTCCTTTTTCTGTTGGGAGGGATTATCTTTACTTGATCCGAAGTTACAAAGTTGCTACATGCATATTTACTGAAATGTAAATAAACTATAAATTAGTGTATATATTAAATATTCTTTGTATATAATTACGTATGTATAAAATATATGTAGCATATGGATATATAATAGTCTTATTATGTATATTATACAATAAATATACATATGAATGGACGGAGCCGCGTTTAAAATATGCGATTTTAGATGAGGTTCTCTTCTTTTCATTTACATACCTCATTGTAGGAAAGAGACTGATAAATTATAAGTTATTTATTATATAGTTATAAATGTAAGTTATTAAAATATTGAATTGTTTTCTGTTTGTTACAGTCAATCATCACCATGGTGGACGCCAAACGGCCGACTCGAAGTTCTGCCAGTACCTTGCTCTTTGGAAAACCTACAAAAGTTCTTCTAACCTCGCAATTACCTTCAAAGCGTCAAGTGTTAAGTAAGTTCTTATTTCATCACATCAATGAAAAACCCAGGCACTCGACGGTGTTAATCTAAGCGATCACAATGCAGCCTTTGTTATTCCAGCATCAGCTAAGTCTCTTGGCCATGATCTGGGCTCAATATCATTTTCTCGAAGTAAAATTAGTCGATCTAGAATTAAAGCACGTGAAACTGTCGCAACTGCTGAAAAATCAAGCTTTTCTCCTGACACTCCGCTTCTGCTTCACTGGGATGGGAAAATGCTTCCTGATATAACAGGGAAACATGAAAATGTGGACCGCATCGCAATCGTTGTTTCAGGAGGAGAAGATAAACTATTTGGTGTTCCACTCATCCCTCACGGAACGGGACAAGCACAAGCTGATATCTGCTTCATATGTTGGATGAGTGGGGCTTCAGAAACCAGTTGCAGGGGCTTGTATTTGATACAACAGCATCAAATACTGGGTTGATGTCTGGAGCTTGTACCCTGATAGAGAGAGCTGTAGGTCGCTCTCTGACGTGGATAGCATGTCGTCATCATGTGTATGAAGTCGTTTTGGCTAACGTATTTTCTAGTAGTCTTGAACCTTCGAAAGGACCACAAGTCTCATTGTTTAAGCGATTCATGGCATTTATCAATAAAGAAAACTTCATATCAGAATGGAACTTTTTGAAGGAAATTGGTGGGAACTTCGTCAAGAGATGATACAGTACCTCTCCGCTCTTCAGAACAATAGCTTCTCAAGAGATGACTAGAGTGAATTCCCCCATCTTTCTCTAATTTTCCTGGGAGGAAGTTTGCCTAAGAAGTACAACATCAGAACTCCAGGAGCTCTTCATCAGGCTCGCTGGATGGCAAAAGATACCTATGCTTTGAAGATCTTTCTCTTCCAGGAGCAAATGAAACTAACTGCTCATGAAAAAAGGGTCTGAAAGATTTTTTGTCTCTTTATGGAACTTGTTTATGTTAAATATTTGCATGAAGCACCCTTGGCAGTGAGGGCCCCTAGAAACGACCTAGCTTTTCTAATAGTTATGGAGACTTATCCAAGTAGGGTTTTGGCTGAAATTGCACTCAAGGCTTTTAAGAGACATCTCTGGTACTTCTCGGAAGAGCTGATGAGACTGTCATTTTTTGACGATGGGTTGGACAGCAAAGTAAAAGAAAATATGATTAAAAAATTATCTCATCCTGCAAAAGCGAAAGGTCTGAAGCGCCTCGATTCAAAGCTGTTCAACACAGTAAATCCATTGGAAACTTACGTCAGAGAGAAGACGGCTAAACTCTTCGATGTACTTGATAAAAACGGAAAGAAGATTCCTTAAGAGTTTCTTTCGAAACCACCAAGTGATTGCCCAAGTAACGACAACTACGAGTTGTTGAAAGAAAGAGCATTGAAGATGAAGGTTGTCAATGACTGCAGAGAGAGCGATTGCTCTTATTCAACGGTACAATACAACGCTTATCAAAGACGAGCAGCAAAAACAATTCCTTCTCCTTATTTTTGAGACCCATCGACGAACGTTTTGTACCCCCTCCAAAGCGTCGTTACAGAATTAAAAAACATTCGCATGTTCTTTTGTCAAATTTCGTTATTTTTTCATTTAAGAGAAAATTATTCATTTTGTAGTGACCTCTAAATATAGTTCGAATGAGCTCACTTTTTGGGCAATTATCCTTTTATAATTTCAAACAAGGGCAGCCTTGAGGAAGTACAAAAATAATACTTTTGTTTCTTGGATATATATTATATACAGTATATATGTACAGGGTGGGCGGAAAGTAGCTCCCTATTTTGGATTGGTAAAAAAATACGTATATTATCCATTTATTTCAGAAGAAATAATATAAAAAGGTAGGCATACATGGTAGGTTTTCTCTAAAATTCAATGTGGGCTCCAACTCTTTCCACCAGCTTCTGGAGCCGCCCAGGAATGGCGTCCACTGACTTTAGCAGGAACTCCGGCGGGATGGAGGACATGACTTCCCGAATTCGGTCCTCCAGTTCTTCCAATGTCCTCGGTTTGGTGCGGTAGACTTCTTCCTTTACCCACCCCCAAAGAAAGAAATCGCACGGTTACCGCTGAAAAACGGCAGAATCGGTTCAGTGTAACGGTGTGGTGTGGTATGACCTCAGATCAGGTTGTGGGCCCGTTCCTGCTGCGCAACACCATGAATGCTGAGCGGTACCTTGCTATGTTGCGAAACGAGGTCTGGCCGGTTGTCAGCACATGGGAGAACATCGACGATCTGATATTTATGCAAGATGGGCCCCTCCGCACTTCGCTCTTGTTGTCCGTGAGTGGCTGGATGCCCACTTCCCTGGGCGTTGGATGGGTCGTCGTGGTCCACATCAATGGCCAGCCAGGAGCCCCGACTTGACACCGTGCGACTTCTTTCTTTGGGGGTGGGTAAAGGAAGAAGTCTACCGCACCAAACCGAGGACATTGGAAGAACTGGAGGACCGAATTCGGGAAGTCATGTCCTCCATCCCGCCGGAGTTCCTACTAAAGTCAGTGGACGCCATTCCTGGGCGGCTCCAGAAGCTGGTGGAAAGAGTTGGAGCCCACATTGAATTTCAGAGAAAACCTACCATGTATGCCTACCTTTTCATATTATTTCTTCTGAAATAAATGGATAATATACGTATTTTTTTACCAATCCAAAATAGGGAGCTACTTTCCGCCCACCCTGTATATTAGGCGGGTCGAAATTTTATATTGAAAAGGTACATATTGTGAGGGGTTTGAATGGAGCAAAGGAACCTCCTCATAAATTATTTTCGCTGTTTAAAGCTTCCTACCCCTGGCACAATTTTTCACTTTTTGACCTATTCCATTTATACGAGACTTACTCAGGTTTTTTGATGATATAAATCTTTATTAACGTATAATATTTTATTTAATAATGTACAGTATTAGGAAAATTAATTCAGTAAAACAATATATTCAGAAGAAAAATTTAGTGGCATAATAAATGTGCTAAAATTCAATTCACTTTTTCATTGTTACTTATCACACAAAAGGGAAGAAATTTTCAATATCATTTGGAAATTTTATTTCATATGTTTCTTACTCATTCCATTGGGCCTTTCATTCAAACTTGAGCAGTTTTCGCCTTGATTCTAATGAGTTTAAGATAAACTTTTGACGGTTGTCATATCCTATTCTTTCCTGACATGCCTTTGTTACTAGGTTCACTGCCCTTTCCACACTTTGAATGTGGCATGGAAAAGTAGCTATCTCCAGTGGCTTACATCGAACCTGAAGTAGCTTATCGTCGCTAAAATTGTTTAGCAGCGGTGGAGAGTAATGATCTCTTTTTGCCAATCGATCATCTCGGTGTAGTCAATAGATTAGAAATTGAGGGTTCGAGGCAACTCAAAGTTTCTGGTACCTGAAAATCCTGTTCTTAAAAGGATGATTTTCTGAATAGCTTGCTCCCTAATTTCTAGTCTCTTGTCAGTTACCATTGATATGAGTATATTTTCTGGGTGGGCAAAGTAGGCGTTTTTCTGTAATACTGGTCCTATGATTGATCTATGTTGTTCATCTAAATTTCGAAGCAAGCACATTAAATGCCAAACGTTATATGCACCATGAGTTGCATTAGGATGAGATTTTATTCCAAACCACCCTGGAACATAGAACTGCATAATAATGTTCACTATATCCTGAACGTTTTTATCGGGATTTGGCGTTGAGATATATATAATCGAAGAACCCTGTTGGCTAGAGTTAGCCAGCGAGCATGGTAAGAGGTACCTGGGGATCGAGTGGACAGATTTTGAGATGTTCAGTTTGCACTGCCAGACACATATCACAGAAATATATTTGATCACTGCTTACCTCCTTCACAACATTTGCTGGAATTTCTTAAATGTTTCCCTTTACGCGAGAATATTTGACTACCTCCAATTTTGTTAAATCTGTTTTCAGTTTATTCCCACTTGAACCCATAAAAGTATATGGACCTGTTGTTTTACCATCAATGGCTTTGTAGACGTGCATAAAAGGCAGCTCATTCAAATGCAAGAGGCACACCAACCACTGCACTGATCTGTTAAGATGAATTTCAACCAGTTTTATGGCTCCATCAATTTTTTCCTGTATTTACAGGAGTACCATCACAGAGTAAAGCTTTGATAGTATCTGTTTTGTTCGAGTCTGTAATAATAGCCATCAACTCTTCTGCTATGCAGCGAGCAGTTCCATTATCTGATGTGACATGGTCTACATAGATGCTTCCAGGTTCTCTCACAATAACATAATGTTCTTTTTTTATCTTTCCACTTTTAGTTAATGTATTATCTTTCCTTCCATCAAAGCCAAGGCACTCCATCTTCATATTTTCAGATTTAAGCCTAAAAGAATTTGTTTCACCCATGCGATTTCTTTCTCTTTCTAATTTCTTTCTGTCAAGCATGTTGGTGTGGTTAAGGATCCCTATATCTTTTAAAGCTGCATTGACTTTTGCAGCTGCAGCTCTACAACTTACACGATAACGATCTGCTGTTAATGCTAGGTTTTTTATAGGAGTGCCTGTTCTGAATATTCTCAGTAAATTGTAAATCGGCAAAACATTAGTGGCTTCAGTCATTTCTTCTTTGTTGAACTAGCTGTGCGATCAATTGGTCCTAACTGATTTTTTCTTTGTTTTTGACCCACAAAAGACTCCCATTCTGCCATTGGTATTTTATCCTTACACCTGCAAGATTTCCCATCAATTCCCTTATCATAGCATTCACAAGAAGATATATCAAACATTTCATCATACTGAGCTACTTTTAAGGCAAAACTTTCATTTCTTCGATGTAACGACACGTTGTTCAATTTGGAGGCTTCTTCTACTAGTCAACTGACTTTAAGATAGATACCTTTGGTGTTAATCGTAGGAAAAGAGAATTTCATCCAAATGTCTTCAATATCTTTTACAACAACCCTGTAACAATCATTAGCAGTTGCTGATCCTTTAGATTTAGCTTCTTCACGACGGCGCACAAAAAGGTGGTGTCTCACAACATCTGCCTTTGAAGGAGTCATGGCTGCTGGGAATTCCGTAGGATATCCAAAGGCTGCATTTGAGGACTTGCTTGTAGTAGTGATAATTTATATTTAGAAGTAAAATCAAATTTTGTGTAATTTATAATTTATGATAATTCAAATTATATTTAAAGTAAATGCAAATTATTTATATTTATCTGAAAAATTATTTCTGTTTATCTGAAACATAAAAATATCAAGCATTAAACAAACAACTTATCATGTAACATATAACAACATTAAACATATGCAAATATGAAGGTAAAAAAGGGAGGAGGGGCATGTGATAGCGGTAGTAGGGTAGGACATGCTTGATTTTTCAATATTTTGTTAAAGTGATAAAAAAAACCTCACACAGTTTACTTTTTAAGAAATGAAAATTTTTCCATTTAAATATATGCTAATATGAGGATAAAAAAGGGTGGGGGGGTATGTCCTAGTGGTAGCAGGGGTAGCATATCCGTGATATTTTAATATTTTGTTAAGATGATAAAATGAAACTTCTGAGATAGTGTACTTTTTAAGAAATAAAAAATTTCCCATTTTCGACCCGGCCTAATATAATATATATATAATATCCAATTATATATACAGTATATATATATATATATATATATATATATATATATATATATATGTGTGTGTGTGTGTGTGTGTGTGTGTAAAAATGTAAAAATGAACAATGAATAATTCCTATATATTCATTTTTACATAAGAACCAAAATCGCCTAACGCGAGTTTGGAAAAAAAAATTATTTGTTGCCTTCTATTTTTGCAGTTTCACAACCATGCTATCTACCATTTCTATGGTTAAGTCGAATCCATGTTTGTGTTATTGAAGGTTCGTTGTGAGAAACGAATGTCCCTTAATTTCATTCCCTTAGAGTACAAACAAGACAATTGACGATTTAGATCGTTTAACATTTCCATCACAATATTACCCATATCTCCATTTTCCATTTATTATAGAATTTATGATAATTAATTATTGTTGTCTTGCATCTAACCCTCATCCCTAAATTTTATTAGATTATGCATGCACATTGCATGTGGTATGATTTGAACCCTTGTTTGTACTTCTTTATTCATTTACTTAATTATTCCTCAAATGTACCCAATTCTTTAATATATGCCGTATATTTAATTAATAGTTTCACTCACTCTTTGTCTCTAATTCGTTTCTTCTAATTTCTCCCAATAATTACTTGTACTGTACGTACGAATTAAATAACTATGGCGAACTAATTATGAATCGACGTATGGCATAATTTGAATAACTATGACGTCATAAAGTAGATTAATTCCTTTCACATTTTCCCGTCATTAATTCCCCTTCATCATATCTCCAGTATACAATGTATGGAAATTGTTTAACATAATAATAAAAACTGTACACTCTATACGTCATTATTTATATGTTGTTCATTCATATATCCATGTCCTTTATTGACCTTTATCTTTTGTTAATTTTATTAATTATTCATTCAGCTACCTATTGTCTACCATTGTCAACCTGTTGTGTGACTACCAATATGTGTACAAAACTTTGTGCATTCGTACATGTCCCCTGATGCTCATGGTTACGTGCATAGTTACGTACATGTACATACGTTCACATATATTCTTTTTATTTCTTTTCTTTAAATTAATTAATTTCTCGCAATCTCATAAATGCTTATACGAGTGTTCGAATTCCACTGACAGCAGCGAAAGCTAGCGCTTCTGGGATGAAAATCTCCTCTCGCTTGCTTCTAATTTATAAAACATTATTATGTGTGTTGTGTTATGTATATATATATATGTGTGTGTGTACCGTATGTGCCCATGTACTTTATGTTATACTCCTAACATCCTAATTATCTATAAATATGAAACACTGTAAAAAACTATAGTTAACTGTTTAATTGTAATTAACTGCAATACTTTAATATAATGTAATTGATGTTCTTTAATAAAATTATAATTAACGATAATAAACGAATGTGAATTAATTGGTAATTATAATTATAATTGTAATAAACCAAAATTACAACGTACTCAGTGATATACTTGGGATTGTACTCAATCTACGACCCGACATTATGTCGCCATTTGGGAATGTATACTCGGCGATATTGTTATTATTTTTTTTATTATTATTTTTCCGTTGGGACAAATTTTTGATTTGCTTTCTACTTTGCCAAATAATTGGCGACTTGTTCTTTTCAAAAGTTTCTTAATCATTTTTAGATTTAGCTTAATAATGAATCCTGAGAAACTTTTTGCAATGTTCATGTTTTGTACACGTTTTCTCTTCGTTATAAAAGATGAAGTCATGTCTTACCTAAGCATTTAATTGTAAAATTTAAACCTTTCATTTTTGCTCATATTCATATCTTAGTGTAAAGATGCATAGTTCAATTCCCACTTCTAATTAACTTGGCAGACCCGGAAAACATCAGATCTGAAAATGCGCTGTTTAAGATAAAACTATGGCTTCCTCTTCCTATATCCTGTTTATCTGTTTAAACATTGTCACAGCAAAAACGTTTACTCTATTTTCAAATATTGTGCAAAAATAATACATCCTTTTCAACATTTAATAATAATGATGTTAGCAGTTTTCGGGTATATAAACCCACAAAAATTCTTCCATGTTTATTCTGATATAGATTACGAGGCTGAGCATTACCTGTAACATTTTAGCAGTAAATTACAGTAAGAAACAGTCCTTATCTTCTCCTTCGAGCCGTGCTCTCTTCAGAGAACTCAGTGATTAAAATTTCCTGATACGTTGTAAGAAGAATCCGGGAATTTTCAGAGAATTTAATAAGCTTCTCAGAATCTTCCGAGCCACGATAGAAGAACTCGGAGAGTAGTATAAAAGAAACTACTGGAAGTAACAAATCTGTTGCTGCCTCCTAACCAGAACCTCCATAGACGGAGGGGTTAACATATATATATATATATATATATATTAAATAAACAGAATATGTAGATTTGTTTCGTTTCATCCTTTACACGATGTACATGTAATGTGTGTGTGTGTGTGTGTGTGTGTGTTTTTAAGGTCTCAGGCAGTTAGTCAGCCAAAAGCCGTTCATGCCAAAATAAGTAAATAAATATATTGATAAAGATTTGTGTATATATATATATATATATATATATATATATATATATATATATACACACACACATATATATATTTATATATATATATATATACAGCTTAGACATCAAGCCCCACTGTGCTTCAAAAATTGCTAGCGGACGGGTGTGCCTCTCCAGTCATGCTTTTAATAAAGAATTTTGTTTTATTGACCTTTCAATACATGCATACAAACATACATACAAACACAGATACACAATATATATATATATATACTTTTGTGGGCCTAAGCTGATAGGTCAGGTTACCCCCACCCTTTCGTGCTTACCTTCTCTACCCCTTCCTGCATATCGCCCTCCACACCGTTTCCTGCACACCCAACCCCCTCGGTGGCCCTGTGCCAGTGCCTTTCAGTGTTGCATGGCTCTCCCATTGCAACAACAATCAAAATTGATTATATTACACGCAATTCAGTTGCACTCGGCATTTTTGCTCATATACTACAAGAGGTACCGCGATTACAAACCCATTTACTCTCAGCTCATATACGACCATGATTCTGATAGACGGCTGCAGTTTGCTGAAACAATGAGACAAAAGTTCAACAGTGATCCAGATCTCGTTCAAAAGATAAAATTTTCAGACGAATGTGTCTTAGGTTTAGCGAGTAAAGGAAACAAACACAACATTCACTACTGGGAGAAAAAAAAAAATACAATTGAGTAAACCCGTTAAAACGTTTACACTAACAGTTTGGGCGTGCGTTGGTTATTCAGGACTCGTTTCCTTTGACATATCGAGAGATACGATGGATGGAAAACGCTATTGCCAGGTATTGAGAGACAAAGTTTTGCTACAGTTTACTAATGGTATTGTCAGGAATTGGCTTTATCAACATGATGGAATGCCGTCACATTACTCTGCTGCTGCCCGTCAGATTCTGGATACAAACCTGGAAGGAACATGACTTGGGCAGCGAGGTCCCATCGAGTGACTAGCCAGATCACCTGTTTTAACCACATGTGACTTCTGGCTTTGGGTTTATTTGCGTGACAAACTCTACACTCCTGTTTTCATCTATCCAAATGTGAATGCCCTTGGCCGCAGAATAGAAGAACAACTGAAAAGAATCCCACTCGATATGTTCAGAAGAACAATGAACAGTTTCACAGATGTATCATAGCAGATGGAGAACTCTTTGAAGATTGAATTACAATTTAACAAAACATTTGTATGAATAAAATTCTTGTAGACTTTTTGTTTTATTTGTTTCATCATTTGAACACTTATCTCTATAACGTTGCAAACTAAATAATTGTATGTATAAAATCCTTGAAGACTTTTCTTTCATCATGTATATATATTTTTTTTGTACCCAAACGCCTGTCCCACTGCAGTGAGGTCGCGTCAGGAACAGGCAGGAAGCTCCTCAATCGCTCACATTCACTTCATCAGCGACATGACCATACTGCATCTGCCTCTGGTCAACAATCCCACAGTCCAGCCCTGCAGACTATTCCATGGTTTACCCAGACCAATTCATACACCCTGATGCGGCACAATGCGAGCTCGCCGCCTCCATACACCACATCGCTCCACTTTTTTGTATCTAGTGCTCGCGTCTTTCACCCTCCCAGACGTCCAGGATCTGCTGACCCAAATCGTCCTTCACCCTATTTCTCCATCTCCTCCTCGGTCTACCCCTTCCCCTTTCCCCCTCCGCCTCCGACACGTAAATCCGCTTTACCATCATTTTCTCACTCATCCTCTCCATATGCCCAATCCATTTTAACACCCTCTTATCTACTCTCGCCACAAGACTCCTTCGACTCCCACACCTCTCCCGGATTAGAGTGTTTCTCCCACGATCAATCTGCCTCACCCGACAGATCGTCCTCAAGCATTTCATTTCCAGTACATCCACCCTTTTCCTTTCTTCGCATTCATCACCGAAGCCGCACAGCCATACAACACTGTTGGCACTACTATACCTTCACACATACCCATCTTCGCACCTATAGACACTGATATCTCCTTCCAAACACTTCTTAGGGCACCCAGTACCTTTGCCCCTTCTTCTACCCTTTGATCACTTCCGCCTCTATAGCCCCATTCCTCGCCACATCCACCCCTAAGTACCTGAAACATGCCACTTCTTCCACTTCCTCACCATACAAACTTATACTCAGTCGCTCACGAACCTCCCTTTTACAGCACCACATAGTCTTTCTCTTATTCACATTTACTCTTAGCTTCCTCCTTTCACACACCCTCCCGAACTCAGTTACCAGTGTATGTAACTTTTCTCTCGAGTCCGCCACAAAATCCGTATCATCCGCATATAACAATTTATTCACTTCCCAAGAACCTCCCCTGCAACATGCTTCACCTCCGCTCCCCTCCCCATGACCTTTCCATTCACCTCTTTCATCACCCCGTCTCTAAACACATTAAGCAACAATGGAGACATTACACAACCCTGCCGTAGGCCCACTTTCACCGGAAACCACTCACCCTCCCCTCTTCCAACACGCACACATGCTCTACTCTTTCGGTAAAACCTTTTCATCGCATTCAACAACGACCCATGCACACCATACAGCTGCAGCACTTGCCACAACGCCTTTCTGTCAATCCTATCGTACGCTTTTTCAAGATCCATGAACGCCACATACAAATACCTTTCTTTCTGCAAGTATTTCTCACACAGCATTTTCAACCTAAACACCAGGTCCACACACCCTCTACCTCTTCTAAAAAAACCCATGCTCCTCCCTAATCTGTTCCTCCGTGCATGCCACTACCCTTTCAATCACCACTCTCCCATATACCTTAACTGGCACACTCAGATTAATTCTTCTATAATTCAAACATACATTTTTGTCCGCCTGCCTATATATAGAGGGACGATGCATGTACTCCGCCAGTCCTGATGCAGCTCCCCTCTGTCCATACACACATTAAACAGGCGCACTAACCAATCAACACTACATTCATTGCCATTTTCAGGAGCTCTACAGCGATCCCATCCACTCCTACCATTTTTCCACCTCTCATCCTGACTATGACCTCCACCGCCGCATCCCTACGGTCCAACCCATTCGCCACAACTCTCATACTATGAACCCCGTCTCTGCCCAAACATACCACATCTGTTTTCCTATCTTCCAACATGTTCAATAGTCCCTTAAAATACTCACGCCACCTTATCTTCATATTCTTTTATTACTAATTTTTTCAATTTGGCCCTTAAACTTTAAGATTTACTGGGCTCTTAATTAAAAATAAAAGTTATTATTAATATTAATAATACATAAATCATGACTAAGAATTATTAACCTATTAACCGCCATTGTACCATTTACGGAACACGTGTTAACAATACAATTTTAAGTTAGAACTTGAAAGTGGAATTTTTATATTTTAATTTTTCTTTATCAGATAAATATTCCATATTGTAATTTTACTAACTATCCAAAATTTTATAAATACTTCACTTCCAAATTGACTAGTAACGTGTCAAAATTCGCGGACGATACTAAAATAGGCGGTAAGGTTGTTAACGAGGACGATAGTAATAGGCTCCAAGACGATGTAAATAGGATTATGGAGTGGACAGATAAGTGGCAGATGCAATTTAACGTAGACAAATGTAAAGTTTTGCATATAGGTTCACGCAACAATAATTACACGTACACGATGGATGATAGGGAGTTAGCAAGCGTTGACGAGGAAGTAGATTTAGGCGTACGCGTATCTAAGGATTTAAAGGTTAGGAACCAGTGCCTGGAGTCTTGCGCAAAAGCTAATAGGATGTTAGGCTTCATAGCGCGTAATTTCGAATTTAAATCGAAGGATATTATATTGCCCCTTTACAAGTCCCTAGTCAGGCCTCATTTAGAATATGCCGTTCAGTTTTGGTGCCCGTACTTGCATGAGGATATTGATAGGTTAGAAAGGGTTCAGCGTCGTGCCACGAAACTTATTCCGTCATTGCGCAACAAGCCTTATGAAGATAGAATTAAAGAGCTAGACCTGTATTCACTCGAAACTAGGAGATCAAGGGGGGAGCTTATTGAAGTTTTCAAAATCGTTAATAACATCGATAACGTAAATTTTGACAAATTGTTCCCTTTCGATAATAGTAATACTCGTAATAACGGATTTAATTTGCGTGGCAGACGTTTCATTACTAATATCGCTAAAAACTTCTTTACGTTTAAAGTAATTGATAAATGGAATAATCTTCCTGCGTCAGTCGTTCATTCTACCAGCGTTAATATGTTTAAGAACCGTCTTGACAGACATTTTAAAAGTATTAACGTTGTTAAAATAAAAAAAACAAAGTTAGCAACAGGAGCTCTGGTGGTGGTGCTCGAGGATGAGTCTGTTGACGATGAATGCCAGCTTGTGACATGCCAGCGTGTGATGCCAGCAATAAAAAAAAAAAAATTAGACTAACACGAACGTAGATGTAGCTCGTAGCGTAAACTAACCCACTTTTTGTTTAACTTTACCTACTTTTTTTTTTTCTTATCTCCTTACTTTGCATGTCTGTAACTCTCTTTTCTTGCATGTTTGTAGTTTGCATGGAATGACAGTGAGTTAAGACTGTGTTTGCATGGTTTGTAAGCGTTCTTATTTTACTTCTTTTCATCTTTCACCCCTCTCCTATTTCCTCCGACTATTTTTCTGACTTGTCGGCAGTGGCCGGCGGATGATGATGGTGAGTCTTATTTCTCTTTTTCTGAATGAATGTTAACCCACGAGTGATAGGTGTTCCTCCTTACTTAACCACTTATTCTCTTCTCTTCTCTTCTCTTAACCCTCTACTCTTTCCTTTCTCTCGGGCTAACCTTAGAGTGGATCTTAAGGTCTTTGTTAGCCTTAGCTTCTGTAGATCTGTAGATTCTATCCAGTTCTCCCTTTGCTGAAATCTCCATTTTAGGAGATTTCAATGTTCACCACCACCTTTGTCTTTCCTTTCATTTCACTGACATCCATGTTGAACCAGCTTACAATTTTTCTATGCTAAATGACGTGTAGGAGATTGTACAGCATCCTACTCGTATTCCCGATCACCATGGAGATAGGCCCAACATTCTGGATTTATTTCTTACCTCTCACCCTTCTTACTCTATGAAACTTTTCTCCGTTCGGCTCCCCCGATCACAATCTCATATTTGTTTCGTGATTGCACTGATGATTGGGATGATCTTAGGCAGTACTTCTGTGATTTCGCATGGAATGATTATTGCTTCCGTGTCAAAGCCCTTTCAAGTGTGCTGAGCGCATCACGGAGGTGATTCTCTAGGGATAGAGGCGTACATTCCATATTCAATTCCTACTACTAATGGCAAAAAACCTTGGTTTAACTTTACTTGTTCTGATGCTATCCGAAACAGTCTTTCAGAAGGTACTGTCACTATCCAACTCCTGACTCTCACTCACCTTTATTTCCGCCTGGAATCGTGCAAAATCTGTGCTTCGACTCACCAAAAATTCCTTCATCCGACAAAAATGTGAAAATCTATCCAATTCTAATTTTTCTCGCTCTTTCTTTCATCTTGCTAAGGATCTATTCAACAACTTTACTTCCTCTTCTTTCCCTCCTTTTTTCCATTCTGACGTGTCAGTCGCCATGACTTCTGTTAAAGCTGAACTTTTCGCTCAAAATTCGCTTACAATTCAACCTTGGACGATTCCGGTGCTCTTCTTCCATCTCCTACTCCCTCTGACTTTATTATGTCCGAAATTAGGATCTCTTCAAAAGATGTTCTTTTCTGCCCTGTCTGGGCTCAACTCTAGGAATGCGTAGGGTCAGGATAGTGTTCTTCCAGTTGTTCTAAAGAATTCTACTTCATTGCTGACACCCTGCCTCGGAAAACTCTTTCGTCATTGTCTCTCTGATACTTTTCCTTCCTGCTGGAAGTTCACTTTCATTCAGCCTGTCCCAAAGAAGGGTGACCGTTCTCAACCCTCCAACTATCGTCCAATTGCTTTAATTTCTTGACTTTCCAAAGTTTTTTAATCTATCCTTAATAGGAAGATTGTTAAACATCTTTCTTCTCACAATCTTCTTTCAGATCGTCAGTATGGGTTCCACAAGGGACGGTCTGCTGGCGATCTTCTTACATATCTCTCTGAACCTTGATCATCCTACTTTCGGGATTTCGGTGAAACTTTTGCTATTGCGCTTGTCATATCAAAAGCTTTTCATAGAGTGTGGCACAAATCTTTAACTTCGAAACTGCCTTCCTTCGGTTTCTCTCTTTCTGTCTGTGCCTTCATCTCTAATTTCCTTTCTGTTCGATCTATAGCTGCGACGGTAGATGGCTACTGTTCTTCTCCTAAAGCTATTAACAGTGGTGCTCCTCAGGGTTCTGTCCTGTCACCCACCCTTTCCTTTTAATGATCCTTTAATTCGCACTTCCTGTCCTATTCACTCGTATGCCGATGATTCCACTCTTCCCTTTTCTATCCGCTTCCTAATGCGTCCCTCAAAGCAGTCATTTCATGATTCGCGTAGAACGGCTATGGGACACCTGACCTATGATCTTTCTGCTGTATCTGTTGGGGCAGAGAAAACCTTGTTGATTTCAATGCCTCAAAGACTCAGTCCCTCCATCTGTCTACTCGTCACAATCTTCCTCACAACTATCCCCTTCCCTTCAACAACACACAACTTAATTCTTCCTCTTCTCTTAACATTCTTGGCGTTTCCTTTTCTCGTGATCTTTCCTGGAAAGATCACCTACACTCTCTTTCTAAAAAAGCTTTTAGGAGGTTAGGTGTGTTGTACCGTCTGCGTGGTTTCTTCACCCCCACTCAGTTGCTGTCTCTGTATAGGGGTCTTGTTCGCCCCTGTATGGAGTATGCTTTTCACGTGTGGAGTGGCTCAACCCACGCAGCCGGACTTGATCAGGTGGAACCAAAGGCTTTTCGTCTCATCAATTCTCCGCCTCTTACTCACTGTCTTCAATCCCTTTCTCTTCGCCACAATGTTGCCTCACTTTCACTATCGCTATTATAACGGACATTGCTCTTCTGAACACTCTAATTCCATGTCTCCTCCTTTAAGGAGAGCACGAAGCACCAGACATTTTAAACTTTCTCATTCCTCTTCTGTCCAACTATTTAATGCAAGATTTAATCAGTATTTTCAATCTTTCATCTACTCAACCGGTCAACTCTTGAACAATCTTCCTCAATCCATCTTTCCTCCTGTCTATGACCTCTCATCATTCAAACGCAGTGTCTAGGCATCTCGAAAACCCCGAACCTTGATTTTGGCTGTCTTCTTCTTCTATGGGGGGTCGCTTTTACCTGCATTTGCCCTTGGCCCCTCCTTTCTGCATAAGAAAAAATATTTATTTAAGCTCTCTGAATCTCTATATAACAAGAAATATCAAAGAAATACAAAAAAATAGTTTTGGTCCTTAATGGGTTAATTAGGGTATTATTATTATTAGACGGGTGAAATAAAACGTTTTAGTAGTAATAATTCATATTTTCACAATGAAAATAAAAATGTAATTTAATGACTTTCTGTTGAACTCAAAGATAAAAATCTGACTTTTCGTAATGTACAAAAAAAGAAAAAATTTTCGTTGAAAGAAAAATTTTAGGTAAGAGGATGCTTCAATATTTTCTTCTCTTGCTATACCTGCCTCTTCCTCTACCTCCAGCCTTCCCCTTCCTGCTAAACTGAGTTAACATTTTCGTCCTCGCAGACTCCGACGAACGCTGATGTCCCCGTCATTCACTTTAATTTCCCCTTCAATGTGTTTGATGATATTTTTGTTATAGTAAGACGTGGCAGAGCGAATGTACCCCTTCATGTCTCATTTAGAAAAGTAAATGAATGATATTTCGTCAGTGTAGTCCATCATCTTCTCTATCTGACACCACTTTCCCATCGACTCTTCTCATAGTCATGCTCATCTGCCTTCTCACTTTCGTCACACCATTCACTTCTCTCCAAAACACTTTCTTGTTCTCCCTGAAATTTTCTGACACTCTCATACCCCATCTCTCATTTCCTCTCTCTTTCAGCTCTCTCACTGTTCTCTTTACTTCTTGTTTCTTCCTCTTATACTCATCCCAATCATCCACACTTCTGCTCTCAAGTACCGAGCATATACTTCCCTCTTTTGCTTCACCAACATTTCAGCCTCCACATTCCACCATTCACTATCCAGTCGTTTATGTCCAACCGCAATCTTCCGTACCCCACGCACTTCTGTTGCACACTAGCACAGCTTCACTAAATATCTTCCATACCCCTTGTTTCACACTCTCCCCCACCTTGCACTATTCCTCATTCAGTCTCTCCTGATACATCCGTTTATAATTCCTTTTCCTCAGTTCACTCACTTTCACTACCTCTCTCACAGGCACACTACCTCCTCTTACTCCAAGTCCACCACAAAATTTCACTTTCGCTTCCACCACGAAGTGGTCAAACATTCCACCTGCCACTTCTCTGAACACATTCACATCTAACAACCTTCCCCTGCAGATCTCGTCATCAACACATGAACCATTAGTGCCCCATCACTTCGAACACCACTCACCCGCGTGTACTTATCTCTTTTACGAAAACATATCTTCCCAATCATCAACTCCTTAACCTTTCCCCACTTCCATTCACACCAGGCACCCCTTGCGCCCCAACGCCATACACCATAGTGTCAATCCCGGGTGGCACAAAAAAAAAGGGAAGAGGGTATGCAAGCAAGGGGGAGTGGTTTATCCCCCAAACTGCATGAAGGGGGGGGGGTGAGGTTTTACAACCAAACCTAACCTAAGAGAGAGGAGAGGAGGAGAGAGAGCATCTTTTTGCCTGGAAATCCAGGCGCATAATGATCGCTCTTGACCTCCGCACTTGGCTTAGAAGGCTTAATCTGGCTTAAAAGGGGTAACCAGCCATTTGGCGTAGTGTATACATATATATATAATAATGGAGAGAGAGAATAGATACTCACACACACACACACACACACACATACACACACACACACACATTGTATATAAACAGATGCATGTAAAGAAGAATTGTTCTAGCCCAATAGCAGAATATATACGAGCATGCCTTCCTTAGAATAACTACCACAAAAACCCCAAAAGCCATCCTTAGAATACCTCCCCACAACCATCAGCACAGCACCACCACCACCAATAGACCGACCCAATTTATAGACAAAGCTATTAAGCATAAACAAATACATTTATGAAGACAGGGTAGACCGATAAGGTCTCAAAAACGGCAACGCCAATAGTTTGATCTCTTCAGCTTCTCGTGACAAAAAACCACCACGAGGCCAATGTGATGTTTGGTGAGCAATCCTTTAAACAAAAAATCGAATATGATAAACCAAATTTAATACAAAAATTTTTTTTTGTCTTAAGAAGCAAATATATCTTTAAACTATAATATAAAAATATTAATATAATTTTTAAACAAAACTGGATTTAAGTTTAGGTATAACGATTTGATTTTTTCGACTTTTATCCCCATTTTATTTAAAGCAAGTTTCTGGCTTAATATATGCAATTTTATTTTTAATCGCGTTATAAAAATAGTAAATTTAAAATAGCTAACGCATACCGTTAAAATATTTTCCACAGTAATGTAATGATATAGTGTTTAATATATATATATATATATAGAGAGAGAGAGAGAGAGAGAGGGGCAGTCCACAAGAATAGTTGCCAGATTGCGCTATTTATTTAAAATATATATATATTTAATGGAGAAGAGATGTTCTCTATAATCATATTACAAAAACAGTAATTTAAAACAGTTGAAGCATACCACTAAAACATTTTTCACCGTAATTTTACGATATTGTGTTTAGATGGCAGTATATATATATATATATATATATATATATATATATATATATATATATATATATATATATATATATATATATATATATACAGGGTGTCCATAAATGTTTACCCTGAAAACAGTATGCTCTCATGTTTTAATGACGAATCTTACATCCATTTTCTTTTTACAGGTGATCTCGTACACGCATAGAGTTTCCGTGTTGGTGTGTTTCGTCTACCGCATTCGCCACTAGGAGCGCTGTAGTAGCTGTTCAATTAAGATGGCGTCTGTGACAGAGAAGGCACAATATGTTGTGTGGCTTGCAGAAACAAAATCTCCTGTCAGTGTTCAGCGAAGGTTCAGAACAAAGTATGGAAAGAATCCACCTGATGTGAAGTTAATTAAGTCGTGGATGTAAAAATTCTTGGAAACTGGAAACGTGGAAAAGGGAAAGAGCAGTGGTAGACCATCAGTTTCCGATGGGACAGTGGAAAACATTCAAACTGCTTTCACACGGTTACCATGGAAATCGGTGAAACAAGCTTCATGCCAACTAAAGATACCGAAGTCTACGGTGCACAAGGTGTTACACAAACGTTTGAAGTTACACGCCTACAAGGTACAAATTGTTCAAGAACTGAAGCCTGATGACCGTCCAAAACGTCATCTTCCAACAAGATGGGGCACCCTCTCATTGGGCGGATGTTGTTCGTGAAACTCTCGACGCAACATTTCCAAATCGATGGATTGGCAGGGACGGGCCAATCCCATGGCCCCCAAGATCACCAGACATTACCCCGCTGGATTTCTTTCTCTGGGGTCATGTTAAAGATTTGGTTTATGCAACAGTTGTTCCAGATATCAGGACACTGCGAGAACGCATTACGAATGCAATTGCAACAGTTAACCCACAAATGTTGGAAAATGTGTGGCGTGAGTGTGAATACCGTTTAGACATTTTACGTACCACTAGGGGTGCACATGTGGAAGCTTATTAAGTTCATTAACTATGTATAAAAACTTTCTATGTTTATCTACTTATAATTAAAACTGTGTTTGAATGCGAGTGTTTATTTAAAAGTTATAGCATGCTTTAATCAGGGTAATCATTTATGGACACCCTGTATATATATATACAGTGTGTGTATATATATATATATATATATATATATATATATACAGGGCGTCCCAAAAAAATGTATACACACTTTAAATAATTATAAAGGCAGTGTTTATTAAAATACATTTCATTTTCAATATGTAATAGAATCTACAGACATTATTTAATTGTTTTGTCAACGCCTGTTTTCAAACTGACGTCCGTTCTGGTCCAGGCACTGCTGATAACGCGAAGCAATGGAATCGCAAACATCACGAAACATTTCGTTTGGTATTTGTGTGCATTCTCGTTCAATGGCTGCTCTCAATTCAGCGACTGTTGCAGGTTTTATAGTGTAGACTTTGTCTTTTAAGTATCCCCATAAAAAAAAGTCTAGTGGTGTGAGGTCTGGTGAACGCGGAGGGTATTCTACGAAACCCCTTCGTCCAGGCCACATCCACATCGTGCCAAGTACCACTCGCAATACTCCACTCTTCGGTCCGGATCATCTTCATTAATAGCATGGACTAATCTTGGAATGTAACTTTTCCATTGACAGCGCTTCAAAATGGGTTGGACAGACGATTCTGAAATTCCTACCTCACGACTCGCTTGCCGCACAGATTTTCTTGGACTTTGGTGATACGTTTCCAGTACTCTTTCTTGCTTTGTGGGGCTTGTCGATGTCCGTGGTCTTCCGGAACGCTTCTTGTGGACATTCTGAACAGTTCCATCGGCTTCAAACTTATCTCTAATTCGAGTGATGGTAAGTCGCGTTGGTGGATCTGTTTGAAACTCCCTCCTAAACTGTCTTTGCACTTCAACTGCGTTTTCACACTTCCAGTAGCATTTTAGAATGAATTTCCTTTGTTCAAAGCTTAGTCTGACTGCCATTATTAATTCTAATGGGTTTAACTTGGAAAGAAAGAAACATCAATTGAGCTATCAGCTGTTAAAGTGTGTATACATGTTTTTGGGACGCCCTGTATATACACCCAAACTGTGGCCGCCTTATCGTGGTGGGTGGGCTCCCGTGTTGACCCAGTGGACTACGTCGGCGGAGGCTTAGCCCCCGGAATGGTCACCCATGCCGGACAGGCTACTGGGAAGACGGGCTAAGTGCCACTAAAGTCTTTGGCACCCAGTAAGAGTTTCCGGTGCTGTCCTGCGGAGGTGATGCCCTTAGGGCGTCACTGTGTTGGATGGTTGGGTGTTCGGGCCGGTGGGCTGGGGGGCTGGGGTCTTTGCGCCGTTTGGGGGCAAACTTTCGCATCGCGAGGCCCCGTTTTTATACCTACGGTGTGTCCCCTGCGAACGAGGTACCCCGCCCCACTGCGGTTTGCGCTCAGCCTCCCTTTCTCACCGGTAAACAGTTTCTCGCGTCCCCTGGGTCCGTGCTCTACAAAATCAATAACGTATGGAAACTATTACTTCGTGTCCTAGAACTCGGGTGGTGGGCAACCAGGCCCCCGAGTCCTCTACCACTGGAAGACCACGTCTTGAGGAGGTCACCACTCCTCTAGCAGCGGAACACTTGCACTCTCCTCTTCCGTTACCGACCCCAGCCTGTACCTTGAACATGCCCTTAGACAGACACCCTCTGGAGCAGGGTTCTCGCCCCTGCCCACCTCAGCCGCCTTCGGGCAAGTCAGGTTCTGCCCAAGACTTGCCTTCAAAAACTGGCCTCTTACTCTCCCCGTATGACCCCTTCACCCGCCGTCGGCCCGTCTCCCCACGGAGAGAGCCCCGCGGCGGACGGGAAAGTCGGCATTCACGTCCATCCTATCGACCATTGGATATCCCAGTCTACTTCGATTCTACAGCCTACCTATCCCTTCCAAGTATCGAGAAATTCCTAGTGATCCTGCCTACCTCTGGGTCCCTTCCGAACAACTCTGAACGGACGTGTCAGGCGATCCGAGCCCGCAGCAACTCCAGCCGCTATGATGTGCGACCATAGAGGGATGGCTCCCTGCTCATAAAATCACGCTCAGACGCAGAAACGAAAGCACTACTCTCCCTCCCTGAAGTCCTTGGATGCTCGGTGTCTGTCTCCCCACACCATCGCATGAACCAGAGTCAGGGCACTATTTACGCCACCACCCTATTATCGATCACAGTGAACAAGCTCTTGGAGGACCTCTTACCCCAGGGTGTCACTAAGATCCATCGCTTCACATCCAGACAGGGAGGCACCCCCTCCCCCACACCGCGCCTACTTCTTACCTTCAATACCTTAGTCCCTTCCGACCGTATTGTACGGGGTATGGGAGACCGCACGTCAGGCGAGTTTACTCTCCGCCCATACATCTCAGACCCGACCAGTTGCTTTAAATGCAACAAGTTTGGACACGTTAGCTCAGTTTGCCGGCAGCCGCACCAACTATGTGTTCGTTGCGGACAAATCGCTCACCCAGACAAGTGCCCCAACACACCCAAATGCTCCAATTGTGAAGGTGAACACCCCTCTTCATTCCGCGAATGCCTGTTCTTCAGGTTCGAGAAGGAGGTCCGAGGCCTGCAGGTAGCGGACTTCCTTAGCCTCTCAGAGGCGCGAGACAGGGTGCGGAGTCGGGAAGTGAGGCCGGGGGTATCTTACGCCGCTTCCCTCGGCTCTGTCCTTTCGGCGCGCCGCCCTGGCCTGCCGCTCAAACCCTCCTCGACCACTGCTCCTCATCCCTCTCAAAGGGAGCCCTCGCAGGAGCCGACGACCTCCTGTCCCCCCACCATCCCTTCATTTCACGTATATCACCTGCTACAGATTCCCAAGGAGACTGGGACCAGGACACCCAGGCCCAATCCACCTCGAACCCTGCCCTCCCAGCACTCTCTGCACACACCCGAACCTAACGCCCGGAGCAAGCCGACGAAGCGAAGAAGTCGGAGCGAGTCGCCAGACCCTCCGGCCTGGATGCGGCTCTGGCGCAGCTACATGGTGTGGCCGAGGGGAGCTCGGCCGCACCTATGAGTCTTATGGATCTGCCCTTGCCTCCTGGTGCCTTTTTTTCTCCGCGAGAACACTGTGGTTCATCTTCTTCCACCACCACAGTACCTGTCCCCCCAACATCCTCGGCTCCCTCCCTGTTAGCCACCCTCCAACCTGCCCAGTCCTTCTGGTACCCCCTATCGCCACCCATGGTCCGCCGTGAGACCCCGGACAGGCGGGGAGGTACCACTCTAGAAAATAAAACGCCCCCTCCTAGCCCGAACACAGAAGCCCACCAAGAAACTTCTCACCCTCTGAGCCCACGACGTTCTCCTAGCTGCCATGATCCACGCCTCCGGTCTTGCTCGGCCGACTCGACCCCGCAATCTTCGCGAAGGTTGACTGGCCGACCGATTCATTCTCTGGTGAACGGCAGATAGCCAGCCATGCTCCTGACCCATCCTTCGCCTTCGCGAACCCCAGATCACCCTTCACACTACAACCTCCTTGCACCTACACCTTTACCCATCCCTCATCATTAAATAATGGAACCCCCGAAAACTATAATAATACACTGCAACTGCAGAGGAATATTCGCGAATTATGAAGGCCTTAATTCCTTGATTGCCACTTCCCGTCCGGTGTGTGTCTGTCTCCAGGAGCTAACCCTGGGGACCAGGCCCATGCCCTGCCCTACTGGTTATTCCTACATCACCACCCCGTCTCCTTCCTGCACTCGAAGGGGGGCTGCCATTTCCATACACCACGCAGTCCCCTTCCACAATCTCTCTATCCGATCCCCGTTACAGGTGATTGCTACCCGGCTCTCCCTGGATAGAGAGTACACCGTCTGTTTAATATACCTCCCCCCAAACTCAAGTCTCCGTGATGACCTGGTGGAGGTAGTACAACAACTCCCCGGGCCCTTTCTATTACTGGGCGATTTCAATAGCTGCCACCCCTTGTGCGGACACACACACTCCACTTATACGGCCCCGACCCTGATTACTATCATGACCGAGCTCTCCTTCGAATGCCTCACTGATGACTCTCCTGCATTCTACCATGCCACCACCTGCACTCCATCCTGTATAGACCTGTCCTTCGTTTCGACCGATGCCCTCCTAGATTTAACATGGCAAGTCCTCCAAGAGGACTATGGAAGTGACCATTTCCCTGTTCAACTCGCGCTCAATTGGCCTGACCAGATCGTTCGGGTACCGGGTACGATACATTTACAACCCTTACGACTGCCCTCTTCCCATCCTCCGACGAGTGCATCGCATACTTCGAGTCAATCGTTGTTGCGGCTGCGTGCACTAACATCCCACGATCCTCCGCCTATCCCCCCACCCGACGGGTACCTTGGTGGATCCCAGAGTGCACGGAGGCCTACGCGCCAAGAAGAAGGCCACTCGACGCTTCTACCGTACGCAACTCCCCATCCATCGCACCGAGATGTAGCGGGCCAGGGCCATCGCCCGCCGTACAATGAAGACAGCGCGCCGAGCTTCTTGGCGTGCCTTTGTATCCGGCGTCAACACCACCACACCTTCGGTTACCATCTGGAAGAAGGTACGGGGTGTCGAGAGGCGACACGTCCCCTCCCGGCCCCCGGTCCTCTGGACTAACGACGGACTCCTATACGAGCCGAAATCGGTGGCAAACACCTAGCTTCTACCTTCGCCGCCGTTCCTTCCTTCCTTGAAAATAGTAATTCCTTCCCGGCTACCCAGTCCGGCTTCAGACAATTTCGCTCCACCACTGATCGCCTCTTGCTCCTTTGCTGAGACATAGAGAATGTCTTCGACAGTGGACAGTTCGTCCTATCAAATTTTTTGACATCCAGAAGGCCTACGACACCACCCGTCGGACAATAATCCTTAGTCAGCTAGAAAATCTAGCTCTCGTCGGAGCCATGCCGACCTTCATCAGGGGCTTCCTTTCCTCCCGAACCTTTAAAGTACGGGTGGGCTCAGTCCTCTCAGACACCTTCGTGCAGGAGGACGGGGTCCCACAGGGGAGCATCCTCAGTGTTCTATGCTTTTCCATCGTAATGAATACGGTCACAAAATGCCTTCCACCCACAGGGTTGGTACCCAAAAACCCAAACCCAAAAACCCACCCAAAAACGCAAGACCAAAAACCCAACCTAAAATCCCACATCAATTTACTTCTCATAAACTTATTTTTAACTTGGCATTTTTTATAATATGGTTATGCTGTCTTATATATTAACAACTATAAACTATAATTAATGTGATAAGGCGAATATAAACTAAAATTTCCAGAAACTATTTATTTGACATGTTTCATTATGAACCTTATATCTAATACTGTATCTAATTTATCTATCTTCTAATTGGCTACCTATATCTAAAAATAAATCATGTTTCTTTTCAGCTTTATAATTTAAATAATTTAAGTGGTACCTAATATTGATTATTGATCAGTATGTTCAGCATCTTTTGACCTTAGGTGGCGGTAGATTCGAACCAACATTTCTGCCTTTTCTTTCCCTAACCTATTTCGCATTTCACTCCATACCAAGCCAAACGTTGAAAAAAATCTTTCCAATGATCCGGAACTGGCCGGACAACTATGAATACTGTAGATCTCATAAATTTAGCAAAACCTAATGGTAACCTGGTCTCTTTTTTTTTCTTTCATTTCAACAATTTTCCACCAATTACTAGCTGATGTAGAGCTCACTATACTATCTTTGAATAAATAAGGAGGAAAAATTAGTGCGTCTTTTAAGCGGAATACATAATATCCTGCCATGTATTCTGAATTTATTTCAATCAGCCATTCTTCAGCCTCTTCCTCTTGAATTTTATTCAGTTTTTGTCCTGAAAAATAATAGAACTGTGTGGAAACAAAAATAAAGCTAATAATATAGATTATATAATTTATGCTATGGTATCTAATTTATGCTAATTGTTATCTAATATGGCAATGCCAGATGATTTGATTCAGATTAGAGAAAACTCTTCTGCCCATACAGTTGAGTTACCTATGTTTTATATATTGATAGTAGTTAAGCATTGAGGTCCTGTTTACCTTTATACTTTGGGTCAGTTATATTTGCCAAAAGATGACATGGCTCCATTTTTTTTAAATCACTTAATAATATCTTTCTTGTATGGAGCTAATTTTTCATCTTGGATTAAATTGAGCCAAATTTCAACAGCATCAGATAATGTTCTATTATCAGCCTGCAACTGTAACAAAAAAAATAAAAACTATAAAGTTATATATGGCTGAATGAAAACATCTGTAAACATTTAGAATTATGCATTGTTAGAATATATTTTTTGGTGTTACAAGTTACAACACATAAAATGAAGTGTATTTTAATTATTTATTAGCAGTGCTTTAGTACAGGATTCTATAAATAAAATGTGCACTATAAGTATAAAATATCTTGAAATTAATATTGGTATTTAAAGTTAAGTAATTTTAACTGCATAATATAAACACACCTTATCTAGAGCATTTCCAACAAGTAAGAGTTGTGACTGTAAATTGAGTGCCTCTCTCTGTATAGATAAGTTTACTATCAATTTCCGATGTTGTGATCAATGTCTTCAATATGCTCTCCTCTTATTTCTATATATATAGAGAGTAATTTGAGAAATAGGTTTTTATGCATTCTAACTGAGAATTCCATCTGGTTTCATTTTGTAGTAGCGGCATCATACCTCCTTTCTCCATTAACCAACCCTAAAATATAAATTTTTATTACAAATATTGCTGGATTTGACAGCATAAATAAATATCCTATGCAACATATTAATGAGTCGTGAATTAGGATTCACACTGGTGACAGTGCTAATGCTAACATTGACAGTGCTAATGCATAAAAGTAAAGCTGACAGTAGCTAATTTATTGGATTTGTTTTTAGCTTACATGAGGTTGGTGATGGTTTCGGAAATATTTGTTAATTTCTACAACATGCTTGAGAACTGATTTTGGGGAGACATCTTTTTCTACCAAGTTTAGATGGTGTGCTGAACAGCCATAAGTAATAAGACTAGTTGTCCCCCTTAAGAATTTCTCTCATTCTTATCATTTTGTTTTCGTTATCAGTGCATATAGCAAATACCTGAAAATAAAATGTCATATCTCATAAGGAACTGAGCATTTGAGTACACCAAGGCGGAGAATTACATTCAGTTTATAACTAAAATAAAATGTACCTACAAAATAGTTATACTTACATCAATGCCATATATTTCTTTAGTTTTTGTTATTGCTTCTCTAGCTAACTGTGCACAATATTCTGCTGTCTTTTTTGTACTTCCAGCATCTACTGCTGAAATCAGATATGGCTTTTTTCCATTATGAATATTGTGCGCAATAATAGGATCATTACAAGTCCCTTTACAAGTCCCTAGTCAGGCCTCATTTAGAATATGCCGTTCAGTTTTGGTGCCCGTACTTGCGTGAGGATATTGATAGGTTAGAAAGGGTTCAGCGTCGTGCCACGAAACTTATTCCGTCATTGCGCAATAAGCCTTATGAAGATAGGATTAAAGAGTTAGACCTGTATTCACTCGAAACTAGGAGATTAAGGGGGGAGCTTATTGAAGTTTTCAAAATCGTTAATAACATCGATAACGTAAATTTTGATAAATTGTTCACTTTCGATAATAGTAATACTCGCAATAACGGATTTAAGTTGCGTGGCAGACGTTTCATTACTAATATCGCTAAAAACTTCTTTACGTTTAAAGTAATTGATAAATGGAATAATCTTCCCGCGTCAGTCGTTCATTCTACCAGCGTTAATATGTTTAAGAACCGTCTTGACAGATATTTTAAAAGTATTAACGTTGTTTAAAATTTAAAAAGTAAGTTAACAGCAGGAGCTCTGGTGGTGGTGCTCGAGGATGAGTCTGTTGACGATGAATGCCAGCTTGTGACATGCCAGCGTGTGATGCCAGCAATAAAAAAAAAAAAAAAAAATTAGACTAACACGAACGTAGATGTAGCTCGTAGCGTAAACTAACCCACTTTTTGTTTAACTTTACCTACTTTTTTTTTTTTTTCTTATCTCCTTTCTTTGCATGTCTGTAACTCTCTTTACTTGCATGTTTGTAGTTTGCATGGTATGACTGAGTTAAGACTGTGTTTGCATGGTTTGTAAGCGTTCTTATTTTACTTCTTTTCATCTTTCACCCCCTCCTATTTTCTCCGACTATTTTTCTGACTTGTCGGCAGTGGCCGGCGGATGATGATGGTGAGACTTTTTTCCTCTTTTTCTGAATGAATGTTAACCTACGAATGATAGGTGTTGCTCCTTACTTAACCCCTTATTCTCTTCTCTTCTCTTAACCCCTTACTCTTTCCTTTCTCTCGGGCTAGCCTTAGAGTGGATCTTAGGGTCTTTGTTAGCCTTAGCTTCTGTAGATCTGTAGATCTGTAGATCTGTAGATCTTGTATAAGGGTAATGGTACAATCATCAAGATTAAGGTCATTCTTCATTTCATGGATTACTTCATCATTAACTTTTATTAACAGATCAGATGCCAACCTTTTCCTATTTGGTGGTTCATATCCTCATCTTAGACTTTTGATTAATTGTATAAATTCTTTATTTTCTAAAACGTTGAAGGGTATGTTAGCTGAAAAAAAGAACCTTTCAACTTGTAAATCTAATTCTTCCTTTTGGTCCACAGTCGTTCTTACCACAAATGGTGTAATTGATCTTTGCCTTTTATGCTTTATTGGTGTTGAATGACAGAATGTGGATGATGAAGAACCTGCACTGGTGTCACTCATTTCAGACACATTTTCACTTATAATCTTTGGATCATCTTTGCCAGAAGCCAAAGTTGGAGGAAGTGAATCAGTTTCAACTGATGCTCCAAATTCGAGTCTCGGTATACTTCTTGCCTCATTTTCAAAACATTCCACTTTTCTTTAACTGCATTTCTCTAGATGATGTTTCACTCTCTCAAGTTTTCGAGTGATACTTTCTTTGCAATAATTGCATAGTACTCAAGTAGGCTGATCACTTAATAAAGTCACCTCGTCCCATTCGCTAGCTTTAGATCTTCCACCTCTATAACTCTTTAAGTTTGGCATCTTAAAAATTTAAATTTGAGTTAGGTCTAAATAAAGCTGAAATCTGCTGTTAAGAAATAAAGGAAAGATCTAAAATTAAAATGGAGAAAATTCTAATATGTCATTATTATCTCTCATATCTGAACTTTCTGTGAAATAAAGATGTCTTTTTAATATATATTGTAGATTAGATAAATAAATTAATAAAATAATAGATATATTAGGTACTACATAATTATCGAACCTTTCTAAATAAATTTTCAATCCTTCAAAAAACCAAAAAACCAGCAAAAACCCCCAAAACCAGCAAAAACCCAGTTGGGTTGGTTTTTTTTGTGAACCCTGTCCACACACCATCCATTCTTCCATCTACGCGGATGAACTTGCTATCTACATTGCAGGACGGGAGCCGTCCGTCGTTCAAAGGCAAATTTAGCTCGCCATCTACCGGGTAGAAAGGTGGGTATGCGCTTTAGCAGAATAAGACCCTTAACCCTTCTGGTTTCCTCTGTCACGTTATACGGCAATCCTCTTGAGGTGGTACCCTCCACGCGATTTCTGGGCGTGACTCTAGAAGTCTAGACCGACGGCTCAACTGGGTTCCCCATCTCAAACACCTGCAGCAGTCACTCCCACGTCCCCTCGCTCTACGAGATCACTTCTCCCACACCACATGGGGCGCAGACCGACGCTCTCTCCTTCGCCTTTACATGTTTGTTTTTCATTTCTTAAAAAAAAGCAAGTTATTTAGTGATGAAAACTACTGTACATTAGTATACCGATTTTCATTAAAATTCACTGCTAGCACCCAAACGAAAAAGATCCAAATTTTCTTCACTGCATTCTCATTGCAGTGTTCAATATGAATAAAGCATACAATAGCAGCTATATGTGTAGGCCATACACATTAAAACCACCAGTAAAATGTTTATTCTGGCAGCAAATTGTATTAACTTTGTATAAGGATATATACTTTTACAGCGTGAGTAGTTAACTGGCTGATCTGTTTTGGTGGGCAGAGCGAACTGAAATAATTAATAAAGCAACATCAAATGTCTGTGCTGAAACTCCGTTCTTTATGTATACAACTGTACAGCGGATTTTGCGGGTAAGCCCAACATTTTTACTATCTACAGGTTTATCTTATACTTTTCTAATCAGCTTTCTACTACTGCTCGAATGGTTGAAAGGCAAAAAACCTGCAAGTCTTTTATGCTGGAAGGTGGAGACAAGGACAAGTGCCTGCAAAATACCCCTCCCATACAAGGAGAAGGGTCAAAAACAAGGATTGAGGTACCTAGGCACTCTGCATTTGAAGGAACTGCATTTTGGTGCCATGAAAACCACAGAGATAATAGGAAGAACATTGGGGCATATCTACCAATCATGCGCAGACATATGAATTATATAATTTCCCTACCTTCGCTCTTAAAATTTCCCTTTTTGATTAGCACAAGTTGAAATGGGCCTAACCAATTTTCAGTTATGTTTTCACTCCTCATTTGCCCCCGAAACTTCAACAAATCATTTGTTTTACATGTGCCTAAACGGCTAAAGAAAATAATAAATTGGGGCTACACAAGTCACAAGCTGTAATATCATTGTACAAATTGACGAATTCACGATCTTTAAGGATGAACACTATTTTAAATCTTACAGATTTTCATTCACAAGCCAACTAATTAACACACAACTACCACTATCAAAGCACCCTGCATAACCCAAGCTGGGAATATATGCTAATTATTATCTATTTACTACTAATTATGACGATAAAATCTTTCTCCATACATCTCATAGGTACGGCATTCATTATTTATATGTCAAGGAACTTCCTAGTAGCTAATTTATTATTTCAGCTACCTACAGAAAGGTACTCGTTAAACTATGGTGTGAAGGTTCAATGAAAGAGAAAAGCACGCACATACACACACACACACACACACACATATATATTATATATATATGTTCTTCCTTGATAATGTGAATATATCACGAAAGCGCTCGGACTTTGTGTTTCCTTTTCCTTGTGGTTGTTTGCTTATTAATAAGGTCACGTGTTATTTTGTGATTCTAGTGCATATATATATATATATATATATATAACGTAAAGAACGACGCTTGTATAGGAGAATATTCCGCGCAAGATGAGAGCGAGAGAACGAAACAAATGAAAAAATGAGGTAACCACCCGGGAATCGAACCCGGGATCTTCCGATTGCCGGTCAGATATGATAACCATTACACCACAGGCCTCACTCAATCAAATGCCGTAATTCCTCTACATACGCGCAGAAACCAATGCCCCAAGGGGGCACCTCCCGCATGCCGTACATTATATACATTTAAACTGCAAACACGCAGTATAATTAACGTAAAGAACGACGCTTGTATAGGAGAATATTCCGCGCAAGATGAGCGCGAGAGAACGAAACAAATGAAAAAATGAGGTAACCACCCGGGAATCGAACCCGGGATCTTCCGATTACCTCATTTTTTTAATTTGTTTCGTTCTCTCGCTTTCATCTTGCGCGGAATATTCTCCTATACAAGCGTCGTTCTTTACGTTAATTATACTGCGTGTTTGCACTTTACATGTATATATATATATATATATATATATATATATATATATATATATAGCGAGGAATAGAAGGACGAAAAGATGGTACATGTTTATTAACAGACGTTTCGGAAAAATTCAATTTCCATCATCAGTGCTAAAAAGTTTAAAAACAAATAGAAATAAATAAGTATAATAAATAAAAACGAACAATAAATTAAAATATATATTTTCCTCAGCTTTCTCATAATCTAGGCTAGCATACACTAAACTAAGCAGATATATGTATATTTACAGCTTCATCCATTACACCTTTTAAATTATTGGTAGGCTCTTGGAGCTTGAAGTACAATAAAGTTTAATCCAGCTGTTATCTCCTTATAAAAAAGGGACACCCTACATAATCAATGTTCTATCTACTTGAACAGGTGGAATCAAGAGATTTTTGTCTCAATTCCCCATGTCTTGCTGACTGTCTTCAATCCCTCTCTCTTCACTGCACTGTTGTTTCACTCTCTATTTACTATCGCTATTATAAAAGACGCTGCTCTTCTGAACACACTAACTACATGCCTCCTCTTCTAAGGAGGCTTGCAGCACCAGATTTTGGACACATCCCTTTTCTTTCAAACACTCTAATGCAAAGGTTAATTAGTATTCTTAATCTTTCAACTACATTATAGTCAACTCTGGAACAACCTTCCTCAGTCCATCTTTCACCCTGTCTATGGCCTCCAATCTTTCAAACACAGAGCGACCAGGCTTCTGAAAACTCTGTTCACCTTGATTTTGGCTCTCTCCTTCTATGGGGAATGGCAGTTTTGTCTGCGTTCACCCTCAGCCCCTCTACCTGCATAATCTTTCCTTCCAGTAAACTAAATTAAGTTTTAATGGTTGTGGTATATATATATATATATATATATATATATATATATATATATATATACACGTTAGTTATGAATTCAAGTGGCTGTTTAAAGGGTGTAATATGAGCAGATAAACTACGCCTACAATAAAGGGTGCAGTACGTTCATTTCTGAGTTTAAGCATTATAGCAACGCTCCTTGAAATCATTACCACGTTTTTATTTACATGAGCAATCCAGTGCAAATTCTTATCTAGCATTACACCAAGAAAATTTGTTACAGTACGCTCCTTTATAGCAATTTCATTAACATTAAGTTCATCAAGATATACTGTACATCTCTTTTTTTAGTAAAAATCATTAAATCTGTTTTTACTGGTATTTAGGAAGAGTTTAATGATCAACCATTTCATTACACTGATGATTTCTGAATTCAGTATATTCTTAGCTGAATTGATATCTTTGCAGGAAAAAAGGAACAGTTGCATCATCTGCAAACATTGTGAAGTTAAGTATATCAAATGAATGTGGAAAGTCGTTTATATATAATAAAAATAACAGTGGCCCAGATTGGGTGGGGGAAGTTCATTATCTTAATAGACCTGTAGTCGATAACCTTTATACCATAAATAGACTATATTTGTGGTAGTGAAAGGCTACTTTCTTTTAAATGTTTCTGCTAAAGAGGGAGTACACTTTCATGATCTGCTTTTCATGGAGTCAGAAGATGCCTTGACCAATATTGATACATTATTAACTATAGGCCTAGTAAATACGCTACTTTGGCTTTGTATATGAATTAAGTTGCTTTTAATTTATATGTACTAGTACAGTACCCGTCGCTTCGCTGACGGTTAGCTAAAGACCCACCCAGGGCCGGATTAAGACCTTTAGAGGCCCTAAGCACTTAAAAGATTTTGGTGCCCCATATATATGTAATTCAAAATATAAACAAAAATAAACCATAAAATAAAATTGTATTTTTTATGTAAAATATATATTTAATATTATATGCACAAATCACACGTTCAGAATAACTTCCTATAGCACACGAAAATATTTAATCTATATGTATTTTTAATATGGCGATCAAAGATTTGATATAAACAAAATAATAACGCAAAGCGCAAAGTGTGTGATTACAACGAAATATATTTATTCTCTCAAAAGGGTTGTTGTTCACTACAAATTCAAACAATGAAAAAAAATAAATACTATATATGAATATATATAATTAAGTTTTCAACAGCTTATAGGCTATAAGCCGCGATTATAATAGTATAATAAATCCATGGTAAATCCGACAATGGAAAATTTCTGTGGTGCCCCCCTTCCCTTGATGCCCTAAGCACGGGCTTATTTTGCTTAATGGTTAATCCGGCCCTGGACCCACCCTACGTGCGGGTAGTAAAACATATCCAAGTAGAGGGCCGGAATATTTTTTGTAGTTCGAAGGCTGTTATTAGCTAGGTTAATTGAATGGTTAGGTTAGGTTAGGTTAGGTTAGGTTGGTTAGGTTAGGTTGGTTAGGTTGAGTCGTGATAGTTTCGTTAAAGCTTAACCTAACCTACCTTAACCTAACCAATCGTCAAGGGCGTACAGTTGACCTAACCGGGCATTCAACACCCAGGTGCACAACCTCGGGACCTAATCAATATCTGTGTGAAGTTTTTTGTTTGTAACTGCTTTCATTTTGGAGCTATGGCTGGAACAGACACACACACACACACACACACACGCACGCACGCACACACACACGCACGCACGCACGCACACACGCTGAAAGTGTGACGGACGGACGGACGGACAGACGGACAGCTCTCTTTTATATTATAGTAGAGATTTGGATAAATTAGATTTTGTGATTTGAAAAGTCTGATGCTTAACTTTTTTTTATAAAGAGACAGGATCTACTAGCCCCTCACCAAGTGGTGATGCTTTTAAATAATTTAATAAATTGCTAAATTTATCAACATCAGAAATATAGGCTTATCCCCAATCAAACTAAACGTACTGAATTCCCTTTAAAACCATTAAATGATCTTGTAATGCCCGATTTCAGATGGCATCCATAAGAATAGTTGCCAAATAGCGCTATTTATTTAATGTACTTAAATAAAATAAAGAGACAAGGCACCGTAAATGACTACCCTCTATTATCTTACTGTCGAAGCCTACCTCCCCAGCCTCTAGGGTCGTATTCCATGGAGATTTAGGCCTTAAGTTTCTTATGGGAGGGGGAAAGGGTCCAATAACCTTAATTAAGAAGACCGTAATTAGTTGCTAATGCCTACTTCAGTTTGTGCATCTTATGTGTAAAAACGTATGACAATGGCATAAATCACTAAGGAAAGTAATAAAAATAAGGAAAATTAAAGGTCTTTCACTTTCCTTTCTCAATGTTAGAAAATCTAGAAGAGGAAGAGCCATTCTTGTCCCAAGGCGATATGATGACTAAGCTGATTGATACAGCATTGCTTGTATATATTAAGTTATGGTGTATATATATCCATCTCATAATTGTAAGGTTAGTGAAAAATTCACTTAATTTAGAGCTAGCATTTTTGGGCTCTTGTGGCATCATTGTTTGGGCACTCTTGTGGCGTCATTTTTTTGGGGCGCTGCGCGTCCTTCCTACTCGTTTGTTGAATGCGGCACTTACAGGGCGTGGTCTTATAGAGAGCTCTCTTGCAATTCAGTTTGGTTGTTTAGATACAAGATTGTTGCATCGTACAATGGTGCAGGTTGTGTTGTTGTTGCAAGGTTTAGAAAGAAGACCATAAATAGTGCCTCTTTTGTTTTTATCTTAATTTTATGCAACTGAGGCCTAAGATAGGCCCACATCGAGTCAGCAACCCTGAGGTAGGACCTAATAGGACCTCCAAGTCCGTAAGTTTTTAGTCTAGCTTAACTTGGGCTGTAGGTTAAATTGGCCCTTCAGAGCTTGGCCGTTCACGGCTCAGCTGGGATTCTGAACCCAATAAAAATAAAAAAAATAACATGGTCCTTCGAACCGGATTCTAGCCCAAAACTGAGTCAGTGACTATTTTCTGGCAAAGTTCTGAATGTGCAAATTGTAGCCCAAGTTAGGCCTAGATGGGTTGAGCATAATTGAGTTAAGGTCCCAGGGTAGAAAGTTTGGTCGCCCAATTGCGAAACTTGGCCACTCGTCTGTCGTTGTTTTGGGCCTTCATTTTTACCGATTTGGTTAATTTTGGTTTATTATTGAGTTAAGGTCCCAGGGTAGAAAGTTTGGTCGCCCAATTGCGAAACTTGGCCACTAGTCTGTCGTTGTTTTGGGCCTACATTTTCACCGGTTTGGTTAACCCCTTCCCTACGATGACGAGCGTGCGTTCGTCATGAAAGTCGTATATTGCACCATACGTTGCTGAGGCAAAGTCGTGCGGAAGGGGTTAATTTGGTTTATTATTCGTAGGCGAAACTTGCAGACTTCAGTGCGCCAGTTACTTGGGTGGAAAATTTGGTATTCCATGCTGGTGGTTGGTCAGTACCCCAACCAAGCAATTCAGTTTATTTGAAAAAAGCAAAATTTGAGTTTGATCAGTTTGGTTAAGTATTTTTGCCAATTCAGCTTATTTGGCATTGAGCCCAATTGTTGTTTGCATTGAAGATGAGTGCAGCTGAATTGAACAAGTTTAAAAAAAGGAGAAGCGCCTACAAAGGTCTAATTACAAAGGTCATTGCCACTATAGATTCTGCCATAGAGGAAGAGGATTTAAGCTTAGTGACTGCGCAGCTTTCCATATTAGAAATTAAAAAGGTTGCTCTAAGCCAAGTAAATGTTAAAATTCAGGCTCTTATAGAAGAGGATGAAATAGAAAATAACATAATTTACTTTGAAGAGATTATTGATGATATAATTAAAGTATGCCACAGAGCAAAAGAGTTTAGCAGCTCAGTACAGTTAGAGATCAGGTCTAATAATGAGACACAACCCTCAACAAATGGTGTTTGTGAAGTTAAGGTTCAATTACCGAGGCTTGTACTCAAAACATTTTCTGGGGTATTCAGGAATGGCAAGGATGGGCAGACAGTTTTCAATCAGCAGTTCATTCTAGTCAAGTGTTAAGTGGAGTGAAGAAGTTTAATTATTTGCAGTCCCTCTTGGAAGGGAAGGCAGCAAAGACAATAGCAGGATTAGCATTAACAGAGGCTAATTATAATGTGGCTTGGGATATATTAAAGAAACGGTTTGGTAAGCCAGAGATCTTAATTAAAATCCACCTCCGCGAAATTTTAGCTATACCTGCTGTTAAAAATCCCAATAGTGTCAAGGAGTTACGGCAGTTATATGATGAATTTGAAGTTAGAACTAGGTCCCTTGACAACTTGGGTGTAGGAATGGAAAGGTATGGTATAATGTTGGTTACTATACTGGAGTCAAAATTGCCTAGCTCAAATTTGCTTGAATTAAGTAGAGGACACTCTACAGAACATGTGTACAGCCCCCTTCAGCAAATGTTAAGTCTTTTAGGCACAGAATTAGCAAGACGAGAGGGAATTGAGTTTGCACAGTGGGATGTTAAACAAGGGGACAAAGGCAGGCACAGCACCAAAGTTTCTACAAAAAGGAATAGCCCAGGTACAGTGTAAGCTCTACATGCATCCTCTGAGAATAAATTAAAGGAAATCAAGGAATGCATATTTTGCGAAGGCAACCACAAGTCATATAAATGTGAGGTGGCTGAGGCTTTACCTTTTGAGGAGAGAAAGGACAGGGTAACTAAGTCCACAGCATGTTTTAAATGTTTTTTGAAAGGTCACAGAGCAAGGTTTTGTAAGTTTAAAATTTTGTGCAAAAAATGCCATGGCCGGCATCAGCCATTATTGTGTGAAAACACTCCTAGTAGGCCTACCCCTGAAGTAGAGACATCAGTGGCACATGCCACTGCTATGAAAAGGAGTAAAAGTAAAGGGGGATTATTGCAAACAGCTGCAGCATTATTAATTGGGAATGATGGAGAAGCTACTGTAAGAGTGTTGTTTGATAGTGGTACCCAGTGTAGCTTTATTAAGACCAGAATTTCCAAAAAATTAAAGTTTAAAGAACTTAAGAGGGAAAATTTAAGAATTTCTGGGTTTGGGGGTTCCGTTCAAAACCGAACCAAAGTTAAGAAGGTAGATGTTCTGGTAGAGATTGAGGAACTTTGTGCTCCAGTCACTACTTGTTTAGATATGGCATGTGTCCAAGAATTGCAAGTTAAAGGAATTAATTTGGGCAATAATAAGTTTGAAGGAACAGAAGATATTAGTCTTTTAATCGGAGCTGACTATTATTGGGACTTCATCACTGGTAATATTGTCCGCACATCTCGAGGTCCGGTAGCTATTGAAAGTAAGCTAGGCTGGATGCTACATGGTAGCTATTGCAATGAAATGGAGATTAAAGCTCTTTTTGTTAAGATTGAGGAGAACAGCCATGGTTTGGAAAGGCATTTGAAAGCGTTTTGGGAACTTGAATCCATTGGCATGAAGGACAAACAGGAGAAGCAGGCGAGTCCAGTGAACAGTGATGTTTTAGAGCAATTTGAAAAAGGGATTGGGTTTAGAGATGGTTGCTATGAAGTTGGCCTCCCTTGGAAGGATTCTTGCAAACCCAGTTCAAACCTTCAGCTAGCTAATAGGAGGTTGGAGACTTCATTGTACAGGCTAAGAAAAAATGAGAAGTTGTTAATTGAATACAATGAGGCCATCCTAAGCTATGTAAAGGAGGGCCATGCTGAAAGGATGCAAGGTGAGCTGGTGAGCCAGGAGGCACATTATCTGCCACACCATGCAATGGTACGGCGAGACAAAACTACCACCAAACTGAGGGTAGTTTTTGATGGCTCAGCCAAGGACAAAGGTGGTGTGTCCTTAAATGACCGTTTGGATGCTGGGCCAAATTTAAATGCAGATTTATTTTCCTTGTTACTGAGATTCAGGTTTGGTAGAGTAGTATTGACTGCAGATGTGAAGCATGCCTTTTTGCAGATAAAGTTAAAACCAGAGGACAGAGGTGCAGTAAGATATCTGTGGGTGGATACGAAAGACTTGTTGGAAAATGAACCTAAGGTTCGAGCATATAGAATGAAGTCGGTGTTGTTTGGCCTCAGCTCTAGTCCATTTCTGCTGGCAGCTACTATGCAGTACCATTTTAAGAAATATTCTGAAGTCTATCCTAACACTATTGAACACATAAGGAAAAAATTTTATGTTGATGATTTGCTGTGTTCCGTGGATAATACAGAAATGGCTAAACAGATATTCAGGGAGGCTAGAGCTATAATGAGGGAGGCTGGCATGGAGCTTAGAAAATGGCAGACCAATCATTCTCAATTACAACAGTTTATGAGTCAGTCCTTTGTAGTACCTGATGCAGCAGAAAGTATTGAGGATTCTGGTATTAAGGAGTTGTGGGCAATAGACACAAAGGTGCTAGGCATTGTTTGGCAGCAAGGAGAGGATTTGTTTACCTTCAATGGGAAATCTTTAGTAGAGCTGGTTGAGAATGAGACAAGGTGGACAAAACGTACAGCTCTTAGTTTGGCTTCAAAGGTCTTTGATCCTCTTGGATTCCTGGCTCCATTTGTGATAAAGTAAAAAAGTTTGTTTCAGAACCTCTGGGAAATTGGACTTGGTTGGGACCAAGAGTTATCTGATCATATGGTGGTAAGGTGGAAATATTGGTGCAAAGAATTGGCACATCTTGGAGACATTGAAATCCCAAGATGGTACTTTGGAGAGTTGAACAATAGCCCAGACAATTTGGAGCTGCATATCTTTTGTGATGCAAGTGAGGAAGCCTATGCAACTTGTATTTATTTAAGAGGCACATTCAAAGAGGAAGTAAGTTGCAGGTTGGTTGCTGCAAAGAGCAGAGTAGCACCTTTGAAAAGGCTTTCTATTCCAAGGTTGGAATTGATGGGTGCAGTTATTGCTAGGCGGCTTGCAGTTGCAGTGCAAAAGTCTTTGGCCCTCTATGAAATTCCAATTTATTATTGGACAGACTCCACTATAGTTTGGCACTGGTTAAGAAGCCAGGCAAGGAAATGGAAACCATTTGTTGCCAATAGGGTGGAGGAAATTGAAGCACACGCAGATCCCAAGCAATGGAAGCATTGTCCAGGCACCCAAAACCCAGCTGATTTACCAACACGAGGAATTTCAGTGAAAGATCTTGCACAGTCAAGTTTATGGTGGAATGGGCCAGAGTGGCTAAAACTTGGAAGTGAAAACTGGCCTTCTAATCACCTTATTGTAGGAGAATGCCAGGCTGAAGAAGAATGGGTGAGTGAAATAAGAAAATGCACTGTGTACAGTTGTCAAGTTATGCAGCAGGACCCCATATTGAGGCTTGAGGTCATTAGCAGTCTGAAAAAGTTGTTTAGAGTGACAGCATGGGTATATAGATTTACAAGCAATATTAAGGGAGAAACAAGAAGGGAAGGAATTCTGAACAGTAAGGAGATTCAGCAAGCCAGGCAATACTGGGTGATATACTGTATGTGCAGAAGGAAAAATTTGGTGAAGAGAGGGAATTGCTCACCAGCCGTCCATTACAGGTTCTACCGACACATTCTGCTCTCAAGGGTTTGGATGTGTTTTTGGATCAGGATTTATTGAAAGTAGGAGGTAGACTACAGTTTTCTGGGCTTCCAGAGGAGAAAAGACATCCAATTTTGCTACCTTCTGGGGGGCACTTTGTGGAACTTTTGATCCTGGATACTCATCATAAGTTGTTACATGCTGGAGTTAGAGAAGTGATAATAGAGATCAGACAACAGTTTTAGATTCCCAAAATTAGACAAGTAGTAAAAAAGGTCTTGCATAAATGTGTGGTTTGCAAGCGTTGGAGTGCAAAACCTTATTATGAAAAGGTGGCTCCACTTCCAAGAGAACGGTGTGTCTATACTGCCCCATTTGATGTAGTGGGAGTAGACTTCGCAGGTCTAGTCTGTGTATGAGAAAGGGGAATCTAACAAAAGTTATATGTCTTTTCACATGTGCTACCACCAGAGCAATCCATTTGGAGTTGGTAAGCAACTTAAGTAGTGATGCATTTCTTTTGGCCTTTAAAAGGTTTGTTAACAGAAGGGGTTTCCCAAATAAAATCATATCGGATAATGCAAAAACCTTCAAAAAGGCTGCAAAGGAACTCCAAGAAGTTTGGTCCTTGCTAAAAGAGGAAGGATTCCAATCCTACTTTTCACACCAAGGGGTACAGTGGGAGTTTATTGTTGAGAGAGCACCATGGTGGGGAGGATTTTGGGAAAGGCTAGTGAGAAGTGTAAAGTGTCCATTAAAGAAACTTTTAGCTAACGCTCATTTGAGCAAAGAAGAATTCTGCACTGTTTTGTGTGAAGTAGAAGCAATGGTGAACAGTGGGCCTATCACCTTTGTTTATAACAGTATGCAGGATGCAGAGCCATTGACACCAAATCATTTTCTTTGTGGTAAACGATTAACATCAAGCCCCAGTTTGCCAGAAGACTTACAGCCTATCCAGAGCACTCAAGAAGAGTTAACCAGAAGGTTCAAGTACCTTGAAGAGCTACAAGATCAGTTATGGAAGAGGTGACAGATAGAATACTTGCCAGAACTCAATTATTACCAATCAGGCAATGTAAAGGGCTCCAATGCAAATTGTATCAAGGTGGGAGAAGTGGTAATGATTGGGGATGAAAGACCAAGGCAATGCTGGAAGCTTGGCATAATTGAAGAGTTGTTTGTTGGCAAAGACAATTTAGTTAGGTCTGCACTGGTAAAAACTTCAGAAGGAAAATTAAAGAGACCTATACAAAAACTCTATGCTTTAGAAATCAGCAAAAACACGGATAGTCAAGATGAAACTTTTGAGTTACAGCCTCATGGAGAAGGCTTGGCTAAATTTTCAGAAGGTAATGACAACAATGCCTCTTCGGTGGGGAGTGTTAGAAAATCTAGAAGAGGAAGAGCCATTGTTGTCCCAAGGCGATATGATGAATAAGCTGATTGATACAGCATTGCTTGTATATATTAAATTAAGGTGTATATATATCCATCTCATAATTGTAAGGTTAGTGAAAAATTCACTTAATTTAGAGCTAGCATTTTTGGGCTCTTGTGACATCATTTTTTGGGGCGCTGCGCGTCCTTCCTACTCGTTTGTTGAATGCGGCACCTACAGGGCGTGGTCTTATAGAGAGCTTTCTTGCAATTCAGTTTGGTTGTTTAGATACAAGATTGTTGCATCGTGCAATGGTGCAGGTTGTGTTGTTGTAAGGTTTAGAAAGAAGACCATAAATAGTGCCTCCTTTGTTTTTATCTTAATTTTATGCAACTGAGGCCTAAGGTAGGCCCACATCGAGTCAGCAACCATGAGGGAGGACCTAATAGGACCTCCAAGTCCGTAAGTTTTTAGTCTAGCTTAACTTGGGCTGTAGGTTAAACTGGCCCTTCAGAGCTTGGCCGTTCACGGCTCAGCTGGGATTCTGAACCCAATAAAAAAAAAAAATAACACTCAATTAGTGAAGCTTCAAGAATTTGAAGCTTATAGAAATTACCGAACATTTCTTTTGATAAAGTAATTTTTGTTATGCGGGTAGGAGGGGCTGAAGGTGAACGCAGACAAAAATGCCCCTCACCAGAGAAGGAGAGAGCCAAAATCAAGGTGAACAGAGTTTTGAGAAGCCTGGTCACTCTGTGAAAGATGGACTGAAGAAGGTTGTTCCAGAGTTGACTATAATGTAGTTGAAAGATTAAGAATACTAATTAATCTTTGCATTAGAGTGTTTGGCAGAAAAGGGATGTGTCCAAAATCTGGTGCTGCAAGCCTCCATAGAAGAGGAGACATGTAGTTAGTGTGTTCAGAAGAGCAGCGTCTTTTATAATAGCGATAGTAAATAGAAAGTGAAACAACATCGCAGTGAAGATAGAGGGATTGAAGACAGTCAGCAAGACATGGGGACTTGAGACAAAACTCCCTTGATTCCACCTGTTCAAGTAGATATATATATTATATATATATATACAGGGTGTTTCAGGAGGAAAGGTCAATACTTCGGGAGGTGATAGTATCGGTCATTGTGAGAAAAAAGTTCATATGAACATGTGTCTAATTCTGAATGGTTACGGAGATAGAGCTGTTTGAATCTACAAATACAAAAGCATTGTTAATGGTAATCAAGAGAGAAACCAATTACTGTTTCTAACATTTAATGTTTAAACATTGGCATTTTGAATGGTATCAGATACAGAAATGACAAATTTGTTACAGTTTACAACACGTTTTCGAAAATCCCACCGTCAACCTCAATGCACTTTGCAACTCGTGTGCGAAGATCGCGTATTGTTCGTCTGAGTTGACCTTGACGTTCTTTTATGCGGGCAGCAGCATCCAAAATGCGCGCGAGCAATTCGTCTCGTGTATCCACCTTTCTTTTGTGAACTTGATGTTTCATCCACCCCCACAAACAATAATCTAACGGAGAGAGGTCTGGAGACCTTGGTGGCCATTGAATGGGACCACCGCGAAGGGGGAGGAAGAGCTGCGCGCGCATCAGATTCAAACAGCTCTATCTCCGTAACCATTCAGAATTAGACACATGTTCATATGAACTTTTTTTCGAACAATGACCGATACTATCACCTCCCGAAGTATTGACCTTTCCTCCTGAAATACCCTGTGTGTATATATACACACACACACGCACGTGTGTGTGTGTGTGTGTGTGTGTGTGTGTGCGTGCTTTTCTCTTTCACTGAACCTTCACACCATAGTTTAACGAGTAAAATGTTAACACCTTTCTGTAGGTAGCTGAAATAATAAATTAGATACTAGGAAGTTCCTTGACATATAAATAATGAATGCCGTACCTATGAGATGTATGGAGAAAGATTTTATCGTCATAATTAGTAGTAAATATATAGTAATTAGCATATATTCTCAGCTTGGGTTATGCAGGGTGCTTTGATAGTGGTAGTTGTGTGTTAATTAGTTGGCTTGTGAATGAAAATCAGTAAGAATTAAAATAGTGTACATCCTTAGAGATCGTGAATTCGTCAATTTGTACAATGATATTACAGCTTGTGACTTGTGTAGCCCCAATTTATTATTTTCTTAAGCCGTTTAGGCACATGTAAGACAAATGATTTGTTGAAGTTTCCGGGGCAAATGAGGAGTGAAAACATAACTGAAAATTGGGTAGGCCCATTTCAACTTGTGCTAATCAAAAAGGGAAATTTTAAGAGCGAAGCTAGGGAAATTATATAATTCATATGTCTGCGCATGATAGGTAGATATGCCCCAATGTTCTTCCTATTATCTCTGTGGTTTTCATGGCACCAAAATGCAGTTCCTTCAAATGCAGAGTGCCTAGGTACCTCAATCCTTGTTTTTGAACCTTCTCCTTGTATGGGCAGGGTATTTTGCAGGTAATTGTCCTTGTCCCCACCTTCCAGCATAAAAGACGCAGGTTTTTTGCCTTTCAACCATTCGAGCAGTAGTAGAAAGCTGATTAGGAAAGTATAAGATAAACCTGTAGATAGTAAAAATGTTGCCTTACCCGCAAAATCCGCTGTACAGTTGTATACATAAAGAACGGAGTTTCAGCACAGACATTTGATGTTGCTTTATTAATTATTTCAGTTCGTTATGCCCACCAAAACAGATCAGCCAGTTAACTACTCACGCTGTAAAAGCATCCTTATACAAAGTTAGTACAATTTGCTGCAAGAATAAACATTTTACTGGTGGTTTTAATGTGTATGGTCTACACATATAGCGGCTATTGTACGCTTTATTCATACTGAGCACTGCAACGAGAATTGCAGTGAAGAAAATTTACTTTAATCTATGTATAAATAGTAAGATATACTATAATCTAAAAAATCACATTAAAATAATTCAGTAATGCCGAAAAGAATAATTATTTAGAGTAAAATCATATTAATTCCATTTATTGAATTGTAGAAGGCGCAAATAACTAAGTCATGCCATAAATTCCTTTTTTTTATAAATATGCGTAGAAAATGTTATTTACTGGGTATGCCCTACTAAAACGATTTCTATAAAACTATACTGTAACACTACTGCGGAAAATAAAATATTTTAACGGTATGCGTTAACTGTTTTTAATATACTATTTTTAAAATATGATTAATTAAAAATAAAATTGTATATAAAGGTGAAAGTTTGTTTTAAATAATACGTTGGTTTGAATAATCCTTAAATATATACAAATTAAATAAATAGCACAATCTGGCAACTAATCTCGTGAAATGCCTCGATAAGTAAATAAATAATTATATATATATATATATACACACAAACTCAGAATGGTCCCCTGAGAAATTTATATGTTAAACACAGACCGTGCATGGAACAAGGAACTCTTCTGGGAAAATTAAATCCACTATAGTCCGAATAAGTAAAGGTAAATGAAAAATACCATAGTTTTTCTTTTTCATGATGCTAGCCCGACGTGGGCAACGGGTCTCTCGCAAAGAGATCTCATAAATATAGCTTCCCTCACCAGCTATCTGCAAAGCAGACAGGATCCAGCTTTGGGACATGGACCTAGGGTTTAAAGCAAGCCTAGTCCCTACATTCAGAACCTCTATATAAGTAAAAGACTCGTTGCATTCACGTCGGATTGAATAAACAAAGAAAAAGGGGTAACTATTGTATTTTTAGCCAAAAAAAACCAAAACTTAAACCTCAACCGGGACATTGAGCGTCCACTTTTCAAGGCACGTAACACGTCCGTTTAATATACACAAACTCAGAATGGTCCCCTGAGAAATTTATATGTTAAACACAGACCGTGCATGGAACAAGGAACTCTTCTGGGAAAATTAAATCCACTATAGTCCGAATAAGTAATGGTAAATGACAAATACCATAGTTTTTTTTTTTCATGATGCTAGCCCGACGTGGGCAACGGGTCTCTCGCAAAGAGATCCCATAAATAGCTTCCCTCACCAGCTATCTGCAAAGCAGAAAGGATCCAGCTTTGGGACATGGACCTAGGGTTTAAAGCAAGCCTAGTCCCTACATTCAGAACCTCTATATAAGTAAAAGACTAGGCTTGCTTTAAACCCTAGGTCCATGTCCCAAAGCTGGATCCTGTCTGCTTTGCAGATAGCTGGTGAGGGAAGCTATATTTATGGGATCTCTTTGCGAGAGACCCGTTGCCCACGTCGGGCTAGCATCATGAAAAAGAAAAACTATGGTATTTGTCATTTACCATTACTTATTCGGACTATAGTGGATTTAATTTTCCCAGAAGAGTTCCTTGTTCCATGCACGGTCTGTGTTTAACATATATATATATATACATACTGCCGTCTAAACATTACATCGTAAAATTAAGGTGGAAAATATTTTAATGGTATGCTTCAACTGTTTTAAATTATTGTTTTTGTAATATGATTAGAGAGAACATCTCTCCTTTCGATACATACAAATTAAATAAATAACACAATCTGGCAACTGATCTTGTGGAATGCTTGGATAAATAAATAAATAAATAAATATATATATATATATATATATATATATATATATATATATATATATTTATTTATTTATTTATCCAAGCATTATATATATATATATATATATATATAATGCCATCTAAACACTATATCGTAAAATTACCGTGGAAAATATTTTTTCCCCAATAGGCAACTCAATTTAAAAAAACAGTAAAACAATCTTAAGATTTTTTCACAATAGATAGCTTAATCTAAAGGCTACTAAATTATTGAATGCATAAAAACTATATAAATGAAATTAGATAATTAACATGTACACAAAAAAAATTATCATAACAGTTATTAGAAATAGTATTTAATTAAAACAGGCAATTAAGTGGCAAGAATCTAAGGAAACAAATGACATGGTGCAATCGTCGTCACGTGCTCCTTCCAGAATATTCCGAGTATCTATAAACAATCTAAAAAATTTTCCAATAGATAACCTGTTCAAAAGCCTAATAAACTATGAAGTACATAAAGACTATATAAAAGAAATAATACAATTAAAATGTACACATAAAAATGTTAACAATTATTAAAATAATATTTATTTAATTAAAGCAAACAATTAAGTGTCAAGAATGCGGTCAAAATAATACACCACCTTTCGGGTCAATCCCAGAATAGGCATCTGATGTACCTCAATCCCAGATGAAGCACCTGCGTTCAACCTCAATCCCAGAATAGGCACCTTGCAAGGAATTAAATAAAAAAAACCTGATGATTACAAAATTTATTGTTTATACAAAGTTTATTACAAATGTAATAAAGGCAATGTTATGAAAGGTTTAAAGTGGTTTAATGAATAAAGAAAAATTTTAGATATTATAAATTCCTGCAATATGAACCCGAATGTTTCTGAATCCATCTGAAGCAAATCTATCTTGCCACATAAATTGGTATAGATATGTTTCTAATAATTCACGACGACATCCTCTCATGGTTTTGATTATTGATTTATGCTTGTTCCAATAAGATTCTATATTTTGTGTATGCACACCTGTTTAAAACTAACCAAAAAAGCAGAAGATATAGCAAAAGGTTAGGTTAGGTTAGGTTAGGTTAGGTTAGGTTAGAGTTGATTTTTTCAAATATTGATAAAAACAATGAAATTATATCTCTAAAAACTGTTTATATTTTTTCTCCTCAATCCCAGATTAAGCACCAGTGTTTTGCCTCAATCCCAGATTAAGCACCTAAAAATGATTTCAGGTGCCTATTCTGGGATTGATCCCACCTTTCTAACAATGTACGAGTCTAATTTATAAAGCCCAGGGCTAATATTAAGAACAAAATCAGCATTATTCTTGATCACACTCGATTCAAGTATATTTCTTCTAACAATAGATTTACTAAAACTTAATTTGGAGGCATTTTTCTAGTCAATGGGATGATTAGTATCTCTTCTGTGAATGAAAATGGCGTTAGATTCCTGGCCGGTTCTTTTATTGTATTTATGCTGCTTAATACTTAACTCAAGTGTATTGCCAGTTTGACCAATGTAAAATTTATTACATATTGTGCATGGAATTTTATATACACAGCCCTGTTCACTTAAAGGGGAGCTTTTAATTAATGAATTCTTAATTATATCTAAATTTCTGAACGCGATATTTACTGTACGTTCAAAGTACTCAGCAGTTTCGGCAGATCAAGGAAATTTTCTCTAAATGGTAACGCTAAGACGTTTTTTGTGGTATAAGGAGTCTTGTCTTTTACCTCGTAGAAGGTTTTCTTTGCTATTTTTAAAGATTTATCTATGCAGTTCTTTGGATATTTTAAATCAAACTCAATTTTATATATTTTACTAATTTCATCATCAATGAACTATGGGCTACAAATTCGAAAGCATCTTAGGAACAAAGTAGAAAAAACTGTTCGTTTTACGTTAATGTGGTGAACCGAATAATAATGTATGTAGGATGTATAATGTATTAGTGGGTTTTCTGAAAATATTGTACTTAAACTTTTTTCCAGACCAATATATTAAAACATCTAAAAATGGGATCGATGAGTCTTTTTCTATTTCAACTGTAAAATTGATAGAGGGAGTTAAATTATTAAGCTTGGGTAAGAATCCATTGAGATTTAAAGTTTCTGGCCAAAGAACATCATCTACATATCTAAACCACGGAACGTAATTTGGCAGAATCTTCCTTAATAATTTACTTTCAAAAAACTCCATATATAAGTTATTTAAAATGGGAGAGAGGGGGTTTCCCATAGCCATACCAAATTTCTGCCTAAAATATTCATTATTAAACACAAATTTCGAGTCTACTATGCACAGCTTATTTAATTCTATAATGGCAGTCACAGGTAATGGCAAATTATGCTTAACCAATTCTTCCGAAAGAAAAGCTAATAGATCCTCCACCGGGACTCTTGTAAATAAAGAGGTAAATCTCAATGAATTTTTACCCAAGAATTCATATGGGTCAGACATATGGGTCAGACATGCTAGCCATTACACGAAGGGCCTTTCAAGAATCAGAAGTCGTAATTCTCCTACATACGAGCGGAATCGAATGCCCTTTGAGGGGGCACCTTCTCATGCCGTATATATATATATATATATATATATATATATATATATATGTGTGTGTGTGTGTGTGTGTACATTTTAACTGCAAAGACACAGAGTATAGTTAATGTAAAGAACGACGCTTGTTAGAAGAGTGTCCGCACAAGAAGAGGAGAGAAAACAAGTAATCGGCTGACCCTGGGTTCGATTCCCGGGAGGTGCCTTATTTTTCATTATTTGTTTTCTCTCCTAAACATAAATCCAGTTGTGTTTAAAAATTATATTGATATTTTTATATTGTAGTTTAAAGATATATTTGCTTCTTAAGACAAAAAATTTGTTTTTTTATTAAATTTGATTTAGCATTTTTGAAATTTCGTTTAAAAGATTGCCCACCAAACATCACATTGGCCTCGAGGTAGTTTTCTGTCACGAGAAGCTTAAGAGATCAAACTATTCTCAAAACACCTGCTCAATATAATGGGATACAACGATTCATGTTGGAACAGCGCCATACACGTTTCATTAGCTTATGGTGTGACTCAATCCTCCCGTCGAGCCGACGCGTTGCATGTGGCTCAGAGTTATCTCAGAGCTTGAACCGAGTGGACGTGCGCTCCTCGAATACGATGGAACTTCCTTTGAGCAGCATTCTCAACGCCTTGTACGATGTGTCCGTGACGAAGTCGTTGCGCGTGTTCAGGCGTAAATCCGGTGTCGTTAACTATGTCCTGGAAACGGATTGTAGACAAACAAACAAACGGAATGTTGTTTATTTAAGTGTCGAGGAGATGAATAGAATCTTCGTGATAATTGAGAAGTGGAGTGAAGATCGTTATAAAATTCCTACAGGTGTAGGTACAAGAAGAGAGCAGATTAGTGACACCCCCTCATATGCCGTTGTATATACGTTGTGTATAAATAACGATCGACCATGCATTGATATACGGCTGATGTGGAAGAATGCTTCTGATAATAACGCTCTTGTCCCTTCGCGAAACCGTTTCATCCTCGACAGAATGTTTAAAATCGTCGGATTCCGCAAGCTGAAGCCTATATTAGACGCGCGTGTTATGGATATGCTTTATTTTGATACGGTTCTTGAATACGCATACACCACTCTGCTCGATGGGTTTACCGAGTGCAGGGTTGCACAAGGTGAGAATGGTCTAGAGCTGGACGTTTATTTAAAAAGTTTAGACTCTGAAATATCATGAGCTTTGGTACAAAGCACTTGAGCAATACAGGGCCGAGCTCACCTACACCGTTCACCCTGAAGAACTATTTCTTTATATAATGAGCAGCTGTCGTAACGATCTAGAAGATTATTTCAACTGTCGCTATGCAGTGTGAAGAAGAGTTCACGATTGAAAAGCTCGGGTCGGTGGAAATAAACCTTCGATTGGAAAGGCATGTTTATAAACTTGTATTTGACGTTGTGGCTAACGATGAACTCTTTGTGCGTGTTTTTGATTGTATTCTAGACGTATTTAAAGATAACTTGCCAACCGGATGTAAAGTGGGAACAAAAATAGTACTGAACGATATGAAGGCCCTTCATATCGAGTATAGGTTTCCCTATACCTTAAACGGTGAAATATTATTAAACCGCGTATACTGCGTAATGCAGAGCAATAACGATGTAATTGTAGACTCGATTACGTGTGAGTTTAGTGTATTGCGCAGTAAAACAAAGTAAAATGTATTTATTTTCAATATATTTAACATAATTGTGTATATATATTTCTCCTGTATTGTTATATTGATGGCCATACGTTTTGTATTTCTTATTTTTTATTTTGTCCAGTAGAAGCTAAAGTGTCTGTATTTATTTATTTAATATAATTGTGTGTGTATATATTTCTGCTATATTGATGGTTATATTATTTCTTATTTTTTATTTTTTTATTTTGTTTTTTGATCATTCCAATGTGTATTTATTTTCTATATATTTCCATAATATAATTGTATATATATATATATATATATATATATATATATTTCTCCTGTACTGTTATATTGACGGTTATATTTTTTGATTATATGCATATTCCTCGTTCATATTTCTTATACTATTATTATTTTTAATTTTTTTGATCATTCAAATGTATATTTATTTTCTATATATTTACAATATTTAATAAACAGAATGATGTAATGCTGTTTTATTTAATTCTTTTGGTTGTAAACAATTATACCAAATGGCTGGTTACGCCTTCTAAACCTACTGACGGATTTCTAAGCCAACTGCTAAGAATTAATTAAATAAATGGCACACTCTGGCAACTCAACTTGAACAAGCCATTTACGCCTTCTAAGCCAATTAATTAATTGCTTTAATTAAAAAAATAGCACGACCTGGCAACTCAACCTGTACAAGCCATTTACGCCTTCTAAGCCAACTGGCGGATTTACAACTAATAAAACAGCGGCGTGTCGGCAGAGCTTATCGAACTGTAAACAAGTTTGTAGCGGAGGGTACCAAACTGAGGCAGCGAAGTGATAAAGGAGCCATAAGAAAAGTGACAAGGCGGCAGATATCTGTAATCAAGCGCAAATTGCAAAGTATCCATTGTCCTTAAGTAAAGAGGCTTTTGAGCAGGCTGGCATACATAATGTACCAAGAACATCTCGATGTGGAATCCTCCAAACAATTGGCAAGACGTGTAAACCTACGATTCAGTCACCATTAACACCCAGGTACAAGAAGCAGCGTGTTGAATGGGCGCGTCAGTACGTGAAAACAGATTTTAATACTGTATTGTTAACCGATGAATGAAGAGCAACCCTTGAGGGATCTGATGGCTGGTCAAGAAGATGGATTGCTAAGGGTCAGTCTCTACCATGGAATGAGGTATCCTTTTAGGAAGTTTGTGTAAGACTGGGCATCCATTTTTACACCATCAGGCACTCTTTATGGGACAGCTACTTCATTGCCTATCAATCCTGCCCAAAACATGACACTACCTCCACCTTGTTGGCGTCTTAATCTCGATGGTAGAAATTAGCTGTCAGCAATCCATCTTCTTGACCAAACATCAAGTCCCTCAACGGTTGCTTTTCATTCATCGGTGAACAATACAGTATTAAAATCTGTTTTCACGTACTGACGCGCCCATTCAATACGCTGCTTCTTGTACCTGGGTGTTAATGGTGACTGAATCGTAGGTTTACACGTCTTGCCAATTGTTTGGAGGATTCCACATCGAGATGTTCTTGGTACATTATGTATGCCAGCCTGCTCAAAAACCTCTTTACTTAAGGACAATGGATGTTTTGCAATTTGCGCTTGATTACAGATATCTGCCGCCTTGTCACTTTTCTTATAGCTCCTTTATCACTTCGCTGCCTCAGTTTGGTACCCTCCGCTACAAACTTGTTTACAGTTCGATAAGCTCTGCCAAACTGCTTCGCAATTTCAATAGATTTTTTATTTTCAGCGAGTAACTTGACTATTTTTCTTTTCTCAGTTAATGTTAAATCCTTCTTCTTATCCATTTTCACCATTTAGATCCGTAAATAGAATACTTGCTTAATAATTCGGAACACAATATTTTACATACTTTTCAATAAAATGAGATAATTATTTTAATTATCAAAATATTTTATCGAAATGAATACCATCAATGCTGCTATATATGTGATTATTTGCTACAAATTTCATTGAAATCGGGGAAAAACTTGTAAACATTGGAGAAAATGTAATCTGCTTAATAAATGCGAACGCAGTGTACATTTGTTCAGTCATGCATATGGTGTGGTGGTATTGTTCGGCTCTGTGTTTCCACTTTGATTTTATGAAAAATTTCTTTCATTAATCATTTAAAACAAAATTGTCAGCCATATTTTATCATAAATCGGTGCTATAAGTGAGTATTATTGAATAACAGCTATCAAATTATGTATATTTCACCGACAACGTCTGTATTGTGTGAAATCGCAAATTGATCTATCATTTTCTTATTTTACAGGTTTTTATTGATGTTATGCTACAATGCCTAGAGAGTGCAAAAATTCGCCAGACAATTTTTGTTATATTTGTGGGACATTAACGTTAAAACAGTATAAAAGGAAGTTGACTTCTCATGTGAAAAAGCTTTATGAATTATACTTCGAATGCAAAGTTGGTGATCAAGACAAGCACTGGGCGCCTCATATCTGCTGTGTGAGATGTACAAGCTCGTTATCTGCATGGTTCAAAGGCACCAGTCCTGGTTTGGGATTCGGTGTTCCAATGGTATGGAGAGAGCCGCTGGACCATTCAACTGAGTGCTATTTCTGCTTAACGAACATCACAGGTTTGAATCTTTTATTTTTTTAATATATGTCAAATATTGTGTTTTTAGCACATTTTAGCATATCCTGCTCTGCATAATGTATTACACAATTATGCTATCTTAAGTAGTCAACAATGTTTATTGTCTCACATTACAGGTTGCAACAGAAAAGGGAAAAAGGCTATAGTCTACCCAAATCTTCGTTCTGCTATGCGTCCTGTGGAACATTCTACAGATATACCCATTAGGGTGTGTCAATTTTGGGGGTGAAATGACTAAATTGAACCTTGCTTCAAAAACAATAAAAAATAACTCCTACCTACATCAATTTTAATTAAAAAAATTCATTTTTCTGTAAATTCGTAACAAAATAACAAATGTGCGCAAACATCCTATCAACATTTAAAGTGGCAATAAGATATCATTCAGAGTCTTTATTTGAAAGTAACCAATGCAGTCATGTCCTTTTTGCTGCGGTTCCTTGATATCAGCATTCGGCTTGCTACTTGCGCTTTGATGTAGCCTTCTCGCCTCTCGTGACTGTAAACTTGACTAGCTGCTTCTGTGACCATTTTCACACATCTCTCCACACTCTGAGTGTGAGAAGGCCACTTTGGCACTTGCATTGGGGCCTCTTTAAGTTGTGTTAAATCTTTGTTTGTTATACATGTTATCAGTGGTGGCTCCAAAACTTCCGAACTCAAGTTAACTAATTCTGACAATTTCGTGGCATTGACGTTTATCGGAGGTACCTCCCTTGTCTGAACAGAGCATTCTCTCAGCTGATCATTATCTAGTGATGTTCCTCTAAGCTTTAGAATGATTTCCACAGCCTCAGTTCGCTCTTTGGTACATTGGCTGCTGAATATTGCTTGCAAAACTGCCTCTGGCCTAGCATACCAAGCGGACCTTCTCACCACAGGTAACACGATGTCCACCACTACTTTCATTTGGGTTCTCAGTAGCTGTAATTGAAACAAGATGTGGTTGGGCCCCTCCATCCACATAGGACTGAGTTTTACATTGAACCAGTGAGGAAGATAAAACCCAATAATAAATTCAACAATCAACATCAAATTCTGTAGCATTTTGCCCTTCAGTGCATGTTTGGAAACCCAAATCCTGCAGAAAAGAATCGCTGTAGTTAACCAACGACTGTGACTTACGGGTCCAATCTCCAAGAGAGCCAGATTTTGAGGCAACTCTCCTGATCTGATTGCTTGAACAATACGATAAGCGTAAGATTGATGTGTGCTGAGGTCTTTGATAACTTCTTCAGACAACACTGGAAGGGGACTGCCTACTTCGACCTTTGGAAATTTTGTATTTATTTCTAATTCCGTTGCTTCATCTAGTATGTTGCTAAAGGGGCCTGACCACTTGTTGTTGCTCTTTGTAGGACCATCAAGTTCCTGGATGAGACGACGAAGAGGTAGATCCCCTGTGTGCAAATCACATACAATCCAAACAAGCCTTCTTCCAAGTTTTTTCTCTAAATGCGTCATAACACCGCCCTGTCATCCAGTGTTCACCGCAGTTGAGTCTACACCAACGGCCTGCAGTGAACTGTCAAGTCTTCTTTCTTGAAGCCAACATATTATTTGATCAGCAATTGCCTCTGCATGTTTCTTGCCTTCTACTTCTGCTTCAGGAACAAAGTGAAACAAATAGCGGCCACCAGGTTCGAAACACACAGAGTAGTGTTCTTCTTTGGTGAGACCGGGAAACTTTCTATCCATTCCCTCTACCTCCAGGAGAACTTTTGTGTCATCTCTTCTTCCATCAAACAAAAGGCAAGAGAGACCTTCCTCCTTCAAATCTTTTTCATGCTGATCAGATATTTCCTTCATTATTTTTTCTTCTGCTCTTCTTATCTTATTATGATCTATCACTAAGGATGTATCCTCTCGGTTGATGAGGCCTGCATCTATCCAAGCGGCAGTGGCAATCTCTGCAGTCTCTCGTAGCCCCGTATGGTGGCGAATACTGGCAAGGGCAATGTTTGAGATGTCTTTAGTGTTGTATTTCATTCTCTTCGGCGAAGGTTCAGATGGCATTTTGGAGCTATCATCTGTTGTTGCTTCTTTCTGTTCATCTGAGGAGCTTTCAAAGAAGTGAGAAACCTCTTGATCGAGCTCTTCATCTCTTTGGGTGGCTTCTTCACTCTTCTTTTTCTTCCTTTCTTCCCTCTCTCGGATTTTCTCTTTTTTCTTAGCAAGAACAATCTGTTTTTTGGTTTCTGAATAATCTGCCGAACCAATCTGCATACTTCCTTGGCCTCCTGCCTTTGTTCTCTGCGCCTTTATGAAAGGCAGCTCCAAAACAGGGATCTTCTTCTCACGAGGACAGCGACAATCAATGTGAGGGTGAGGTTCTCTTCTGTATGAGGGAGAACAAGTGGCTTCAGAACACAACTCTATGGGACACTGGCAGTTAAAATGTGAAGAAGAGTATCAAGTGTGTGCAGAAATTTATTTTTCTTTACTAGTTTTCCTTTACCAAGTGATGTCTCAACTGCTTTGTGCCACAGCTTTGTTAATTTTAGCTCAATAGTTCTATACTGATTGAGTACAGGTGGTTTGAATAACACATTAGCTTTTTTCCACTGATGCAGAAGATGGGGAATCATGTCCCTTATGAGCTCTTTCTCTGTGTAGTTCCTTCTATCCTTTGTATTTTGTTCACGAAGGAGTAACCCTAGTCTCAGCATGTCTCGCACTGTTGGTAGTTCTGATACGGGAAGCTCCTTGCCTGTACCGACTAACAGGCTCAAGTGGCATGACGACTGACCTCTTGTCTTAAATTTTGGCATCTTAGAAATATCTGAAAAGAAAGAAAAACATTTAAGTATTTTATATCAATTACGATGTTTCAAAGTTCGATGTTCTAAAATTCAATAAAAAAATATTTCATGGGATTACAACATAATTAGAGAGAAGAATATGATAATAATAAATAATTGTAATAATCAATAATCCATACTTACAGTTAAACTGTAGTATTCGTCTAGTAGAATAACTATGAAGTAGGTACAAGAGCAATAACAGCAAACCACCGTCTATGACACCTAAGAGGCAACTGAGGACTGAGAGTGAGGGACAGTTCTATTCATGTTGTGACTTGTACATTGTACAACAACTATATGACCTTGAAAACACTCCATATGCGATCAGTGGGATAATTCTGTGACAGATGAATAGTCAATCAATTTATGTCCTATTATTTAGTAAAAGAGTCAATTTCTGAAACTTTAATGTAAAATTGATGTAGATAAGGGTTATTTTATTTCATTTTAGTTGGCCAATTTCAAGTTTTGACATGAAAAGACACTATTTTCACTACCAAAATTGATTTGAAAAAGTTGACAAAATTGACACACCCTAATACCCATCCCTCGTCCTCCAGCTGAAATGCCGACCGATAACACAGACTCTGACAAATCGGAATCAGATGGCGAATGCTATGAAGCTCAAGTCGAGTTCAAGAAAGAACAACATCTCATCACCTACCCTAAACTCAATGACTTGGTCCGTGATTTAATACTTATCAAGCAACAAAGTGAACTGCTGGCGTCACGTCTACAAGAATGGAATTTGCTGGCGGAAGACGTGCGAATTACAGCATTCCGAAAGCCCTCCTTGAATTTGCAGGAATATTTCACAATGAAGAACAATCTTTGTTATTGCATTGTTATACATGGTCTGTTCGATGCTCTGGGTTTGTGCTATGAACCGAATCAGTAGAGATTGTTCTTTGATGCATCTCTGTACATTGTTAAAGGTGTACTGCTACACAATGGGAACTCAATGGCTTCTGTTCCGATCGCTCATTCAGTCGTCTTGAGAGAAACGTATGACAATGTTACTTTTATTCTGGACTGTATAAAATACAATAAACATGACTGGCTTATCTGCGCAGATTTGAAGGTTGTGGCTATTCTCAAAGGATTGCAAACTGGCTATACGAAATACATGTGTTTCCTATGCAAGTGGGATAGCCGAGCAAGGTCTGAACACTACACACCCTTAGTATGGCCGCCGCGAGACAATTCCTCACCTAAATCTCACAATGTTATTCACGAACCACTAGTACGAAAGGAAAAGGTTATCTTGCCGCCACTTCACATAAAACTAGGGCTGATGAAACAATTTGCAAAGGCGTTGAAACAGGATAAGCCTGCCTTCAAATATTTATAGGAAAAATTCCCAAAAATAAGTGATGCCAAGATTAAAGAAGGCATATTCGTCGGCCCTCAAATTCGCCAACTCATGCTAGAGTGAGCTAGACGAACACTTTGAAGCGGTGATGGATGAGGTTGAGTTGGCAGCCTGGCGTGCATTCAAAAACGTGTGCAGCGGTCTACTAGGAAAGACTAAATACGACAACTATGCTGCACTTGTGGATCAACTTATCAACTCATACCAACGTCTCGGATGTAAGATGTCATTGAAAATTCAATTTTTGCATTCATATCTCTCATTCTTTCCGGAAAACGCACCTGCTTAGTTAGCGACGAACACGAGGAGAGATTCCACCAGGATATAGCCACAATCGAGAGCCGATACAAAGGGAAGTGGAGTCCTGCTATGCTGGCCGATTTCTGCTGGAATTTAAAGCGTGACCAACCAGAAGCATCACACAAACGCCAGCATAAATACAAATAATGAGTTGAAAACAGTATGATACGAGAGTTTTATGTTAATTTTGTGCATATATGTTGAAGTATAGCAATAATTAAACTGTTCTATATGATAAAGCCTATCTGTTTATCAATATATTCTTATTTTTTTGTGTGAAGATTTTAAGCAGTCATTACAAAAAAACGTGACGTGATAGAAAAAAATTATTTTCAGATTTGGAATCAGCACACTCGAAATATTAAGAATGACCGAATGTTATTCCCGTTTTTTTTCTGAACCGAAAATTTGTTGTACAGTGTAATTATTAACAATGACACACACACACACACACACACACACACACACACACCTTTAATTTGGGAACACTACACATCCTGCCTTTCCTATTTTCCAGTGTAGTTTGAATGGTAGTTGGGTTTAGTTTGAGGTTTTGTACCATTTTTTCGATCATTTTCCATATGTAGATTATGGTGTACCTCTCTCTTTTTCTTTCCAGAGAGTACAGATTTAGTTTACTTAGTCTTTCCCAGTAGTTGAGTTCTTTGCAGCCATCAATCTTTGCTGTGAAATGCCTCTGAGTTTCTTCTAGTCTATTAGTTTCTTCCTTTTTATATGGGAACGTCAAGACTGAACAGTATTCAAGTTTTGGTATAATCAGTGTTTTTAGCAGGGGAATCATTACTGTCGTACCTGTCCCGCGCCTCTTTTTTCTTTGTTTATAGCTATTTCATTTTGTGTTTCGAATTTCGCATCATCGGATATTATTATCGCTTTCGTGCTTCTCTGAATTTCCTGTCTATCTGGAGCATAATATGCAGTCTGTTTAAGTTTCTCTTTTCTACCATATCTCAGGAGCTGAAATTTCTCGGTGTTAAATGCCATGTTTTTGTCTTTTGATCATTTGTATATTTTGTTCGTGTTCCTCTGCAAGGCCTCCTTTTACATTTACATCGCTGATTTTTCTGCTGATCTTTGTATCGTCCGCAAAAGATGTTACTATACTATTGCTGTTTACTCCGCTGTCTATGTCTGTTAGCATGATAATGAACAGGAATGGGGCCAGTACTGTACCTTGTGCTACTCAGCTGCGTACTTCCGATTCTGATGATGATAAACCTTGAATTTTGACGACCTGTAGACGTTCTTTAAGGAAGTTGTAGATACATTTTCCCACTTTGCCTGTTATTCCCATATATTTCAATTTATGTGCTATTATACCGCGATCACATTTCTCGAAAGCTTTAGCAAAATCCGAGTATATGACAACGTAGTTGTCATTGCCTTCCAGTGTATCTAGAATATTGTTGTAGTGTTCTATTAGTTTTGACAGGCATGATCTACCTGATCGGAATCCGTGCTGATTTTCGATGGATCTTTCCAATGTCTATAAGAAATTGTAAATTTTCTATCCAACTATTTTTTCAAATACTTTGGTGAGGTGGGACGTCAATGACACTGGTCTATAATTCTTTGACTGAGATCTATCCCCGCCTTTATCTATAGGGACAATGTTTGCTCTTTTCAAGATGCTCGGTATTTCCCCAGTGTCTAGGGATCTTCTCCATATCCATTATAAAGGTGTAGCTATTTCACTTTTACAGTTTTTAATCAATAATGCGTTCCAATTGTCCGGACCTGCAGCTGAATGTGGTTTCATTTGTCTTATAGCTCTCGCTAAATCTTCTGGAGTAAAGTCAAAGTCAGTTATACACTCTCCTTGCAATTTCTCTTCAAAGAATGCATCTATGTCAGGTATCGCTTCGTCACTTTTTGGGGTACTAAATACCGATTCATACTGGGTTCTCAATTTTTCAGATATTTCTTTTGGATCATCGGTTAGTTCATTATTTCTCTTCCTTAACGGCCCAATAGTGGCTCGCGTTTTTGTTTTCCTTTTCGCATAACTATATGTAGAAGTATTTTGGATTTTCCTTTATTGCTTCTACCGCCTTTTCCTCTTCTCTCTCTGTATGGTCCTTAATCAGGGCTTGTATTTCCCTATCGATACCCTCCTGTTTTTCTTTTATTATTTTCCTGGCATTATCTCCGCAGTTAGCTAACTTCGCCTCCACTCTCTTTCTTTTGCAGAATATTCTTCTTTTTGCCTCTCTAGCCAGCTCTTCTTTCCTTTTGGCTGTGATTTCGGAGCACATTTTTCTAAAAATTCTCAGCGTCTTTTCTTCCAAGGTTGTTAGCATTTCTTCAGTTGTTTTATTCTCTAAAACTGTTCTCCACTCTATTTGGGCCATGTGCGATCTGATTGTTTCCCAATTTATAGTCTTGGAGTTTAAGTTAAAGGCCCCACATTTGCTTCTTTCCTCAATATGTGTATTGTCTTTTAATGTTGTCGTCATATTTGTTGATATTTCGATTACGTTGTGGTCTGAGATAATGGTTGGTTTTTTTTTTATATCAGCAATCAAGTTCGTTATTCGTGAATACCAGATCAGGCAGTTATTTTTTCTGTTATTTTCTGTATCTCTTGTGTCAGCATAAACTCATTTGTGAGAGCCATCAACATTTTTGCTTGCTCCTGGTCTTCTCTTGTCCCTCCCTTGTCCTGGTATATATATATATATATATATATATATATATATATATATATATATATATATATATTATTTCCTATCCACCTTTTTGTATTTTATAAATGGGAAGTTAAAGTCTCCGAAGATCATTATATTGGGGGATGGAGGATTTATATCCTTTATTAGCTTTCTGATATCATCAATGGCTTCCGAAAATTTTTCGGTTGGAGTGTTTTGAGGTCTATAGATGATTATGAGTATCACTTTTAGTTTTTCTATTTTCACTGCAAGGAGTTCCACAAAGCTCTTTGATTTCCTTATTACCGTCTCTGTCATATGACCTTCCTCTACATATATAGCTAGCAGTAGTATGACCGCAAAATGGACGAGTGCATATACAATTGCAATGTTGATCATATGAGTGCCAGTGCCAACCCCCTCCCACAGTACCAACCCCCAGGGTCCCAAAAATGGGGGGAGAGGAACTCCCCCAGGAAGCTGGAGGAGTCCACCTAACCTCTTTGGGGGAGAAAATGGGACGGCCTCACCCCCCAAAGGGGTATGCCTAACCTAAGAGAGAGACAGGAAGAGAGAAAGGAAGAGACCATCCAGCTTCTGCGAGAGACAGAAGCTTCATGAGAGCTCAAGGTGGCAACACTTGACTTAGAACTCGAAATCCGCCAGTTGGCTTAATCCGCCAGTTGGCTCAATCTGCCAATTGGCTTAATCCGCCAATTGACTTTGAAGACATGGAAGGCAGGTGTATGTGCATATATTAATTAACTTTTCAGCTGCCAGATTGGGCTCTACATATATTCTTGACAGTTTGCTTAGAAGCCCATCAGTCGGCTTAGAATGCGTAACCAGCCATTTGGTGTATATATTCCCAGCACCCCCGTTATTCCTTAATATTATATAAGGGGTTCCAAAAAACCTTAGGCCCCCCCCCCATTTGCAGCTTACATGTTTACTTATATCAAAATAGTTTTTAGTGATTATAAAAATATATAAAATTCTTTATTTATTGCAGGTATTAAAATTACTCTAGCTGATAAAGTGATAATATAATGGCTTCTCAATTAATTGGTGATTCGGAGAGGCAACGTGTGATAGATCGCATTCGAGCAATAACATTTCGGGAAGCTCGTGATGCTGGAGCCACCTTTATAACACGTTCATGGGTTGCCAAAAAGTTGCGAAGTGAGGACTTCGTCAAAAGAAATTGGAATAAAACTTTGGATGAATGTGAAATGGATACAACCAAATCTGGGCGCCCAAATTTGCCACTCTCTCAGGAAACAAAGGACATCATTGAAAGCGGTACGCGTAAGCGGAAAAACAGCTGTGCTAAACTTTCTAGAGAGATCGAAGTGTTGAGAGGCAGATCATTCGACTGTACCGTCATAGGCAAGGTTTAAAGCCTTAGCATGAACTTCCAAAGCCAAGAAAAACTCAACTTAACATCGATGACAGAATGTGGTTTGCCCATTATCTTGAAGATTGGGATGTGGATGATTTCATGCATTTAGCTGTCTCCGATGAATTTTTTGTGTACGTAACACGTCGGCCTAACTACCAAAATGATCGAGTGTGGGCCACAACACCAGATGAAATCGATGACAATGAACATTATCGCGACTTATTAAAAAGTCCAGACTGTGTTGGTGTGTTTGTTTTGTTCACTGCAAAGAAGCTCATGTGGGTGCTGAAGCCAAATGGTCAGAGTTGGGATGGACAGTATTTTCGTGATATTATTCTATCCCAGCATGTCATTCCTTTTCTAAGAAACTCAAACAATGTTATGGATGTCGATCAGGTCACACTTCTGCAGGATAAGGCCCCCTGCTTCAAGGAATTAGCCACTCAAAAGTTGTTGCGGAACCATGAGATCGATTTCTTTGGAAATGAAGAATGGCCAGGAAATTCTCCTGACCTGAACGTCTTTGAATACATTGGATCAGTTATAAAGGACAAGGTTGAATGTCTCTTGTTTCAAGAACCTGCAACAAATCGATTTTCGAAGGATACAATGACGCAACACATTGAAACTGTTTTAGCAAATTTGCGTAACGATCAAGATCTATTCACGTCACTTTTGGCAAGGTACCCAAAGCGAATTCAGGCTGTCAGGGAAGCCAGTGGCGGGAACAACAAGTTTTAATTGTTTTTTATTAAATGCAGGATTAAATTCTCTTTTGTAAGGTATGTTTATTTTTACTCTACCTCTAATGGTTTAGGCCATGGGCGGGGGGGGCTAAGGTTTATTTGAGCCCAACAGAAATAAATAAAACTACATTACATCATTCTGTTTATTTTCACTAGTTAAGGGAAATAGGAATTAGGTGTACATTAAAAAATAATATAGAGCAAAAGTACACACATTAAGCGAAGAATATATATACTATATACACACACACACACACACACACACACACATACATATATATATATATATACACATTCTTAAATAATAATATTAGTTCACGAAAAACTATACAACCATTTAATATATGTACGAGCAAATACGCCCTTATATATATAAACATCAAAACTTATATAAAAAATAGTAATAGTACAGGATAAAACTATATTCCCATTAATATATATATATATATATATATATATATATATATATATATATATATATATATGTTATAAACAAGCCACTTGATTCCCCATAATACCCCAGGTTTTATCTTCAATATTTAAAATAGCCCTTGAGATAAACCTCGAGTGTCCTCATCGACTCGTGCGACGCTCCCCCCCCTTTTTTCTTTGTTCTTAAATGCTTGCCTCGGCGCGTTTAGGACTCGTAGGAGGGAGAGTACGAAAACAGATACGGACCGGTCAGAATAGATCTGGCGCTTCGTCAGGAATGAGTGAAAAGGCCGGGTGGCGCTCTAGTAATTCTCCGAGTAGGCCTTTGAGGGGGTTTGCTCGTTAAAAAACTAAATTTGAGAGTTATTGAGTGAGATTCGAGATTTGAGTTCGAGATATGGAGTTTGAGAGAATATGGAGATTGTGAGTTTATGAGGAAATATTGAGAGCCGTTAACCTAAACTACTGCGAGGGATGTAGTGGATGGGCAACGATAGAACTTAAATTATTTAATTAATGTTAAGACTAGTTTAAGAAAAAACCTGAACTTGACCGTACTATATTTCAAATTCGAGACTGAACTTGTAGCCAAATGTGACTTAAATTTATTGATTAAAAGCTATTCAAACCAACTATTTCATTATCAAATACACACTAAAATCGGGGGTACAGAAGTAAGCGGAAGATAAAGAATTCACGCAGAGGGTCACTAACTTAAAGAAAGATCTATTATAACTTCAATTTACTCATCGAGCATTTACAGTGACCTTCGAGAATAAACAATTTGTAATAAGGATCCGTCTCCCCTGACAACGGACATTTTTATTCTTTATTACAAACTGGTGTCAGAGAAGGGGATCAACTTTTCGAAATTTTTTATATTACAACTGGTGTCAGAAGTGGGATCTTCCTTTTCTGATACCCCTCCCCCCTAAAAACTAAGTGAAAGTGACAAAAAGTGCTTTCCAAGTGTGTATATGAGGGCTACCAGCTCGCAACAGACAGCGACGAACGACAACGTGAGGGTCACCCGATCGAGAACCGCTGCGTGGGCTGCTGCTGCTCAGGCCGAGTCGACATCGCAACTTGCTACTGGACACCGAGCCGCAGGAGGAGTAAGCTTTCCCACCAACACGGAAAGAGAGGTAAGCGACCCATCTTGTGTTGCGAGAGGTTTTAGAGGACGAGTGGAGAGCCTCCCGACAGCGAGCAGTTCCCTAAATTAACCACATCAAACCTTTATTTCTTTCCCCCAGATTTTGATATAAATAGAGCATCTTTCCTTCCAATCGGTTCCCCTAGACTCGAGTTTGAGAAAAATCCGGATCCAAACCCATTTGTAACAAATTTTAGAGATTCAAATTCGGTCGAGTTTTGGCCAATATCATTAGAGAACATGCCCTCAGTCGAGAAGGAGCCGGGACTCGGGCCGAAACGCCCTCTCCCCCACCTTCTCCTCCCCCTACTTTACCCAGGAGAGCCCACCATAATACCGTGCCCGAAAGAGGGTATCGTGACCTTTTAAATGAGCGATCCTTGCAAAATAGGTCGAACGTGTTTTCGTTGCGTGATGTTTTAAGTGGTAGTGACGATCTTTTTTCCGTTGAGGAGGAGAAAAAACTCAAGATAGCTGCAGAAATCTGCCCAGTGTTCTGTGAATCGTATGCGGAGTACTTAATTTCGACCGGACACGGTGGCGGTAGGAGATATGTGTCATTTCTCGACTTCGCCGCCGAGATTTCTAGATTAATATCGGCAGGAGAGCCAAGAAGTGATAGGATGCTGTTCGAGGTAGCAATAAGACGCTCCGTCCTACTCCTACCCCCGAGACGGATTTTCGTGGGTTTCCAAAAGAAAGCGAGAACGTGGAAACAGTTCATAGAGGCCGGTGCCGACTTATATGGCATGAACAGAAAAGACGAGATTTTGAATAGACTGATGTGCCTAGAGAGAGAGGGGAGAATGGAAGACGAATCATTTGGGTCCTTTACGTACAGAATACAAAAAGAAGCCGAGTCTCTGAAGGAAGACACGGAAGAAGACGGGGCGAGGATAGACGTTGATTTTATCCTTAATAAAGTTATTCTGAATGCCATTCCGCGGAAATTGTGGAAAAAATATGACGATATGACTGAACCAATAAATAAGAAAATAAAGCGAATCCGGTTCGACGAACGCATCGTCACGGAGCCGGTAGCACCCCATTTGGGCATTACAGCCGATAATAATACACAGGACGCCTTAAGAGGTGCTCCTGCGGGGTCCATGCCAGATCCGACCCCTTACCAATACCAAATGCCAGCCCGAAACACCTACCAACACCCAACATCAATTCCGACACCTTACAGACAACCGCCCCCTGTCCAAACCCCCCATCCCTATGCTTCACCCTTTTATCAAATGTATCCCCCCTTTTTCCCCCCAACGTAGGTTTCCCTGATCACCACGTAAATATGGTCCCAGATAACACCGGTAATGCCCCCAAATCCTCGTCCAACTATGCCTGGCTTAACAACCTTCAATGTTATACGTGTGGAGAGAGGGGCCACAAAGCTATTCTATGCCCCTTCATCGAGGGTATGAAAGCACTGAAGTTAGAAACAAATAAGCCCCGGGAGAGTGAAAGGGTGTATGAAAGATATGATAGCTATAAGCGAGAGTATGAAGGAGATCGTCGGAAGGAATGGACCCCAAGAGGAGGCCGACGGTACGAAGATTACGATCGAAAAGGAAATACATACGAAAAAAGAGGAAGTTGGTACTCCTCCCTTTCCGAATCTTCGCGGAGACGAAATTTCTCTCCGTATGAGAGAAACCGAGGTAGCAATGACAACTACCGATACGACAACAGGTACGAGAATCGGTACCGCTCTCCGTCGCCCTATGAACAACGAAGAAGAAGGGACTATTCTCCTTACGACAGAGACTACTCCCCTTATGACGGAAGAAACGGAGGTTACCCCTCCCCCAACAGGAATGGAGGCAGGTATCCCGACAGAAGAACGGACCGAAGTCCGTCACCCCATCGGAAATACGACCAGGAGAGGGAAACCAACCGCGGAAGACGCCCCGAAAAAGAATGGGAAAAAGGGCGAGATAATTCTTCGAGGCCCCGAAGAAATGAACCCTCAACCGAAAGGGACCTTTTCCCCCGTCGAGTTCATTTAAGGGGGAGGAAGAAGTAAAACACCAGCCAAAAAACGTGAACTGAGACAGATATTGGCGAAGAATAAAGAAGACAAAGGCAGGGACTGGGACAGAAGAGATAAAGGTGAGAAAGTGAAAGTGAACGAATGGGATGAAAGAGACAGAAAAAATCTCACAAATAAGGAAGCGAAAGAGATGAATGAAATGTATGAAAGGAATGAAAGACGCAGCTTCAATAATGATACGAAAGAGGAGTGTCTAAATGTTTATGAAACGAGCGATATTGAAAGTGCATATACGGTACGAGAAGACGGAGTGCGTCTGCAGAAAAATCTGACCTTGAGAGCGGAGTCTGCCTCATGCAGACCTCATAACGAGTGCGAGGAAAGAACAGAAAGTGACCTTGACTTTGGGGTAAAGATTCAGTCGGAGGACACAGACGCGGTGAAAACGATAACGGATTGTACGAGAAGAATGTATGAAATGTTCGAATTAAGCGAGAAAGAAATGGAAGGAATGCAAGAATTAAAATCTGAGAGCTCAATGAATGATAATATGATAGAAGAGAACACAATAGACCGAAGGGAAATTGATCCCCCAACGGAAGCACAATGGGTAAATGGAGTATATATTATGTGTTCATGTGACGTGAATATGAGACATAACGTGACGAAGAATGACTCGTGTTTGTATTGTGGGAACGGAAGTTGTTTGAATCCGGCGAACAAAAATGTAAATTGCGAAAATGGATTAAAAACGAGTGAGGAAAATACCGTGATAATGGACGCGGATGGATTGGCTATGCAGGAAATGACAGAATTCAGCGGAAAAGACATAACTGAAGTATCTCCCTCGAATGAATGCCCCTGGGAAGCGACCCAGGTTAAAATAAACGAAGGTTGTGTGATGAGGAGTGCTAAGAAAAAAATTTTGAATGTGAACGGTCTCGTACACATTACTCGAGTGTTCCAATACCCCGTCATCCGTGTGACCTTGGGTGGCATTGTGTCTTTGGGGTTACTCGACACAGGTGCTGATATCTGTCTAGTGAGAAGCGTTAATCGACGCTGTGGGATTTCGACCCCAGGTCGAAATGACTAGCTGTAGTTGTAAGGCGGTAAACGACGAAGTCCTAACCACCATGGGACAAATAAAAACAAAAATAGGCATTGAGCGCGAAAAATATGATCTTACTGCGTTGCTCGTTAAAGAATTGCCTGAGGGATTAAACTTTATTTTAGGGGCGGATTTCATCCGAGCAAACTTCATACATATTGCAGGTAAAGGCACGGGGTTTGTGGCTTACATAAATGAGATACAAATCCCCTTGATTACGAAATTGATGAGAGCCCCAAACGAAGAAGACCAGAACGCGAAGAGAAAATAAGTAAATAACCTTCCTCTCCTATTAATACGAGGGTCCACTACCATTGCCCCTTTGGCGGGAGCAATTTTAGAAGTACGGACTCCTTCCCCGTTGAAGGAGGGATCCACTCTAATCGTAGAGGAGAGCGAAACCCCTTTAAACCTAAGTGTAGAACCGCAACTGGTTTGCGTGAGCGAAGAGGGGAGTGTGCCCATTGTCGTGCGAAATGAATCTGCCCACGATAGAGTTAATGTTACGAGAGAAGGAATGAAGCTAGCGGGAGAGGTTTTACAATACTGCGACTGCGAAGGGAAGGAATTCAGTAACCCGCCGAACGAATGCGTTTCCACCCGCGAGGATATCGGGCGGGAAGTAAATGAGGAAGAGATTAATCGAGTTCTGAACCCCTAACGAAACCTGTTTGAAGACGAAGTGTCCGAGGAAATTTATAACAGAGAGATGATGAGTGACTTCTCGGTGCCTCCCCGGTCTGTCGAACAGAAAAGAGAGGAGGTACGGGAATTTATAGAAAATACAGAGCTGGACTCGGAGAGGAAAGCCCTCTTAGAGAAAATCCTGGAAGACTATATTGACGTGGTTTTCGTTGAAGGGGACGAATTGGGCTTGCTGAAAGGATATGATCTTTCCCTCGAATTAGAACCAAAACATGGCCCAGTGTACACGCCTCAGTACAGGTTGCCCTTTAAATATCACGAGGAAGTAACCCGACAGGTTGTAGAATTGGAGCGCCGAGGATTAGTCGAGCGGCGGAACAGTGATTTCAATAGCCCATTACTGTTGGTGAAACAGAAAGACAAAAAGAGGTTAGTAGTTGACTACATAAATTTGAATAAGGTACTTAAAACTTCTCGTTTTAAGTTACCCGATATTGGAGCTATATTTCGAAGTCTGGACGGAAGCCAATGGTTTACGACCTTGCTCAGGGCTACCACCAAATTGCCTTAGACGAAAAATCTCAAAATTTAACTGCGTTTTCGTCAAATAATGCTAGTTTTGTTTATAAAGTTTTACCATTCGGTCTAAAAATGGCTCCCAATGTTTTTAGTTCCATAATGAGTAACCTGCTTCACGATATGATCGGAAAAAAAGTACACGTCTTCATAGACGATATACTGATCTTGGGCCGAACCCAAAGTTAGCATGAGAAAAACATCAGGTTGGTGCTGGAAAGACTAAGGGAAAACAACTTAAAATTTAAACTTGTGAAATAACAATTCTTCCAAACGAAGGTGACCTTCTTGGGTCATGACATCACCCGAGAGGGCATGTCCCCAAGCCTTGATAAGGTAAAGGCTATAAGGAATCTAAGACCTCCTACGACAGTTAAGGAAGTTCAGTCATTATTAGGACTGATAAATTACTGTATTACCGTTGTTACATTAGCCACGCCGCCGAGCTACTAGCGCCGATCCACGCGTTGACAAGGAAAAAGGTAGAGTTTCAATGGACTGAGGAAAGAGAACAAGCGTTGGAAAAAGTAAAGGCGGCTATTACTACGGAGACCCTATTAAGACACCCGAATCCGGACGCTCCCTTTTATGTATACACCGAAGCGTCCGAGAGAGCCAGTGGAGCCGTCCTAATGCAGGAAAACAACGAGAGTGAATTGGTTCCCTTGGAGTATTTCAATAAAAGCTTCACTGATACCCAAAGTAGGTATTCAGTGATAGAAAAGGAAGAACTGGGCATCATCCTGGCTCTAAATCACTTCCGACCGTTAATATTGGGTTCTAAAGTAATATTGCGAACGGATCACAAACCCTTAATAAGTTTAGTTATAAATCAATCTTCGAAGAGATTGACGAAATGGTTTACCACCTTGTTGGAGTTCGATCTCAAGGTCGAATATGTTAAGGGAGAAAAGAATCTCATCGCTGACTTAATGAGTCGGTGTGTGGCGGAGGGGGAAGAACCGGAATCCGAATTGGAGGAAAGTCCCGTGAATGCAATCACGCGAAGTCAGAGGCATAACTTAGAGGCCGGGAGCGCACCCTCGCCGGGTACACTGGTGGAGAAAATGTTGCAGGATGATGAAATCCCTGAGATCTCTGTGGAGGATGTCCGCAAAGCTCAAGGAAAGGATCAACAATGCCGGGAAATAAGGAGTGGAAAGAAAAGCGAAAATTATAAGGTCAAGGAAGGGTTGATTTACTCCACCCGAACCTCCAAGGGTAAGGAATCCACCAGAATTTACCTACCTGATGCAAAATTGCAAGAACAAGCTCTGAAGCAATTCCACAATTCCACGACTAAAGGCCATATGGCCGAAACTAAAAGCTACCAAGAAATCTCGCAGGTCTATTACTGGCCAAATATGGCCGAATACGTTCGGAAGTACATACAAAAATGCGAAGTATGCAACCAGTACAAGAATATTAATCCCAGAAAAGCTCCTTTGGGAGATGCCCCAATTGGAAACGAACCTTTGGATTGGGTGTATGCGGACATCGTAGGCCCCCTCCCAAGATCAAAAGAACACTCAGCATACATCTTGGTGTTAATCGCCGGATTCACGAAGTTCGTGGAATTATATCCCCTGAGAGATAAGACCGCGACCACAGTCGCCAAACACATCTTCGGGAACTTTATTCTCACCTACGGGAGAATGAAGAACCTGAAGACAGATAGTGGGACCGAGTTCGCAAATGAAATCGTGTCTCACTTAACCACGAAATATATTAATCATAGCTTCGGAGCCCCGGATCACCCTGAAAGTCAAGGCCCAATCGAGAGGTATAACTACTCTCTAAAAAACACCTTAAGGACCTTAATTGGAAGTAAATTGACAAACTACTGGGACGAGTACCTCCCCTTGGTCAAGTATATTCATAATAATAATACCCACATGACCACGCAAGAGCGTCCATTCTTCTTAATGTTCGGACGGGAAGACACCACTTGTGTCGAAACCATATATTCCCCTACCAACGCTCCGCCTGTAGATTTGGAGGAATATAAATGGAGGCATTCGCGCATGAAGGAAGAGACCTATCAGATAGTAAGGGAAAACTTGAAGGAACAACAACGAAAAATGAGGCAGCGGACGGAGAACCGAAGTTTTCGAACCATCGAAAAGGGAGAACAAGTATATATAAAGAGGACCCCGTTGCCGGGTGTGCCAAAGGCTCTTGAACCTCCATATAGCGGTCCGTGCCGGGTAGTTAAAAAGTTAAATAATTACATATATATAATTAAAGATCCTGTCACTGCAAGGCACAAGAGAGTGCACTTGAACAACATTAAAGCAGAAGGAGCCGCCGAACGAGAGAAGAGAAAATTAAACGAGACTGAAATTGTGACAGAAGATGAGGAACCAAACGAGATGAATTACGTACGCCAGAAGAATAAACGCAATTATAGTGACGAAACGAACAGGAAAAAAGAGATAACAAATGAACCGCACCGCTTCCGCTGTCGGTACGAGGAGACGGAAGACTTGTGGTCGCACGCGGGTCGACCACCGGAAGTAATTTAAAGGCCATGATTGCTGGTCTAGAAGATGAATTTATCGGCTAAAGTTTAGAAGGCGATCGAACAAGTAAACAAGACACGCACACGAATTAACCAAAGGGAACAAATGGGTTAAACTCTTCCCCGGGACAATAAAAAAAAATGTTATTTCCTTTTAACAAATCTTTTACCATTTAATACATAATCAAGTTAATCTCCCTCCCCCCCCTCAGAAAGTTGACTGAAAGGCATGATTCCGGTTTGGAGTTAATAAAGTTCATATCATTATACGTATTTCATTTTTTTTTTTTCATATAGCATACATTTTTCAGGTCATTTACCGCATATCGTTTATAAAATTTTATATTATGTTTCACGTTCTAATATCGTGGCGTTTGACTTAGAAATTGGTGGCGAGGGAATATTCACGCGAAAACAGTCGGCATAAATGCATAGGTTGGAAATATAATATGATGAGATAGCATGTTTCGCGCGTCCAAATCAGCTCTCAAATTCCTTGAGTTTAAGAGAATCGAGTGGAAAATTTATAAAAAAGAATTCATTAAAATTTCGAGAGAAGAAATTTTCTTGTTTATCATTGCTCATATAAAATATTTTTGTTTTGTCTTAACGAAATTGCTCCTGAATTAATCATGATCCCCGTCCTCTTAACCTCTGCATTATACACGTTGGGGCGCAAACCCACCCTCTCAAATCACGGAGTCCCTTTTTTCCAACCAATGGGCTCCCTAATTCAGTCTGAAGCCCGATTTCGAGATCACTTACATAGTAAGCTCCTCGTTTACGAAAGAAGCCTTACACCACTTCAGTGCTTCCTTGTCACGCGGAATAGACCTCCGGGATATGACTCGATACCTCCGACGAGTCACCCTCAAGAAGTCAGACGAAGGAACGACCTCCTTCGTCTCCTACTCCACCCTCACCCTTGGTTACGTATTGGGAATCGCCGTCATCGGAATTGCGACCTGAAAGAAATGCTGTCGCCGCCGAGATCCTCCACCGGTACCAACTGCCGGGTCTGAAATCCCGGCATCGGATTCCCCGGAAGAAATTCCGATGACACAATCACCTACGCCCCCTCGAAGCCCCCCTCACCGACTTCGTTTTTCGCCAGCGAGTCCGACTTTTGTCGGAAGGTTACCTCCAGCTGTCCGATCATACTGGACCCCAGAATCAGTACCTAACGTTGACTACGAGGAAATGGGCATTCCCGTAATTAAGACTTAAACCATTTCTCCCATCTGGCCCCTTTGTGTTTTTCCCCATTTTTTTAATACTTACGAAAAAACGACAGAATGAAGGTAGTTTAATTTATTGAATTAAATTTACATGGTAGAATTGAATTGCTAAAGTAATAACTTCATTCGATAGTTAGTGCGTAACTAACTGATAATTAGTGATGTGTTTAATTTAATTAAATACGTAATATTTTTCTTCAGTGATTAGTGCTTAACGAATTGGTAATTAGCGATAAGTGTTCGATTTACGAGCCTTACTGAAATTACTGAAATGACCTCTTGTTGTGCAACTTTTAAATTTCTTCGTCTGTGTATTTCAAATTTTCTCCCTGCTATATCGCTTTCCTTTATTTATTTTAAAAACATTAATTTATAAACCATTATATCATTTTGTGTCATAAAGCGAGAGTGCGAAAGTCTCTCGAAAGCAACTTTCTGTAAATAGAGATCAGATGCTGACCAACTTGTTATTACGCTGACGATGCGGGCAAGGCTTGCAGTCGAATTAATTGCTGACCGCACCTGATAACGAAATTATACTGCGAAATGTAAATTCATATAATTTCATTTAGTTAACTAATAAAGTAGGCCCTCGTAATGTAGGCTTTCGTCTTTCGGTTGAATATGTAAATTTTAGTATAGAAAAAAGAAAAAAAAAATTTTCCATTTTTACTTATAAAATTTATGAACTTTATGAGATTTATAAAAATTAAATTTAGTCATCCCTTTGGAAAACTATAAGTGTCGTTAGGCGACTCGTCGTACGAATTATTCCTCCTAAAGAAAGCACTTTCCACCCCAAGTTACAAGAATTAGTCGCCCTAAACCAGTAGACGCAGTTTTCATGATGTTAACATAAAGGAAAATGACACTATATTGAAGACTGATCCGTTTCCACATCGGATTATTTAATTTAGGGAAAGGCGTTGCCCTTATAAGGCATTCAGAAATTAAAATTTCCCCGTATAATGTGATCTTCTTGCTGTGTATTTCTTTTCTAAAACCTACCCTTTCCTCTACTTATATATTAATTATACGGTGAGTCAATACACATTTCATTTTTCCCAGGAATAAGTTACGAGGCAAACATTTTAGTGCCTGCGAAAGATATTCTACGACTACAGGACTATAGGGCAACTTTTGAAGAGTGCCAGTAGAGTAGACCCTCAAAAAGAGTTAAAAGTATTTATTCTGCAACTGTAATTTTCAGAATAAATCCGCATATGTTGTTTGACTCACAGTATTTATTATGTAAATTTAATTTTTAGCTTATTGATTTGACAACTTCCAATTTATTTGTAAATAGTAAGCAAGCTTAACTAGTTTAATATTCGATTGAATTTCTCATATTTCCATTGTAACTACGAGTTCTAACGTATCTGGATAGACCTAAGTAACTTAAATTCGTGTTTTGAGAATTGCCTCTCCATTCTCCAATACGAATCATTTCCGTTCACGGAGCATTTATCTTTCCGTATTCACGGACAATTGAAGTCCTTCGTTCGGCCTCAAGTTCCCTCAGGGACTCAATACTTTTTGTTTTTTGTTTTTTTTGTTTTTTTGGAAGGAACGAATTTGTTATACACAAGCCACTTGATTCCCCATAATCCCCCAGGTTTTATCTTCAATATTTAAAACAGCCCTTGAGATAAACCTCGAGTGTCCTCATCGACTCGTGCGACGCTCCCCCCCCTTTTTTCTTTGTTCTTAAATGCTTGCCTCGGCGCGTTTTGGACTCGTAGGAAGGAGAGTACGAAAACAGATGCGGACCGGTCAGAATAGATCTGATGCTTCGTCGGGAATGAGTGAAAAGGCCGGGTGGCGCTCTAGTAATTCTCCGAGTAGGCCTTTGAGGGGGTTTGCTCGTTAAAAAACTAAATTTGAGAGTTATTGAGTGAGATTCGAGGAGATTTGAGTTCGAGATATGGAGTTTGAGAGAATATGGAGATTGTGAGTTTATGAGGAAATACTGAGAGCCGTCAATCTAAACTACTGCGAGGGATGTAGTGGATGGGCAACGATAGAACTTAAATCATTTAATTAATGTTAAGACTAGTTTAAGAAAAAACCTGAACTTGACCGTACTATATTTCAAATTCGAAACTGAACTTGTAGCCAAATGTGACTTAAATTTATTGATTAAAAGCTATTCAAACCAACTATTTCATTATCAAATACACACTAAAATCGGGGGTACAGAAGTAAGCGGAAGATAAAGAATTCATGCAGAGGGTCACTGACTTAAAGAAAGATCTATTATAACTTCAATTTACTCATCGAGCATTTACAAGACCTTCGAGAACAAACAATTTGTAATAAGGATCCGTCTCCCCTGACAACGGACATTTTTATTCTTTATTACAAACTGGTGTCAGAGAAGGGGATCAACTTTTCGAAATTTTTTATATTACACATATTACATATATATATATATATATATATATATATATATATATATATATATATATATAATATGTATAATATATTATATAATAATAATATTAGTTCAGGAAAAACTACACAACCATTTAATATATGTACGAGCAAACACGCCCTTATATACATATAAACACCAAAACGTATATAAAATATAGTAATAATACAGGATAAAACTATATACCCATTAATATATATATATATATATATATATATATATATATATATATATATATATATATGTAAACAGCAAAACCTATATAAAATCAAAATGCATACACCTTATGTTCTACCGCGCTTAACTAAAATACTAAACTCGTTACTGCATTGTTACTTTCTACTGCACAATAAATACGATTTGATATTATTTCGCCACTCAAGGTGTACGGGCGCCTATACTCGATGTAAAGGGCCTTCATATCGTTTAATACTATTTTTGTGCGCACCTTACAATTGGTTGGCAAATTGTCTTTAAACACGGACAGAATACAGTCAAATGAGGGCGTCGTTAGGCACAATTTCATTATTAAATTCAAATTTATAAACAATCCTTTCCAATCGAAGGTTTTTCTTACCGATCCGAGCTTTTCAATCGTGAACTCCTCTTCACAACGCATAGCAGCAATTGAAATAATCTTCGTAACGACAGCTACTCATTATATAGAGATACAGCTCTTCAGGGTGAACAGCGAAGTCAAGCTCTGCACTGTACCGCTCAAGTGCTTTGTACCAAAGTTCGGGATATGTCGAAGAGTTTAAACCTCTTAAATATGCATCCGGCTCTAGACCATTCTCGCCTTGTTCATTCCTACATTCGATAAAGCCGTCGAGCAGAGCGGTGTATGCGTATTCAAGAGCCGTGTCAAAATAAATCATATCCGTAACACGAGCGTCTAATATTGGCTTCAGCTTGCGAAATCCGACGATTTCAAACATTCTGTCGAGGATGAAACGGTTTCGCGTAGGGACAAGAACGTTATTATCAGATGCATTCTTCCACATCAGTCGTATATCAATGCATGGCTGAGCGTTATTTATAAAAAACGTGCAAACAACGGCATATGAGGGGGCATTACTAATCTCTCTCTTCTAGTAGCTACACCTGCAGGTATTTTATAACGGTCCTCTACCCACTTCTCAACTATCACGAAGACTCTATTCATCTCCTCAACACTTAAATAAATAACATTACGTTTACCAGAGTTTGCTTGCCTGCAAATCGTTTCATGTACATAGTTAATGGTGCCGGTTTCACGCCTGAACACGCGCACTGACTTCCATTGAAGTTCCATCGTATTCGCACGTCTAGTCGGTTCAAGCTCTGAGATGACTATGAGCCACAGGTGAGCGGATCGTATCGACGGGCGGAGTGAGTCACGCTGATGAAACGTGTTCGGGTTTGTTTGAACTCGTGTGTTTTGGAGGGGTGAGGTACACGGGTGGGCGGCTCGATGGGGGGAGCGAGTCACACCATAAACTGCTGAAGTGTGTACAGGCATGTTCGAATACTTGTGCCCATTATATCACTCACCAGACGTTCATTTCCACAAACTAAACATCTTCACAATCCGGTGCTATTTGAGAGAAACATATGCCCATATTTATCCTTTTTGTTTAACAAGCGATACTCCTCTCTAAAATCTGTTAAAAACTCACACAAGCCATTAGTCACAACTTCACTACAAACTTCGTCATGATATATATTGATATAGTGGTAAAAATACTTAAGATTCTCCATGATGACAAGATTTACATTCTCAACTGTAGGGTACGAGTAGTCGGTATGATGTAACATGATATGATATCACTTGTCACACCACTCATCAACAAGACTCACTATCTATAACCGTTGCTTATCTTCTGAACGTATTGTTCCTTCTACTTCGCGGTATATGTGCGCTTTTATAAATGTTAGGTCTACAACATACTTCAATACATCGTTTGTACTACGAAATCCTACAATGCCCTCGGCAGAATACCCGTAGAGTATTTGAACATCTTGGTCCTTCGCACGGCTCAATGTAGCTTTAAAAGTATCAAAGGAGGGGGGAACAGGGAGTTTTTCAGTATCCACCACATCTTGGCACTTTGCCGAATACCACTTCATAAACGTTGAACACGCAGTATTAAAGGTAGCCATTACCATTTTTCGTCTACATGGGAGAATACACGTCTGAGCTCAAGGGTATGCAGAGGTCAACTGAGCACGCAGGGATAGAGATATGCTCAGGTAGTGGCAACAGTCACTTGACCGATCTTACAGTGGGCGGACCTTAGTTTTTTAGTGTACACACACCTTAATTGAAGCAAATATACGTGACAAATAAACATACCGTTAACAATACACACACATATATATATACAATCAAGGATTAAGGTAGCCAAAGGGTACGGAATCATAGGTACCAGGCACCTGGTAACGCTTCCTATAGGTGTTACGGCATACCTTCGCGCCCCTATGTTCTTTCACACCCCCGAGTTTCTGCGCCCGAAAATTGTGCGTCCCCAAGGTCAGTTGGGGTAGCTGGTCACCCTCATCTTCCAAGCACAATAGATCTTTCAACGAGTCAAATTTATCGACTCGATGGTTCAGATGGTTAAGCGTGATACCCTTAGCCTTCATGATATACTTCATATATCATCCCCTACCCTCACCCGTACCCCATAGGTTTTTCGCAATGTTGATACAAACGAGTCTGCGTATGCACCATCACCATACTCATCCTTAATCTCGTTAGTTAGCTCTCCGAGGAATTCCCCAATAGCAGGCATGTATTCACCCTCCATCGCTGGGAATATCACGCTATCTGTGTCAACGTACAGCACCCTCCGCCCAAGAGAGTGCAGTACACCCAAAGCTTGATGCGGGCGTAGGCCTTTGTGACTTGGCTATAGGTATGTTTGTAACCCGTGAGGTATCTGTGGCCAGTTCGGTGATGTACTTTATTATGTAAGTATTATCTACATTCACGATCTCCATAACCTCTTTATCGGGAGCGTTGGCATAATCCCAGACTTCACTATAACTTTGTGCCAAATGAACGGTCCCTTTGCCAGTATTCTGTGCAAATTTACCCCAAAGACTGTTTAGATACAACTTGGCACTAAAGCGCTTGCAAGGATTCTTAACAATTTGGGACCGGTCAAGCTGTATACCTTCATGGGCACGGTAACGCTGAATATAAGCCGTTTTTTCATATTCGGTATCAACCCCTCGCGGATATCCTGAGGCTTCTACTTCATCCTTCAAAAAAGTGTTTATGTATTGTATGAAAAGGTTGGGTAGGTTCTAGAACCTCCACACCTCATGTATCTTCAATATTCTGTACCATTGGCGAAAGGCTAGGGCCAGTTCAGGGCTTGTATATACACCTCTGATCTTACGCTGATTGGTTGTGTGGTTACAATCACCAATGTTCTCCTCTGCGCACTTCACGCACAGGGAAAACATGAGCTTGTGATCCATAACGACGGGTAAGATCGGCATCGATAAATCGCGAGGGGAGAGCACGTCTACGAAAGAGAGTCCAAAGTAGCGCTCATTCAAGTTAGCTGAAAACTCCTCGATGGTTGGTATGGTTCGACCCACCACTTTTTCAGGCGGACCTACGGGGTACGGATTGTTCTTCATCACCTAGGGGTATAAAGAGCAGAAGTCGTAGTAGTGGAGTTTCAAGCCCTCCGTAGGCGGAAAGTATAGCTTGAAAAGGTTTTTGCGCCCTCCAAACAAGCTGTCACCGCAGTTGAGGGGGTTCAAGATCATTGAATGTTTGATGGCCCTTATTTCTTCACTGGATCCTCACTTAGGCCATCAACCCAAAAAATACGACCAATGACCTTAACGGGTACTTCACCTGTTTTGCAGGAATGTTTTATGTATAACCCGGTCTGTTGCTGTAGGTGTATGAGCAATTAAATAGCCTTGTGCCCATAACTGCGGGGGTTGTTCCTGTGAATGACTGCTAAGGTGTTTTTAGGCATGAAATTATTCTTGAACACTGTAAAACATAATGAGGCGATCGTGGTCGCGACATGCAGCGGATCGCATTTGAAACGGGCTATGTACATCCTTCTAATGGCTTGAAAGCATACTCTAAGTACACGTACGTCATTCACGCAATAACGTTCACATTCACATTCATCGGCTATATTGTTTGGACTAGCTTCATTCAATTTCTTGTAGTAGCGGTCAAAATCTTCACGCTCACGATCACTCATTTTAGTATAGTTAAAGTAATGTTTGGGTGGAGGTAGTCCTACGTAATTCAAAGTTTCGTTAGTAAGGAATGTTTAAGGGAAATACCCTTTTGAAACTTCAGCGGCTTCGCCCATGACCTTGAGTAGCTTTGCTAATTTACAAGGTGTGAACAACAGGGTGTCTTTAAACTGTATATTACCTCTTATCTGAATTTGTATTAGTTTGTTGCCTCTTTTCAAGGGATCACCTGTAAATATCGCAGATGACTCGTGTTCAAGCAACTCCTTATAAAGGAACTGTGTCAAATTTCGCCCCGTTATGGGCAAGAATATACAGTCATTTTTTTTAACTTGTCCGCTAATTTGACAATATAGGATACAAAGATTTCACAGGGCTGCCGTGTGCAGTCGTTTTAAAAACGTTTGTCCGTTTTCCACATTTGTGGCACTCGCCACACTCGATCTCCATGCACTCATCACAGATAGTCTGACTTACGAGTAAATGTGGAATAACCTCTTTGGTTTCAGCGTTCGTGTAAGTTTCTATATCGTAGTACACGGTTATACAAGGGCTATTTTTAGGCTTAGCATCTTTCATATAACATACATGCTTCACTCCATCCGCCTTATATTTTTCATGACATGTAGAACAGTGAATTTCATCGCATTTATGTTTGAAATTCCCAATTATCCATCATGTGAAACATACCGCACTTACAAATCCTCATTTTCCTGCAAGTGCCATTTGATTTATGGAGTTCAAAGCATTTATTATTGAAAAATGTACGTCTACACACATTACATTCCCTCTTCTCGTTTCAACTACACGACTTTCACATTTGGGGCTTTTACACTGCTCACATACCATGTAGCAATCCTTACAATGTTCAACCATATCATCAGCAAACTCGAGACATCCCTCACACAAATCATGATACCTTCCATATTTTCGACTTTTATCATAACTGGCGTAGAGACCCTTATGTTACGGATGGGGATATACGAGGTTCCTAACAACCCTAAAATAAGTAGAGGTCTTCTACGATCTCTCACGCTGCTTTTAAAAACATACACAGTCCTACGACGATCATCCATTCCAAATACGAGTATACGCACATTCATTCCGTGCTCGGCCTTTCTCAGTTCTTCAGGACCCATATTACACTCAAACTCAAGCTTGCAATCTGAAGCCGGTTTACGGGCACGCTGCACAACCGTAGGCAGCCAAATTTTTTGCGTCTAAGAATTTAGCACAGTGAACATATGAGCTAAGATTATTGCTATAAAACCACAACCACTATCGATGTTTAAATGCTTTCTGTAAATAACCGGAGAATTGAAATTAAGAGTATAAGGTGTGGCACTATGACCCTCAACCCGGAATACTCTGTCAATATCTACCATGAAGTTGTCCATATTGAAGGCTGTACTACTTTGAGAGGCTTGCATTATACGGCCCAAGATATATTCTATGTCTACAGGCGCCAAACGTCTGAACGTTATTACTACCCAAAAATCATCTACAGTACATCCCCGTCATCTGACCCGACCCTGAATGACAACCTCGTCCGGACTTCACGTTCGTCGCGGTTCTGAAGGGCAAACTTCACAATACGTTCAACTCCGCGCCGCAGTCCGTTGATATACAGGGATCCAGGGTCAACCCTGACCACGTACAGATTTCTAGTCAGGGCAGGGGTGGGGGTAGCGGTGCGAACCAACTCGAATGCTATACCATCCTACACAGTATGAGAAGCTGTTGTGGAGGAAGTACCCGGGTATACTTGAGGGTATATTTGAGGAAGGTAATATTGTGGGGGTTGTGTCGTAAGACGTAGAAGGTTGGGGCTGTATAACTGGGGGTCTAACAACCGGCGCAAACCTGGCACGATTTTCACCAGACGTGGAGGGTTCTTCATCATGTTTCCGCTTTGAACTGTCGCATGCTACAGGTGTTGCTGGTGAGGGTTCGTTAGCGGGGAAGGGCTCCGTAGCTGCACGGTCATCGGGTTCGTCTGTGAAATCGATGATTCGGGGCTGTACATCGTCGTCATTCACGGTTCTGTGGAAGAAGAAAAACAAAATATAAGGACCAGCACTCAAAATTTGTAATATTTTTTAAATAACCCACTTAGGGGTGTGACGTGTTAGAGATGGAATCTGTAGAAAAATTCAAGTTCACAAGCCCCTCCACATGTATTATATCTGGCCCTACAGGATGTCGAAAAACTGTATTTATGCTTAAAATCATTAAAGATAAGGGGGAGATGTTCTCAAAATTTGTGCATAAAGTAATATGGTGCTATTCGACGTGTTAGTCAGTGTTCAACGAGTACCAAGATGATACTTTGTTCCACAAAGGTGTACAGTATATGACTTTAATTCGATAAAAGGTAATGAGCAAACAGTTATTGTAATTGACGATCTCATGCAGGAAATGGATAAAACTTTTGCCGAGACATTTACAGTGTTCTCCCACCAACTTAACATAAACGTATTCTTCATCAATCAGATTCTATTTTTCAAAAATAGATATATGCGCGATGTGTCGCTAAATGCACAATATCTAGTCGTATTCGCGCAACGTAGAGATGTGTCACAATTTGGGGTATTAGCCAATCAAATGTTCCCGAATCAACGTAAGGAGTTTTTGGAGGTTTATAAAGAAGCCACAGGTCAGCGTTATGGATATTTGCTTTGTGACCTTCACCCGCGAAACATGTTTAGGGTGCTTCTAAGAATGAATATATTCCCAAACGATCCTCAAACAGTGTATATTCCAGAATGACAAATAGGCTGAAGAAATATCGTGAATCAATAAAAACCTATCAACGATTGCCTAGGGCACTGCAACAGATGTTTGTTAAAAATATCAACTCCGACTTTTTAAAATGCATCTGTGAAATCTCTCTTAATGTTATAAAATGTAATGTGCCAATGAAATCCCCTCAGAAGGCTCGCTTACGTCGTTACAAGAACATAATACGAACGCACGCTCATAAAAGTCAAACTGTGGGTAATTAAAAGCGAATTATTGTACAAAGAGGAGGATCACTCTTCCGCATCTTATTTTCAGTTTTGGGTCCTTTACTGACTAGCTTAATATAATGAAGAAGGTGGTAGTGATTCCACACGAGTTGTATGCTTCATTGCAAAATTCAAAGATTCCAGACTTGGCTCTAGAACCCCGTAAAAGTAGGCTTAAAAGAATGGAAAGCGAGTTGCTAGCCCTATTATACAGTGAAAAGTCACTTGATGAGAAAAGGATCTTGTACCAAGAGGCTTTGCAGAAATTTCTTCATTAGTACGAAGATTATAAGAATACGACAGAGCTCCCCGTGGTTATTAGGCACAGCGCAAGCAGCGCGAAGAATGGCGACACAGGACCTGGGCCCGACGTTAGAGATGACCAACCAAAGAACATCGGAACAGAACACATCGAACATGTTTTAAAAAACAGTCTCCCACATATATTGAGGAATAAAGGCTAAAGTCTTTATAATCTATTGAGTGAGGACCTCATCATACAGTGGGCTGATACAGGCGAGGTCATTGTTGATTGAAGGAACAAAGGTACAAGGATCCAACATCGTTGATATTGTTCATGATCTTGTGAGAAAGTGGGACAAGCCCTCACCAAGAGGATGGAAGCATATTAAAGCAAGACTACAACAAATAAGTGTCCCCAAAACATTGATGGGTATTCTGAATAGGTTAAAAGACGTGGATCAAGTTTCCCTGTGTCACAACTGAGTACGCCATCGCCCCCAGCAGCAGTGTCTCTGAAGAAGAGAAAGAAGAGAACAAACGGCCAACCTTATCCACGTGTCTCAAAAATACGTAAATGGCTAACATATTAAGTAAACGCTATTATGATATTTCTAACCCCGCCTCCTATGGTGGCGTTAATAGACTGTACAGAGGTGTTTACGGAGTAGGGAGAAAAGATGTTGAGCGGGTTTTGTGGGAGCAGGATGCTCATACACTTCATAAACCGGTGAGAAAAAAGTTTAAAACGGCCAAGACAACAGCTGCTTCGACTGACTCTATTTGGCAAGCGGATTTAACAGACATGCAAAGATATTCATTGTATAATGACGGATACCGCTACATCCTATTCATAATAGATGTATTCTTTAGATAAGAATCGATGGGTGCGAAAAATTAGACATGACCTTAGACAATTCTATGCGATCAGTCCTGTTGGATGAGATGCAGTACGATAACACAAATGTTTCGCTAGGAATTGGCCATTATGATAGAGCCGTGGACATTGTGACGGGGTTAAACAAGAGTCTTTAAAAGTCGTACCTGACAAGCGATTTACATTTTGAAGTTGTAAACATAGACACGCCTGCATGCACATTCAAGTTCAAATCAACGCTTAGTAGAAATATTAAAGATAAAGAGCTGTTCACAATTGTGGCTGAGGGCCGATATAGCGCAGCTCTCTAAAGGGATACCTTTCACGATGCACAACATGACTTGTCCAGCTTAATGTATCAATTGAAGATCGAGAAATTGGGTGAAAGCTCTCCATCCCCAGACATGTGCTATATTTACAGTAATATTGTAGAGCACCAATTTGTTGGGGACACCCAGCTGCGCCTGCTGCGCATTCCACACATCCCCAACCATAGAGGGAAAAGTTTGAGCATTACATATGACAAACCCATTATGTCAATGTTGCGACTAATCTACTAACCAACATCTCGATGTGTATATAAGAACGATTGAGGGAAAAAATTTCCCATTCGGTGATGGGAGCTTTACAGTGAAATTACACTTTCGTCGTTTATAACGACCCGAAGGCCATTCACAATCTTTCGAGGGGTGAGATATCAGCGTGGGAGTGGGCTTGGATCCATTTTTTCGTCCATACTACGCACCACTGTCTCACTGTTGAAGATGGGTGCTAGATACCTAGATTCCTCGCGAGGGAGGCGTTACAAACAGTTTTTAACGCGGTAGAAGACATAATGGGTGGAACTAAGCCTAAAGAAGCTCTAAAAAAACATTTAAAACGTACACGGGACGAAATCATCAACGATGCAAAGAGAAAAATGCGAGGAAAGAAGAGAACTTCCAGGAAGAAGGGGTTACTAACACGTGGCACTAAATGTAAAACGAAATAAAAAAAGAAGTGCTCTAAGCGTATGAAGCCTATGGCTGATCAACTTTTTAACTGATATAAGCTGAGGAAACTACTCTCGCGAATCATAGACTGATTAATAGTCGCAGAGAGAGGTGGTACTATTTCTGACTCGTCCGCGTATCATCCATCCGTGTAGTTCACAATGCTGTAAATCGGAACTGTCCCTCTTTTATATGCCCCCCCCCACTCAGGTCTCTATTGAACATAGCGACTTTATTACAATTAACCCAGTAAACACAATTAGTTTGACGAGTGCCCCTACAGAATTCATGACACCCAGCTCAGGCCCTTATTTTTTGATCCGAGTTGCTTGCACATCTACGCTAAACTGCGAATAGCCCATTCAAATGGAACGGACTGCGATGATAGTTACTCTGCATAACCTGAAACCAACTTTATACACTCCATATTCAGCCAGTGTGAGGTGTATTTAAATCAGGTTAACATCTCGGCAGGAACCGGGTATTATCACCTACGAGCCTATCTGGAAAATGTCCTCAACTTTTCGAAAGAAGCGAAGGATACCTTTTTAACCACCGAGGGCTATTACCAGACTAAATATGAGTGGTATAAAGGATAAATTTAAAAATTCTAAAAAAAAGATATACGAGTGTTTTGGTCGTCTTCAAACAGACTTCACATTCCAGGAGAAATTGCTTATGATCGGCATCGAGCTGAAACTAAAGCTCAACCGCACGAGTCCTGAGATCTGCATAAATCTGTGGTCTGATCAAGAAGAGGGCGCGAACCCCTTGTGATTCACATCATGGAGACGTATTTGCGAATACGCAGAGTGAAATTAAGTTCGCCAAAACAAATAGAAATTGAGAAAGACTTAATACACGCCACAGTAAAATACACAATTGACAAACTACCCACGGTGCCCGCCGGGTTGGCCTCGAAGCAACTAGAAAACGTGGTCCTTGGAGTCCTACCTAAAAGAATATTAATTGAAATGCAGTACCATTAAATTTCGGCCTTAAAAATATAACTCTGCGTAAATGACATCGCTTTGGGAGGGACTATGATTACGGATTACTCATCAGACGCTGTGTTCCCGCTCTGCGCGAGAGCTTATAGTAGTCTGGCTCACAATAAGGCATGTGACGAGCTTGGGTTTGGCGTAACGCAGAAAGAGTTTGTCGAAGAATTTAACATTTATTCATTTCATATTACCCATGACTTTTCTGCTAGTATAAATATGCACTTAAATCAACAAAAGAGTGGGAATATCTCAGTCAGGTTGGAATTTGCCAAGCCTATAGACGTTCCTATTAGTGTACTCGTGTAACTCGAATCACAAGCACTAATAGAAGTTGATCGTTTCAGGAACGTGGTTAGAGACTTTTAAAATGGATGCGAATACACTCCACAGAGTAATGAAAAGTAATCGAATCACAGTCTCCAAATTTATCAGTGTGTTTGCGAAGAATGAAATATTGAAATTGCCAACTACGAGAAACTGGTGCGGGATTACTGTGAACACCGACATTGTGGAGAGTGAGGGGATTCATTGGTGTGCAATCTATTTTAACCCTTAACTGGTGTGGTAAAGTTTTGTCTCATAACTGGTGTGGTGCGGGTCAAAATGACCCACTTCGAAAACGTTTTGTAGGTTGTGATGAAATTGAAATAATGACTCAAAATTTTTTTTGCAATAACTATATACATATCTATGCATGGTGAAATAACTTTTACAGTAACCAGCTACAGAAAAAAAAATTACAAAATGTTTCAAAAATTTGAGTAATTTTTTAAGATAAACGAAAGGAAAATTTAAGTATTGATTATTTATAATACATGAAAACATAATATTGGTATTTTATATGAAATCAAAAGAAAAAATGTCATAATTTTACAAACACAAAACCAAATTTATGTCATTTAACTTCTGTTATCGTACGACGTCCCTCATTCAGTGTCACAATTTACACAAATTCTGATGGTGCAGTCTCCACATATTGCCCTCTTACACTTTTTGCAGGACTGGTTGGTCTTCCTGTTCATTTTAGACGGACAAATATAGCATCTTTTTCTTTTCCCTGGCTCTACTGGCTCTGCATTTCCTTTTTGAGGAAGCGGTACTCTAACAATGCGGCTCATCACTTCCTACAGTAAATGAAGACTGGCTGTTTTTAACAAGTTCGTTGAACATGAAAGATATAGCAGCTAAAGGATCAGTCACTTTGCGCTGTTCACGATCAAGTGCATTATCAAAACGCATAACACTTAGCAAAAATAGGAAGCGTTGCAGAGGCATCGTGGCACGAAAAATGTCGCGGCCGGTGCCATCTGTACTAAACAAAGAACTAAGATCCTCATGGCCAGATTTGAAAGCTCCGCCCAAATACAGAAGTCCTAAACAAGCTTTTAGTTCAGTCATTTCTGTTTTTCTAACAGAATATTGATGTTTTGCAGAATATCGTCCTTGAACAGTTTTTATTTTCTCATTTGTGCGTAGAAGCAACTCACCCAACATTTTTTCGGTGAACATAAGAGACCAAAAAGTAGTTTCTTCACAGTTTTTATCAACATTTCTAACCTCACCAATTACACCTGGGAGTTTTTTCACTAAATTGTGTGCAGGTGTCCGAACACTTCGTCTCTGTGGCACTTCAGCTGACCATTTGAATGGATGATTCCCTTTTCCATAGAAGTATTGTTTATCATCGTCACGAGTTTCACCATCCGAATCTTCATCTGCTGATTGCTCACTCTGGGTGTCACGATCACTTTCTTGTACCTGAGACTCGACATCAGATACATCACTTTCAATAAAAAATTATCATCTATTTCAGCTTCATCTAGCACTTGAAGTATAGCATCGGTCTTTCCGAACAAGTTTTGTTTTGAAGTTCCAGCCATTACTGCAAATAAAATGAAAAGTAGGCTACTTCAAAAATCACAAATTTTTTTTAATATATTGAATAAACAAAGAAATAAACACATAACATAGCATAGCAAAGAAATAATTAAACGAATTGTGGCAGTAAAAAAAATGGACACTGTAAGAAACTGTAACATACCTGATGTGGTGCGGGTCAAAATGACCAACGCCTGTTGTAGGTAAGCTACTGGAATCAATAATTAGGGATCGTATAGTCGAACACTTAGAAGTGCATAATCTGGTTAGAAATACGCAGCACGGTTTTAGGCGTAACAAATCTTGCTTAACTAATCTTTTAGAATTTTCCAAAGCGTGGTTAACGTTTACGATAGACATCGGGCGGTTGATGTAGTGTATTTAGATTTTCAAAAAGCGTTTGACACCGTGCCGCACAAAAGACTGATTGAAAAAACTAAGGCTCATGGAATCAGGGGTGTAGTAATAAATTGGCTAGAAGAGTGGTTGCGAGGCAGGAAACAGAGGGTGGTCGTTGATGGAGCGGAGTCGTGTTGGGCTAATGTAGCGAGTGGCGTTCCTCAGGGTTCTGTATTGTGCCCCTTGCTTTTTCTTATATATATTAACGATTTAGATGTCGGCCTAGTCAGTACAGTTTCAAAGTTTGCGGATGAAACGAAGCTGGGTGGTAGGACGATTAATGACGAAGATAGAGGTAAAATTCAGGAAGATCTGAATAAAATCGTTGATTGGTCAGTCACATGGCAAATGAGATTTAACGTGGATAAGTGCAAAATTATGCATATAGGTTCGCGTAACGGTAATTTTGCGTATAGTATGTCAGGGAAAGATTTAACAAGCGTAGAGCAGGAAAAAGATTTAGGAGTTATAGTCACTGGTGATTTAAAAGTAGCGAAACAAAGTACAGCGGCGGTCAATAAGGCAAACAATGTGTTAGGTTTTATAGCTCGAAATTTTGAGTACAAATCGCGCGATATTATAGTTCCTCTTTATAAATCATTAGTTAGACCCCATTTGGAGTACGCGGTCCAATTTTGGAATCCGCATATGCGCAAAGATATAGACAAAATCGAAAGAGTTCAAAGACGAGCAACTAAGATGATTCCGTCTCTTAGGTCAAAGTCGTACGAGGATAGGCTTAAAGAGTTAAAATTGACTACACTCGAGACTAGGAGGTTAAGGGGTGATCTAATCCAGGTTTTCAAAATTATGAATGGGTTTGATAACGTAGATAGAGATAGCTTTTTCGAAATATCTCAATATAATAGGACTAGAAATAACGGGTGTAAGTTGACAAGTAGAAGGTTCGAGACAGCAGTTGCGATAAACTTTTTTACGCATAGAATAGTAAATAGCTGGAATAGTTTGCCGGTAGAAGTAATTAGTAGCACGTCTATAAACATGTTTAAGAATCGATTGGACGCGCATGTTGATAGAAAGGGTATAGTTTAAGGTAGTAAAATTAAGGCTTTGTGGGGATAGATCCCACAGCTCAACACAAGTGTTGTGGGATATAGGGAGGCAGCGTCTTGGGTTAGGGGATACTCTCTGTCCTTACACACCCCATTTAAAGAGATTCCTCTGCCGAGCGGTGCCCCCCATAGTACTGTGAGGTATTGAAAAACTCATGATCTTCACTTGCCCCACAAACACCTTTAAATGGGAGACCCATAATGGGTGCACACACATTTCTACATTACTGTACAGTCTTTACAGCCACACCTACACTTTTCCTCGGAAGTGTATATATTGTAATGTATATGGTTGTAAATTTGACTTGGTCCGCATTCGATATGGACCGTGACTTGATGGATACCGTAATGAAATTGACTGGATTCTATGGATCTGATATATTTGCATGTCCGTTATAAATAGATATAGAGTGTAACATATTTGTGGATAGTAGTCTATTATGACTTGATCCTCTGGATCGAGAGATTCTCTTTAGTTTTAAATCGATAATTAATTATTTTTAAATTGATAATGTATATGGTTGTAAATTTTGACTTGGTCCGCAATCGATATGGACCGTGACTTGATGGATACCGTAATGAAATTGACTGGATTCTTTGGATCTGATATATTTGCATGTCCGTTATAAATAGATATAGAGTGTAACATATTGTGGATAGTAGTCTATTATGACTTGCTCCTCTGGACCGAGAGATTCTATCTTTAGTTTTAAACCGATAATTAATTATTTTTAAATTGATAATTATTTAGTTTCGTAAAAATTGGTCGTTGCCAATTTACAGGCAGTTTTTACATAAATTTCTTATGTTCTTGTGGTTCGGAACCCACGTAAAATTGTAGGTCCCCTCCGCCACCACGGAGGACATACACAATACACGATTACGAACACAGTTAGGTAGACCAGCCATGAGTGGACCCTAGGGTCTTTGTTGGTCTGAAACATTATAACATTATAACATAACATCTACACAGCACAGAGTCTTGGCAACTACTGGTCTGAAGTGAACTTGTGAGGTTAGGCAGCTACTAGGAACTACAGCCATCTAGTGGGGAAAATACAAAACTTACAGCAGAAAGTTTGTTCCCACCGGCATTTTGACCCGCACCACACTAGTTAAGGGTTAAAAATAGGGAAAGAATGTACTATTTTGATTCACTCGGCACTCAGCTCTGGAATGATCCTGCTATAGTAAATTTAATCCAGCAGATACATGTCCCTGAGATTGTATGGAACCCTTATCACCTTCAAGGCTATTATAGTAACACGTGAGGCATGTATTGCATCTCATTTCTCATGCATATGTCACGTGGGAAGGGATTTATAAATTTTTAAAAATTATTCGATTTGTGCGACACTGAAGTGAATGATAAAACGGTATGCAAACATAAAAAAAAAGGTTCCCATATGTTAGCACCCGCTGTGTTGTGTAAAGGTGTGTATCTATATTGTGTAAAGGTCTATTTGCCGCCATTACGACTTATTTAATGGACAATGGTTCCACTTTATACATGTTTTCTACCATTGAATAAATTAAATGAAAATACAATGTGTTTTGTTCTTAACCCAAAAAATACTTACATTAGTTCCTCGATGACCTGGCATTCGTTGGACCGTATGTGAGCCACTACCTCGACCTCTGTGTTCAGGTTGCTGGGTTGGTTGTAGGGTAAAGCATCCATATCACTTATTCCCCATTCATCAAAACGAAAAGTAGCTATAACACGATCATGTTCCGCATCGGTTCTATAAGGAGAAGTTAACATGATTAGTTCATGCTGAATCAAATAAAGTTAAGTAAAAATAAATTAGTTTAATTAAAGAGATACAATAAGGGAAAATTCCGATTACGAAGCATGGCAAATTGTAATCACAAAGCAGATATCCTGACAGTTTTCAAAAGTAAACATCGGGATAACCTTAAAAGTTTTTAATATTTCTAAAATCCTACCTGTACAACTTTCTGTAAATTTTTAAATTATCAAGAAGTGTACAAATAAATACACACCATATATATATATATATATATATATATATATATATATATATCTATGCCGAAGTAACCACGAAGGAAACAGACAATTGGCAAAGCAAATGCACTAATTTACAACTCAAAAGGAAGATTAGCTGGGTGTGCTAAGACATCTCAGAGAATAATTAAAACGCTAAATCATATAAAGTTAAGTAAAAATAAGGTTTAATCAAAGTGTTAAAATAAGATAAAATGCTGGTTAGGAAGCCTGGCAAATTATAACACTGGTCTGCGTTTGAAATTTTTTTTCTTGAGGTCAAGGTTTTTAGTTGTTCTCTTATAATTTTGCATGCTGAATTCAAAAATGTAACTCATTTTGCTCAATCAGGTCAGGTTTTTATGCTATCTCAATTTAAAAAAATAGATAATTCGAAAATAATCGTTATGAAATTAGCAAGTTTATTTTTTCAAAACGGACTTAAATTGACAGAAAATGTACAAAGTATATAAAAACTGGTACACGAGTACAGTTAATGTAGACGAAAGGGCTTTCTCAAAGACTTTCGTCTGTGTTCCACAGCTGGAACGTCTCTCTTGAGGCACCAGCAGTAGTCCGCGAGCATGTTCACATCCCAGCGGCCCTGGTACCTCTCTTCCATCACTCGAATATCCTGGTGGAAGCGCTCTCCTTGCTCCTCGCTGACATCACCGCAGTTATCCGGAAAGTAGTCTAAATGCGAGCTGAGAAAATGCAGGAGCTCCTCGACAACACGTTCGTACTCTGGACTTCGGTGGTTGCCCAGAAAATTCGTGACAATGGACTTGAATGCGAGCCAGGCATTGATCTCATTGTCCTCCAGACTTTCGTCGAATTGAGCATCTTTCATTAGCTCCCTGATCTGAGGGCCGTCAAAAATACCTGCTTTCAGTTTGCCCTCACTGACGCGTGGAAATTTCTGATTCAGGAAAGCGAAAGCTAGGCTTTCTTTGTTGAGTGCTCTGACGAAATTCTTCATAAGTCCGAGCTTGATGTGCAGCGGCGGAAGTAGAATCATCTGCGGATTCACGAGAGCGTGTGACAGAACGTTGTGTGAACCTGGTTCCAGGCTACGTCTTGCTGGCCAGTCGCGTTGTACCTAGTGTTGCTTGTCTGCTCGGCTGTCCCACAGACAGAGAAAACAGGGGTATTTGGTGTAGCCGCCTTGTAGACCCAGCACTAGGGCTATAACCTATAAATATATATATATATATATATTATATATATATATATATATGCAATTTTTTTTGTAGACACGAACATATCTTTAGGTCTCCGCATATCATCCAGTTGTGATGTTTGTACTTCAAAGCAGTTAGCAAAAGCTCATGTTACTATAACTTTCAGTCATCTGCACCGAGTGACCCACCGGAACAGACGCGACCTTGTTACCATTGTAGAGTATTACTGCTTTCAAGCTTCTGCTTGAGGAGTCGATGAAGAGCCTCCATTCTGTAGGGTCATACGCTAAACCCATAGCTGCAATGAGGCCGTTGACGTTGTTACAGTAAACCAGCGAAGCTTCTTCGTCCAACGTGAAATATTCTCGAAACTCTTCTTCGCGGCTGCGATACCAGAAGAATGTTGTTTCTGGAGCTAACAAACGATTTTCGTGAAGACGTGACCCTAGCAACTGAGCAGATTCTTTGGACAAGCACAAATCTCTCGTCAAATCGTTCAACTCAGTTTGGCTGAAGAGTTTGGGTTGACTTGTCTCGGCAGTAGGTTGGTATGTACCAGATATGTCACCGTCATCCATTTCTTCATCTGAGTCGGACGACGAATGAAAGTTGTCGGGCGGTGTTGGAATTGGAATTTCTGGTCCATGAGGCACTGCCTTTATGGCAGATGGCACGTCTGGATACTTTACGTGTTGCTTGTTTTTTCGATTCATGCCTAAAAGGAAACAGATAAAGACAGATAAAGATAAGATAAAGACCTATCTCATATATTGTCAGGCATATTTTTGTAAGTTTTTAATGAAATTCATACTAAATTTCATACTAACTTACCTTGTAGGTTTGTCATACAGAAATAACAGTCAGTAGTATGATCTCTTCCTTCCCTCCACATCATTGGGACACCAAAAGGTAGACACTCTACCTTCTTGTGGCTCCAGCGCCGCAGACTTTCAACGCACGTTTTGCAGCATATGTGAGGGGCAAAGGCTTTGTCCTGGTCACCAAGTTTAACTCCAAAGTAGGCGTGATAGCTTTTCCTCACAAAATGTGTGATGTTTGACTGCCGGTCTGACATAGTGACTTTATCACAGATGTAGCAGAACTTGTTTGGGTCATTCTTGCACATTATATTCATGCTGAAAAACAGTAATGACAATCGTAATTAGAAATAAGTTGTGTCTGTTTATTATATAGAGCTTGGCTAACACTTGGCTAAAATGTAAGTCTGTTTTAAAAAAATAAACTTGCTCATTTCATAACGATTATCTAATTTTTTTTAAAATTGAGATAGCATAAAAACCTGACCTGATTGAGCAAAATGAGTTACCTTTTTTTAATTCAGCATGCAAAACTTATAAAAGAACAACTAAAAAAACCTTGACCTCAAAAATGACGCAGACCAGTGTAATCACAAGGCAGATATCCTGGCAGTTTTCAAAAGTAAGAGTGCTAAGACATCGTCTGCCGACATCGGGCCTCGAGCCCGGGCCCGCAGGCAATTCTTAAAAGTTTTTAGTATTTCTAAAATTCTACTAGGGAGCTGACTTTAAATTTTTAAATTATCGAGAAATGTACAAATAAAAACACCATATATATATATGAAAATTATTTCACGAAAGTAACAAGTGAAAAATATTTATGATGAATAAAACCACGAAGGAAAGGAAACACAGAATGGTGCTCAAGCGCTTTCGTCTAATGACATCCTCAGGAACACTGAAGTACATAAAGAGTTACAGCCTATATATAGGTTACAGAAAAAAAAAAATATATATATACAATAAACGGAGAAATAAAAATAAAAATTAGAGGATTGTGGGAGAGGTATACAAATTTGTAAGGAAAAACTATCGATTTTTAGCACAAGATCAAATGAATTATTTCCAACAAATGTTATAAAAAAAAAAATACAAATTTATGCTGGAAATCTGCCCGGGTTTAGCACTCTGCCCGCATACAAGTTTACCAAAGATTGAGTTGAAAAAGACCTTTCTTATGTTGAAGTTATTTGTAAGTTGGATAATGGCAGACTCAAGAATATTTCTATTAACAATGTTGCTAGAGTGAAATAAAACAGAAGCATTATTCCAATCAATACAGTGGGATAACTCTGACAAATGGACAAAAAGGGCACTGGACGACTGTCCTGTTCTAACGGAATATTGATGCTGTTTTATACGTGTGTGCAAATCCTTTCCCGTCTGACCTATGTAAAAGGAATCACATTGTTTACAACCAATTTTATAGATAATGCCTGAATTATTGGTAGGGCTATTTTTTACTATGATATTTTTCACAATATTGTTATATGAAAATACTACATTAATATCCAAAAGTTTAAGTACATTAGCAATGCCTAAAAAGCCCGGGAAAAATGGAAGTACTAAAATATTTTTTGACAAAGTACGAGTGTTATTATTGACACGATAGAAACTTCGTTTTGCCTTGTTGAGACAAGATTCCATAAACGCAGATGGATAAAACAGATCACTTCCAATACCGTTGATTTTTTCTAATTCAGCATCGATGTATTCTGGACTGGCGATCCTAAGGGCGTGGAGAAACATTGAAGAAAAAATGGCCTTCTTAGTTGGGGTGTCATGTCCCGAGTAAAAGTGTACGTAGGACAAACTTCAGCAGATTAATTTTAAGGAAACATATTGAAGTCACCCGACAAAATGAGTGGTCCGCCTTCAAAAATTTAAACATTGCCAAACGTAATTTTGTAACGTTATTCCCCAACCGTGGATCCAACCTTTGTTTGATGAAATTTACAACGAGTTGCGTCGGAGAACTTCTTCACTTCGTAACATTTTGGATCGAAAAATTAAAAGTCTCATTCGAAATAGTCAGTGGAGTAAAAAAGCAAGCTCAAAGTGTGTTTTGAACCTTTCTTCGGAAAACATTAGTGACGATGCAAAAAGTGCCCTTGGATATGGTATGTCCTTTTTTATTGTTAAAAAACCTTCGGCTATACAAATTTGTTACAGTCTCGCTTGTTTTGAAAAACTGTAATCTCCCTCAGTATTTGTTTAACATAGTTAAAGGCCTTGTTTATAGTGCGGCGAATAGTAGTTACGAACATAACTTTCCTAAACGTTTTCGCAATAGCCTCTCACAATTAAAAAAAGATGGGGAGCTCCATATTACTAAAGCAGACAAGGCTAACACCATAGTTATTATGGACAAAGTGGACTACATCAGAAAGATGAACGAGCTTCTCCAGGACCCCGCCACATACAGCAAACTTAGGAAGAACCCGCAGGATGACGTCATCAAATCATTTAATAGTGGCTTGAAACGCATTCTCAAAGATCATAAGGACTTAATTCCGCTTTTCATGTCCACTTCACCTTCTCTGCCCTACCTTTACGGTCTTATTAAAACCCACAAACCTGGCAACCCAATGCGCCCTATTATTAGCTCGGTGTGCTCTATTTACTTATAAACTCTACAAATAGCTTGTCAAAGTCTTGTCCCCCATTCTCGGAACTATCTCTGATTCACATGTAAAAAATTCCATGAATCTTACTGAAAAATTGAATAATGCAGGTACTGAAACTAACGATAGATTGATCAGTTTTGACGTTTGTTCATTGTTTACAAAAGTGCCGATTGACGATATGCTTGACTTTCTCTCCCAAGAATTACATAAGTACGACCTACCACTACCTTCACACATAGTTTTGGAACTTATTAAGTTTTGCATCAAAGACTGTAAATTCACTTTCAATAACGAGTATTATCAACAAGTTTTTGGGATGGCCATGGGCAATCCCTTGTCGCCCCTCCTCTCCAATATTTATATTGGAGTTTTTCGAAATTACTTACATTCCGAGAATCCTGGGGGTTGGAATCCCTTGGTTGCGGTACGTCGACGATATTTTGTGCATCTGGCCCATGAATCGTGACCTGGATAACTTCCTCCTTCAGTTAAATGATCAAGTCCCCTCCATTAAGTTTACTTTAGAAGTGGAACAAGACAATTCAATCCCGTTTTTGGATGTATGTGTACATAGGAAAAGCCCAGGTTTTAAGTTTAGTATCTATCGGAAAAAACAAACAATTTGTCCTACGTACACTTTTACTCGGGACATGACACCCCAACTCAGAAGGCCATTTTTTCTTCAATGTTTCTCCGCGCCCTTAGAATCGCCAGTCCAGAATACATCGATGCCGAATTAGAAAAAATCAACGGTATTGGAAGTGATCTGTGTTATCCATCTGCGTTTATGGAATCTTGTCTCAACAAGGCAAAACGAACTTTCTATCGTGTCAATAATAACACTCGTACTTTGTCAAAAAATATTTTAGTACTTCCATTTTTCCCGGGCTTTTTAGGCATTGCTAATGTACTTAAACTTTTGGATATTAATGTAGTATTTTCATATAACAATATTGTGAAAAATATCATAGTAAAAAATAGCCCTACCAATAATTCAGGCATTATCTATAAAATTGGTTGTAAACAATGTGATTCCTTTTACATAGGTCAGACGGGAAAGGATTTGCACACACGTATAAAACAGCATCAATATTCCGTTAGAACAGGACAGTCGTCCAGTGCCCTTTTTTTTGTCAGAGTTATCCCACTGTATTGATTGGAATAATGCTTCTGTTTTATTTCACTCTAGCAACATTGTTAATAGAAATATTCTTGAGTCTGCCATTATCCAACTTACAAAATAAAGGTCTTTTTCAACTCGATCCTGTTGTTTTGAATTCCTTCAGAACAGATTTAGATAAGAAGGGTAGAACGCTAAATTTTTGGTAAACTTGTATGCGGGCAGAGTGCTAAACCCGGGCAGATTTCCAGTATAAATTTTTATTTTTATTTTTTATAACATTGGTTGGAAATAATTCATTTGATTTTGTGCTAAAAATCGATAGTTTTTCCTTACAAATTTGTATGCCCCTCCCACAATCCTCTATTTTTTTTTTTTATTTCTCCGTTTATTGTATATATATATTTTTTTTTTCTGTAACCTATATATAGGCTGTAACTCTTTATGTACTTCAGTGTTCCTGAGGATGTCATTAGACGAAAGCGCTTGAGCACCATTCTGTGTTTCCTTTCCTTCGTGGTTTTATTCATCATATATATATATATATATATATATGCCGAAATAACCACGAAGGAAACAGACAATGGGCAAAGCAAGTGCACTAATTTACAGCTCAAAAGAAAGATTAGCTTGGTGTGCTGAGACATCTCAGAGAATAATTAAAAGCGAGTACGCAAATTTACAGCTCAAAAGTAAGATTAGCAGGGTGTGCTACGTTTCGTCTGCATCAACGGGTCTCGAACCCTCAGACAATTCTTAATAGTTTTTAATATTTCTATTGTATCTATATTATGTAAAGGTGTGTATTAGGGTGTTTCACTCGTACAGAAGAAAATATCAAAGATCAATATTTTTCTCCACTTTGCTTGTGCTTTTATTGCGTTTCATGTAGGAAAGATGTCCACCAATTTTTAAAACGATTAAGTGATATTTAGGGGTTGCACACATTTGAACCTTTTATAATAAACAATTTTCTTCAGTGTTACGAAAAAATTCTCCCTTGGAACCACGGAAAATGAAAAACTCTAATAATAAAATTGGAAAATTCAAATCAATATACATTACACAATACAATACAATTTAATAATACAAAATTTTCTTCAGTGTTACAAAAGAATTCTCCCTTGGAGGCACAGAAAATAAAAAACTAGTATTAAAATCAGAAAATCCGAATCAATTTTTGAATTGGTACAAGGACGGTGGTTCTTTTCGGCACCTCCTTTCGATGACGTTCAACAATCCGCAACAAGAATTGTTTTTGCTTCTCGTCCTTGACTGATTCATTGAATTGCCTGATTAATGCAATTCCCCTCTCCGCTGTGTCGTTTACGACTTTCAGCGCGTTGACTGACTCTCTCAATCCGTCATTTTTGGTGTACTCCTCTACGTTGTCGACATCCCCGACGCCGAAGTTGTCGAAGAATGTCTTCGTCCTTTGAGTGACGAAGTTGCTCAGATCCTTGCCTTCAAAAGTCATGTTTTTCCACTCGAGTTGTTTGAGTTCCTTCCTCGACGCAGGTTTGTTCAAGGCCTGGGACATCTTTTCTTTCTCATTTGGCGATATCCGTTCATCAAGGAAAGCCAAGCCGACTATAGTCTCCGAGAAATACCATAGATGCCTTTCGGCAACGCTCAAGGCAGCCTGGCCCAGGTCCTTATTCGGATATGAAATCAACAGTTGAATCATGTCTAGGTCATTTTCCGGGGCCCACCTACTGACCACTGCCTGGTGCTAGAACCGGACATAAATGAAACACGTAAAAAGGGCCACGTCGTGCAATCCCTTCACCTCTCAGTCGGTGAGTTCCAGTTGCTCCCGGAACAAAACCATTTTCAGCACATACGGGGCTCCAATAAACCATAGCCCCCCCCCCCCCGCCCATGGCCTAAACCATTAGAGGTAGAGTAAAACTAAACATACCTTACAAAAGAGAATTTAATCCTGCATTTAATGAAAAACAATTAAAACTTGGTGTTCCCGCCATTGGCTTCCAAGACAGCCTGAATTCGCTTCGGGTACCTTGCCAAAAGTGACGTGAATAGATCTTGATCGTTACGCAAATTTGCTAAAACAGTTTCAATGTGTTGTGTCATTGTATCCTTCGAAAATCGATTTACTGCAGGTTCTTGAAACAAGAGACATTCAACCTTGTCCTTTATAACTGATCCAATGTGTTCACAGACTTTCAGGTCAGGAGAATTTCCTGGCCATTCTTCATTTCCAAAGAAATCGATCTCATGGTTCCGCAACAACTGTTGAGTGGCTAATGCCTTAAAGCAGGGGGCCTTATCATGCAGAAGTGTGACCTGATCGACATCCATAACATTGTTTGGGTTTCTTAGAAAAGGAATGACATGCTGGGATAGAATAATATCAGGAAAATACTGTCCATCCCAACTCTGACCATTTGGCTTCAGCACCCACATGAGCTTCTTTGCAGTGAACAAAACAAACACACCAACACAGTCTGGACTTTTTAATAATTCCCGATAATGTTCATTGTCATCAATTTCATCTGGTGTTGTGGCCCACACTCGATCATTTTGGTAGTTAGGCCGACGTGTTACGTAGACAAAAAATTCATCGGAGACAGCTAAATGCATGAAATCATCCACATCCCAATCTTCAAGATAAAGGGCAAACCACATTCTGTCATCGATGTTAAGTTGAGTTTTTCTTGGCTTTGGAAGTTAATGCCAAGGCTTTAAACCTTGCCTATGACGGTACAGTCGAATGATCTCACCACTAACGATCTTTCCTCTCAACACTTCGATCTCTCTAAAAAGTTTAGCACAGCTGTTTTTCCGCTTACGCGTACCGCTTTCAATGATGTCCTTTGTTTCCTGAGAGAGTGGCAAATTTGGGCGCCCAGATTTAGTTGTATCCATTTCACATTCATCCAAAGTTTTATTCCAATTTCTTTTGACGAAGTCCTCACTTCTTCGCAATTTTTTGGCAACCCATGAACGTGTTATAAAGGTGGCTCCAGCATCATGAGCTTCCTGAAATGTTATTGCTCGTATGCGATCTATCACACGTTGCCTATCCGAATCACCAATTAATTGAGAAGCCATTATATTATCACTTTATCAGCTAGAGTAATTTTAATACCTGCAATAAATAAAGAATTTTATATATTTTTATAATCACTAAAAACTATTTCATTCGTCAGCCAGACTCTGTACTGAACGGACGCATTTCCTGAGCTCTCTGATTTTGCATCTACTTTTATATATTGCTGAGAATTTTACTTTTGGATACTTTTGAACTTTATATACTTGCGTTTAAATTTACGTTGTTATAGTTAAGTAATTGAATATTAGTGGTTTTTAGCGATTTAGAAGTTTTCATAGCGTGCCGGCTTAATTTAGTTTATACCTGTGACGGTTTAAACTAATTTTTAACTGCGCGATGCCGTCGCAGAAAGCGTCGTGTGTTAGGTGTAGGGTTAACCGGTGGTATTCGGAATTTAAGGATTATAACGGCGGTCCAATGGCGATTACCGATAGATCAGTTTGTTTCTTTTGCGAGTTCATGGAGGAATTAGTTGGTATAAAACGCAGTGTACGTGAGGTAGCGGATAGACTTGCAACGCTTGATGAGGGCAGGGTTAGGACTACGGTTGACGGAAGCCGAACCAATACTAACGTTGATGACGTTAGTAATTTGAAGGGTGAGGTGCGTAACTTAGTTTCTAGTTTAGGTAGCTTGTCGGGAAGGTTAGATAGAGTTGAGGAAGGGGTTAAGGTTAGTCCGAGAGTAGTAGATAGCGAGGGATTTAGAGAGGTTAAGGGTGGAGCTAGGCCGTGTACGTTAGGTGATAGGAATCCCCCCCCTATCGAGGTTTCGAACCCTTTCGCCCATTTGGAAAGGGACGTCAATGAGGGGGAAACTATTTTAATTGGGGACTCTTTAGTGCGCCATATGGACAAAGAGTTCGTTAAACGGAATCCAACCAAGAGGAGGAGGGTCTGTCTCCCAGGGGCCAGGGTTGACAGAGTTAGAGACGAAGTGGATAGGGTTGACGTTGCTTCCCGTCACTCAATGTTGGTGACGATGGTAGGAGGCAACGACTCGTATAGGCCCGATACGAGAGTGCCTGACCTTTTGGAGAGATATAGGGGTTAATTAGGTCCCTGAAGGCGAGGTCAGATAGGTCTTTAGTTCTAGGTATTACCCCTAGGCACGGGTTGGGTCTTAATTACGTCAAAAGCAATATTTTGGAATAACAAATTAGAAGAGATTTGTGCTGAGGAAAATGTACCCTTCGTAAAGCTGTGGTCCGAATTCAGTGATCCTAGCCTTTTTATAAAAGATGGGGTGCATTTTAATGAAATAGGTAATGCTAGGCTAGGTAGGTTAATAGACGAAAACGTGCGAAAGCTGTATAGGTCGAAGCCTTCTTTAAACGTTGTGGGTCCGGGAAACGCGGGCCCGACGTGATAAATAGTTTAAAACGCGGGCCCGTGGTAAAAAATAACTTAAACGTCTTTTATTGCAACGCGCGTAGTATTAGAAATAAATTAAATGAATTTAAGGCGGTAATTTATTCCGGCAACTATGATATAGTTGCTATCACTGAAACTTGGTTGAATACCGTGACTCGGGACTTGTTGGGGGAACTTGATGTACCGGGTTTTAAACTCTTTACTAATGATAGGTTACATAGGTTTGGCGGAGGCGTTTTGCTGTACATTCGTAATTCCCTTAGGGCTATCGAGGTTAAGTTAGATTTTCCGGCAGCAATTAATGCGATATGTGTTGAAGTTATGGCGCGTAGTATTAGTTTCAATTTTGTTGTTGTTTATAGACTTCCCGTTCAACCCCTCGATACAGATACTAGATTTTACTCATTTCTTGGTAATTTTATTGACAATCGGAATAGTATAATTGTCGGAGACTTTAACTGCCCTAATGTTAATTACGAGAATTTTACTGGTAATGAGGAGGGTTTGAGATTGGTTGAGTTTATGGACGATAACTTTTTACGACAGATGGTTACCGAACCAACGCGCGGTGACAATATTTTAAATTTGGTGATGACGAACGGCGAGAATATAGTCGAAGGTTTAGAAGTAGGCGAGAGTTTAGGATGTAGCGATCATCAAATTCTTAGGTTTAAGTTATTGATAGAAAACACTCAGGATAGTAATGTAATAGAAGTCCCTGATTTTCGTAGGGCTAATTTTGATAGTTTTGCTGATAGGATGAGAGTAGTGGACTGGGATAACTTATTTATGGGTAATGACCCAAATTTGCGTTGGGTGGCGTTTAAAGAAAGTTTTAGGAATATTGAAAGTGAGTTTATTCCTCGTAGGCCCAAGCGCGCTAGAAATCGTGGTAGGCCGAAGTGGTGGAATAGGGAAATAGGCGAGTTCATAAACGAGCGTAATAGAGCGTATAGACTTAATAAGCGCAATGGCACGGCAGCTAACTTTAATAGATATATCGAGCTTAGGCGTCAGGTTAAAAGATCAGTTAGGAATGCCAAGCGTAATTTAGAGATACTTATAGCTGCGGATAGTAAACATAATCCCAAAACGTTTTTTGAATACGTAAATAATCGTAAGCCGGTAAAAGATAACATAGGACCTCTAGTGGACGTTAATGGCGCTTTGGCTTCTGACGCTCAGGCGATGGCGCGTATTTTTAATAACTTTTTTTGCGACAGTTTTTACCGTAGAAGACGTAAATAATGTCCCCGACGTGGACGATATCGTTGCATTTAGTAGCGAGACTATTTTAGATGAAATAACTGTTTACGAGGCTGAGATTGCGCATTATATCGATAGGCTAAAAGTTAGCAAGGCTCCAGGCCCTGGCGCGTTTTATCCCAGACATTTGAAAGATTTGAAAGACGTTATCGTAGGCCCCTTAACGAAGATTTTTAATCAGTCACTCGAAACGGGGATTATTCCTGAAGACTTCAAATTAGCTAACGTCACGCCTATTTTTAAAAAAGGCGACCGCGCAGTAGCTAGCAATTATAGGCCCATTAGCTTAACGTCAATTGTCTGTAAACTTTTGGAATCCGTAGTTTGGGATCATATTATCGATCACTTAGAAAGTAGAGATTTGATTAATAGTAGTCAGCATGGGTTTCGACGCCATAGGTCTTCTTTAACTAATTTGTTAGAATTTTATAACGAAATAGTGCGCGAATACGATAGGCATAGAGCAGCTGACGTTATTTATTTAGATTTTAAAAAGGCGTTCGATACAGTTCCGCATAGGAGACTAATTGCGAAGGTTAAAGCGCACGGTATACGCGGTCAGGTAGCTAACTGGTTAGAAGAATGGCTTCGTGCTAGGAGACAGAGGGTCGTAGTTAATGGTAGTGAATCGGGGTGGTTAGATGTAGGTAGCGGTGTCCCACAGGGTTCAGTGTTAGGCCCATTGCTATTCGTAATTTACATTAACGACATAGACGTAGGATTGACTAGTAACGTGTCAAAATTCGCGGACGATACTAAAATAGGCGGTAAGGTTGTTAACGAGGACGATAGAAATAGGATCCAAGACGATGTAAATAGGATTATGGAATGGACAGATAAGTGGCAGATGCAATTTAACGTAGACAAATGTAAAGTTTTGCATATAGGTTCTCGCAACAATAATTACGCGTACACGATGGATGATAGGGAGTTAGCGAGCGTTGAGGAGGAAGTAGATTTAGGCGTACGCGTATCTAAGGATTTAAAGGTTAGGAACCAGTGCCTGGAGTCTTGCGCAAAAGCTAATAGGATGTTAGGCTTCATAGCGCGTAATTTCGAATTTAAATCGAAGGATATTATATTGCCCCTTTACAAGTCCCTAGTCAGGCCTCATTTAGAATATGCCGTTCAGTTTTGGTGCCCGTACTTGCGTGAGGATATTGATAGGCTAGAAAGGGTTCAGCGTCGTGCCACGAAACTTATTCCGTCATTGCGCAACAAGCCTTATGAAGATAGGATTAAAGTGTTAGACCTGTATTCACTCGAAACTAGGAGATTAAGGGGGGAGCTTATTGAAGTTTTCAAAATCGTTAATAACATTGATAATGTAAATTTTGAGAAACTGTTCACTCTCGATAATAGTAATACTCGCAATAACGGATTCAAGTTGCGTGGCAGACGTTTCATTACTAATATCGCTAGAAACTTCTTTACGTTTAAAGTAATTGATAAATGGAATAATCTCCCCGCGTCAGTCGTTCATTCTACCAGCGTTAATATGTTTAAGAACCGTCTTGAGAGATATTTTAAAAATATTAACGTTGTTTAAAATTAAAATAGAAAGTTAACAATAGGAGCTCTGGTGGTGGTGCTCGAGGATGAGTTTGTTGACGATGAATGCCAGCTTGTGACATGCCAGCGTGTGATGCCAGCAATAAAAAAAAAAAATTAGACTAACACGAACGTAGATGTAGCTCGTAGCGTACCTGGCTTGATGATGTGCTCCTGGAATCCTGAAGAAGAACTCAGCTCCACCCCAGCCTCCAAGGAAAAGGAGCGACAGCTTGAGGAGTTCCTCATAATCTTCTCTCGGGTGACATGAACTTTCAATGACTCCACGTAGATAACTCACCATCCTGATTCGTTCATCTTCCAAGTACCTAGTGGCTGGCTCTTCTTCATCGATCATGGTTTTGAAACAATTTTTTAATAAAGTCCCAACGATGCTGAAATCGTCAAAACAACAGGATTTCAGGAACACTTGTTGGCCCCAGGGACTTATGAAAAACCTCCTTCAAAATGAGCTCATAAATGTGGTGACGGCAAGGCAACCACAAGAGCGACCGACCAAGGAATTGTTCAATCCTCATACATGCCCTTGCAGAAGTCTGGTATTGGACGCCGTAGTGTCAAACGAGAGACCAATGATGCAGTTCTGAATTCCAAATCGTTGTCGCTCCTGGATGACGGCTCGAGCCATTTGTTCACCAGTACCATCCTGAGCAACAGGCACTCTAAGAAGATGCTCGAACTCCTTCCCTGTTACCACAACAGCTACTCTGTCTTCCAAGCTTCTAGAGCTTCCGCCAGCAGCTTGGGGTAGTAGCTTGCAGAACTAAGAGAGGTGGATCTTTGAAGATCGACTCCTCAAGTTGTTTGACCATTTTCTCTCGACACTTGGCACGTGCTCGATGAACAGTTGATGGCGAAATAATAATCTGCGATACATCTTGTCCGAGACTTTTAGCAGTTGCAATGAAGAAAGTGCTTGCTTGTCGAATAGAGAATTGTTCTCTATCCCAAGTAGCCACTAGTGTTGGATCAAGTGTGTTCTTGGAACGACGAGGTGACTTAGAGGCCAATGGAGCAGCAAAATCTTTATCATCATCATCTATTGTCGCTGTTGAGCTATAGGATGTGCTATCCAGCTTCATTTTCTCGGAGATCTTTCCAGCTTCTTCAGCATACTTTCGTTTTCGGAGTTCAAGTTTCTTAGCTGCTTCTTCTTTCCGTTTGACAGCCATGGTGTTTCCTACCCACCCCAGCCATTGAAGAACTCATTTTGTCCTCCCTCTGGGAAGACAAGAAAACTTTGTCCTCCTCCGGAACTGAACTCATGTTCATCATACCTTGACAAGCGATGTCGAAAAGGTCAGCAAGGTCTCCCTTTCACAACTGACGCTTCATAATGGCTTTGTCCGTCTCTCTCGATTTCTCCTTCTTCAAGTTTTGGTACTCTTTGTACAGCTTCAGTAGAGCAGCTCTAATGTTCTCCTCTGTCTTCACGGGGATATTCGCCTTCTTCCAAACCTTGATGGCAAGGTCGATTGTTTCCTTCAGCTCCAGGTGATGGTACATAAAACAGAGGAGGACTTGCTCCCGGGATGACAATCTTGCTCCTAAGAGCTCTTCGACTGGTCTTTTCAATAAGCCAGATCTTCTTTCTTTCCATTTTCAACACTTTTTTCACCTGTGAAAGAAAAGAAAACATTACAATATGTTGGAAGTTGGGACGTTCTCGAGATCTGGTTACAAAGGGCTAAGGTATCAGAGGTAAAATACTGTAAGTGTGCAACCTCTAAATGGTGTTCAATTTGGTTCAAATTTGATACATATGCTTTACAGATCATAAGGTGTACGGGGAAGAGCAAAGTGTAGTGAAATTCACAACTTGATAAAAGTGGAACATCCTAGTGTGTATACACTTCCGCTTAAATCACAAACTAATTTTAAAAACAATTATTATGGCACTTATAATTAATTAACACTGAATGAAACGATAGTAGGATATGTTATGTCCCGGTTAGGTTATATTATTATAAACGAGAAAGAGCCCTGGACGATATATATATATATATATATATTATGTCCCAGTTAGGATATATTATTATAAACGATAAGGAGTCGTGGGATTAATTTTTTCGTTGTAGAAAAGCTCAAAATAAAGCTAGGTTAGGCTAACAGCAAATTGTAAGCAGAAAGCAGATATACTTTCACTTCGCTTTATCACGAATTTAAAAAATTATAATACATGCAATGAATGAACCGGAGTACATAATCACAAATTAACTACTTCCATCTCTGCGAAATCGTTAGCGGGAAAATCGTTCTCGTTGCCACAAATTTCTGTAACAACTTGCGTTGAGAGTTCATTCTGGTCAACTGCGTTGAAAAGGTGGAGCGCAGCCGTTGGGTAGAAATCTCCATCTTCACACAATTCGGGAGAGCTGTATAACTGGCTAATGGCGAAGTAATTCAAAAGCACTAAGCGAAAAAAATACTGAAATGAGGTCCTGAGATGAAGTGACCCCTTTTATAAATGGGATCGTGATCAACCTACAACACACGGAACGCGAGGTTTCTATTGGCTATCGGTGAATTTTAGGCAGGGCTTGACGCGTAGGCCCGCATAGCGGCCAAGCATAGATTCTGGGCTCCACCCACAGGGCTGTGATTGGCTGCCCCGTGAAATCTCGGGCGTGTCAGATATCCCCATTCCTAGAGAGAGAAAAACGCTTTGTTTTTTTGATCTTGTATTCGGCCCGAGAAAGAGAGCGAGAGAAGGAGAGCGAGAGAAGGAGAGCGAGAGAGAGAGAGAGAGTTACAAGGAGTTACAAGGAAAAGAAGTACCTTAAAAGGCCTTGCGGCCCATACCGAGGAGGTACCAATGGCAACGGGTGCCACGAAAAATTTTCTACACACTCAAATAGTGTGCAAGATTTGGTCCAACCTTTTCTTGAAATGATCCACAGAGAAACTGTTCACAACTTCCGAAGGTAAACTATTCCACGTGTCACAGATCTTATACGTAAAGTAATTCCCACACACAATAGTCCTAAACCGTTTCAAATCCAACTTCCAACCATTGTTGCGAGTTAGGTTATCAATTAAACTAAACATGCATCTAAAATCGACATCGTTCAACCCGCGTAAGTGCTTGAAAACCTCGATAAATTGACCGCGCAGCCTCCGAGTTTCCAGCGAAAACAAGTCCAGGGCGCGTAAGCGTCGATTGTAGCCCATATGCCTAACGGAAGGGATTAACTTTGTGGCCCTCGCCTGCACTCGCTTCAGCCTCTTAATATCTTTCCTGAGGGTGGGCGACCAGAACTGCACAGCATACTCCAGGTGCGGCCAAAACGGGGAATTGTACAGAGAGAGCACAATCTCCTTGTTCCGAAACTGAAATTGCCTCCTGATATATCAGGAGGCAATTTCAGGCAATAGTGTGTAGAGGTGGAAAAGAAAGCCCAGAAGCTGTTGGGATAACCCAACAGCTTCTGGGCTTTCTTTTCCACCTATACGCACTATTTCGTAAACTTAAGGTCGCTGCTAATTAGCACACCCAAGTCCTTTTCCAAATCAGTCGCCTCGATATTACTCCCCAACAGCGAGTAGTCCGACTTGGGATTGGCGTAGCCACTGTGCATCACCTTGCATTTACCCAAGTTAAACGGCATTTGCCGTTTTTGGGACCACTCTCCTATCCTTCCTGGTTCGCACGCATTTGCTCGATCACTTCGGGTGTCCCAACATTGGTCCCAAGCTTGGTGTCATCAGCGAATTTGACGATCCGACTGACGATGCCACTGTCGATATCATTTATGTAAATGATAAACAACAGTGGCCCAAAAACTGAACCCTGAGGAACCCCACTAGTGACCGAGGCCCAACCCGAACGAACCACTTTAATTACAACCCTCTGCCGCCTATTCTTCAGCCAGTTTTCAATCCGCCTCGTATTTCCCCACCGATACCTAGCGCGCGGACTTTCACCATTAGCCGGCGGTTAGGTACCTTATCAAAGGCTTTCTGAAAGTCGAGATAAAATATATCAATCGCCCTATTCTTATCATTCTCACCCAACATGACGTGGAAAAACTCGAGCAAATTGGTGAGACACGACCTATGCCGTCTAAACCCATGTTTGAAGTCCGCAAGCAGCTTGTAGGAATCCAAATGGTCAACGATCCTATCCGCTATTATCCCCTCTAATAATTTACCTACAACTGAAGTGAGACTAATGGGACGAGAGTTCCCTGGACTTTCGTGATCCCCTTTCTTAAAGATAGGGGTCACGTTGGCTTCCCTCCAGTCACCAGGCACCTGGCCCGTCTCCAACGATTTGTTGAAGACTGTAGCCAGGTGGTGAGCCACCTGGTCGCGCACCTCCCGCAACACTCTGGAGAGAAACTGGTCTGGCCCAGGAGCCTTAAACGCGCTCAGTTTATATATTCTATCGGCAACGACTGCCGCGGTACACCGAACACTATCCAGGCCAGCACCTTCGTGCCTGACGCCTGGCTCGGGGATGACGCGGGTGTCCTCCCTGGTGAACACTCCCGCAAAGTACTCATTAAGCACATTAGCGACGTCCGCGTCGGAGGTCCTCAGAACGCCGCTTCGGTCCTTCTACTATTAACATAACTGAAGAACTCCTTAGGGTTCCCCTTGCAAAGGCTTGCCACCCGTAGTTCTTCGTTACGTTTCGCTAGTCGAATCTTCGCCTTCACTTCCCTGCACAGGCAGACATACGCATCAATGTTCTCATGGGAATGATTGGCCTTCGCTCTCCTATACGCTACTTTCCTATTTCGGTTAGCCGAAGTGATGTCACGACTGAACCACTTAGGCTGCGTTGAAGCAGGGGTGACCGGTTTTGAGGGTATGGCAGCAGACTGCAGCACCATAAACTCGTTCCGGAATGCACTCCACGCTCCCTCAATATCGCCGACGACCTCTAACCCCATCTCACCTACGCTATCCCAGAGGCTAACAAAGTCCGCCCGCTGTAGATCGAGCTTACTGCCTCTCGAGTTACTACGCTTCACCCGAGGGACGCACAAACGGAAGCTAATCAGACCGTGATCACTCCCACCCAACGAATCGTCAGCGGTGAGGCCAGTGACGAGGTTGTTTTCGGTTGTGAATACTAAGTCTAGAACGCTTTCGCCTCGTGTAGGCTCATTGACCCACTGAGTGGGAAGTTCTCATCTGCAAAGTCAACTAGCCTCCTCCCTTCAGCATCAGCAGTCCTGTCTTCCCACTTTATGCCGCGACAGTTGAAGTCTCCTAAAACTACACACACACCCTATCCCCTAGCAGGCTACGGAGTTCGGTGTACAGGGCTGTATCCTCCTCGAGGAGGAGGTGCGGAGGTCTGTACACCAAGATTAACCTATAGTACGTCCTTCCCACCTTCAGATCGACGCCAAGCAGCTCCCGTTCCGACCGGAACTGGCAGTCAACCGGACTCAACGTGTCCCTCACGTATATTAGTAACCCACCCTCCTCCCCACGGGTGCGGTCTTTTCGAAACATTCTATACCCGGGAATTTCGAACTCCCCAACGTAGTCCCTACGATCAGTATGAATTCAGGACTCGGTGATAGCAAAGATATCCTGGTATTCTGATGCCAAGAGCGCTCGTAGCTCGCAAAACTTATTCCTAATCGATCTAGCATTAAAAAGCATTGCACGGAGGGAGCCTTCTCCATTCTGACCGCCCCCTAGCAGAGAGGGAGAGATGGAGAAAGTGAGAGAGAGAGAGAGAGAGAGAGAGAGAGAGAGAGAGAGAGAGAAAATTTACATATATAGGTCAACCTTTGCACTCGATGGCTTCGGCCCGAATTGTTCATTCTGACGAAGGCCAAACGTTTCGCCCAGCCCTAGACCTACAGTTTAATGGGGTATATAGAAGAGAGGGCACGAGAGGGAGATCCCTGCTAGGGAACCCTGGTTACCCATTTATCTACCAACTGTGGAAAGACGCGCCACCACCGCGTCTCGAACCCGGCACATATAATCGTATGTGCGTAATATTTTGTGGGCGTATAGACGGGTGTGTACGTGCCAAAACGATATTTAGACTGTGCCAACTGGCTGATAGTGCCTGGATGCTCTGGTTGATTAAGCCAACTGGCTGATTAGGGGCCTATAAGACAACGGCCGCTCGGCTGAAGTCTTAATATGCGCTTAGCTCCTGTCAGACGAACACCTCTCTTCCTCTCTCTCCTTCTCCTCTCTCTTTCTTTTGAGGGATAACTTCACCTCCAAGTTGCATAACCCCTTGTTGCTCTTGCAACAACCCTTCCCCCTTTGGTGCGGGTGCCTTGCAACAAGAGGGTTGGCACTGGCACTGGTGCCAGCATTCTTGCAACATTGATCAACATTTGCAATTGCATTGCACTCTCTCCATTTGCGCCAATGCTACTAGCCTCAACAGAACCACCCACCAAACAGATCAAGACCACAAGGTCAACCACACTATTACCCAATATCCAGACCCCAATATAATCAGCAAGGTCGGATGGTTCGATACGTAGAAGTACCCGTTGAAGAATCAGTTTCCCCAGAGTACACTTATCAAGAAGACCCTCCAGTGTATGGTGATCCCGCAGCATATGACTCAGGTCCATCCATAAAAGTTAATTCAAGTTCTTTTTTAGATCCCACCTTGGAGGCAGCAGTTCAGCCTCCTTCCTCCTAACTAGCAGTAATAAACTCAAATACACACATAAACTACCCATCAGGATTATAGGTGCGAACCTACTAGATTTAATAATAAATTGTAGCACAGATAACCGACATTTAACTGCTCTCCTAGATACAGGAGCACTTGCGATATTAATTAAGAAGCAATGTGCAGATGAGTTGCAAGAGAGTACAGATTATAAATATGAAATTAATGCACCTTCCTGCCAACTCAGGAGTTACAGGCACACCCACACCTACATATGGAGAAATCGAATTATATTTAGAAGTTGGTAACGCGGTATATCCCACAAGATGTTGTATTGTGGATGCAGTCACCACCTTTCAGACAAATATCTTACGAGGTATGGATTTCTTCAACCGGAATCAATGGGAAATTTACCCAGCCGGAAAATTAGTTAAGTGTAGAAATAGGACACAACCTCTCTATGAGAATAATGGACAGGCACGGCACGTTCAGCCTATTGCTAACAGAATCAGTTTAGTTCGGATTTCCGAAAGAAATAGGAAACCCTCTTCAGTTTATAACCGTTTCCAGTCAGTCAGTTTCCAGTCAGCCAGTTTCCAGTCAGCCAGTTTCAGTTAACTCAGCAGTTGAGATTCGAAATCGAACTGAAACGATTTTTCAGCCAAGACGGCAAATTTTAATCACCGAAACAGTCAGATTCACAATTTTTCACATGCCCTACAGACAGGGCCGTTTCCTCCAATAGGCGAAATAGGTGACTGCTAGGGCCCCGCTTCAAAAAATTGTAGGAGGTAAAATTTCTGAATGATACGATAGGGATTGAATTCGAAACAATCTTTGTATTTATTTAGTGAAATGTTTTTAAAAATGTAAAAATGTTTTTGCTCAAAGTGTGCAATGTTAATTTTGTTTAAAAATTACAACAAAAGAAACACTAACTTTCACTGAAAATTTTCATTTTGGCAATGCAAATTTGGCTTGGTGTGTGCAATGCTAGTTATAGGCATATTCTTTAAAATAAATTTAAAAAGTTTGTAACCATTTCTCTTTCTGTCCTATTTATACCTATCTCTCTCTCTCTCTCTCTCTCTCTCTCTCTCTCTCTCTCTCTCTCTCTCTCTCTCTCTCTACACACACACACACACTAGTGTTGAAAAATAATCGAAACTTTACAAACCGGTTTTTAATCGATCTGTTTTTGAAAACCGGTTTTAACCGGTTATGACCGAAAAGTATAGTAATTTTTAAAAGCCACAATTGAAAGGTACTGACTTTAACTCTTAACAAGCATAGCTTATCGCCTATTTTTTGGTCAAAAGAATGCAAAAATGCAGCATCATATGTATGCATATGAATAAGAAAATGACAACTTTGACATATTTTATTTTAGCCAAAATAATACATTATTCAAACAATTTAGATTTGAAATAATTTTTTAAAATAAAACATCTATACTTAGAAAGAAATAAACTTTTTGTAAAAAAATTATAAAGAATAAAAATAAAATTTATCTCTATTTTGGAAAAAACATTGAAATAAAAATTTTTAATAAAAAAAACTTTACCTAGAAAACAGAAAATTGACTCTTCGCGTAAGAAAAAATATATTATAAATTAATTTAGATTTTATCCCTATTTTGGAAATGACATCTTAAGAAACAAAGGGCATTAAGGGTCTTATACTGCGAATAGGGCTTTAGTCGACTGACTCTACACTACAGCCTACATGATGAGACAAACTGAAGATCGAGTTGCCAGATAGGCAAAAATTATACTGAAGAGCAGTTGCCCATTGTCACAATTTAACTTAATAGGTAATGTATTCGAAGTTATTTTTTGTGCGCTGTAGCGCGTAGCTGCACGTTCGCGCAAGTTTGAGGCAAATAAAAATCAATCGATAAAACCGGTTTTTTCTTTCGGTTTTCGATTTTTAGGGGAATTTTACAAACACTAACACACACACACACATATATATATATATATATCACCAGCGCCTCGGTGGTGTAGTGGTTAGCGTCGCTGACTACGAATCCATCGGCCCCGGGTTCGAGACCCGACGGCAGCCGGCGCGCTGCAAAACCCAGCTGTTCTTCCTTCCACACAATGAAGAAAGTGGTTGGTAGATAAATGGGTACCTTAGATGGCCTAGTTGTTAAGACGCTGGGCTGCTGATGGGGCGTGGTTAGGATTCCACGTTAAACTGTAGGTCTAAGGTGGAGTGAAAAACTTGACCTTCGTCAGAATGAACAATTCGGGCGGAAGCTAACCAAAGGTATCTGTGTGTTTGCTGTTGTGACGGTTACACGTGTTTCAATCGAAATCCGAATAAAAGCGGTATTACAGTAAAAATCCTGCAGTTAATCAGTTTTAAACAGTGCCGATAATTGACAGTTAATTGACAGTGCATAGTGGTATTTCTTTTTAAAAAAGTAAAAATCGAGGCATATACCCAAAAAAAGTAAATAAAAACAAAGTGAATTAATATATACAGCATTTGTTTTTTTTCCGAGAGTCTCTTTGTGAGGAAAGTTTTGTTTTTGAAGTGTCCGCAAATATCCCCCCATTATCCCCCGCAGCCACAGTCGAGAGGACCAATCAGTGAGAAGTATACAGCGTGCCACATCCCCCGTCCCCGGAGTAACGGAAAATTCTTTCCCTCACCCAGCTTGAGTCATCCCCCACCCAATACCTCCCATAATACCCCTTTTTGGTTCACTTCACCAACATGGAAATTAATACATACTCGCAACTCTGTGGTATCTGAAAGGATGCAACAGATGAGACAGGGGCGATGAGGTGTGATTTTGTCAGCTACTTTTTTATTTTAAATGCCTAGAATGGGGAGATGAAAAAATCTCCCTTATAATGAACGCAAAGCAGTTTAATGGGATAAAAAATTTCTGCGAAAACTGCTTGACCGAATTAAACTCTTTTACAGTATTTAAAGCAGAAAGAGACTAGGAGAAGAGAATGAAAGAGGAAAGTGGGAACAAAGAACAGTGGAAAATGGAAGAAACGGAGAAAGGCGAAATAGAAAAAAAAATCAAATACCGTCACAAAACGAGGCCGAGAACACACAGGCGACAAAGAGTGTAAAGACAACAAGTAGCACAAGGGCAACGAAGGACACAAACACAACTAGCACAAATAGGACAAGACAAGAGGACAGTCAAGAAAACGGAGTGAAACTGTCCCCCAATAAGGAGCAAAAAACAAAGGCCACGAGTAAATATGGGGAAGGAATTATATGCAGATATTATATAAAAGATAATTGCAGATTTAAAAGAGGACAGTGTATATATGAACATCCCCCAATATGCAATTTCTTCTATAATAATGGTCATTGTAAATTTGGAGACATGTAAATTCTACCACCCGGACATTTGCAGGACTTACGCAAAATATGGAACCTGCAAATTCGGGAAAAAATACTACTATCAACATCTCCCGACGGACTCAAAGAACAAAGGAAAAAGTTTAAATGACAATAGGAATAACAATAACAATAGGAACAACAATAGGAACACAATAAGCGAACAAAAATTTTTTTCAACATCGCGGACACGTTACGGATGCTAAATTTCATCCACATGCAGTTGCAGCTGGAAAACCCCGAGCCAAACCGCTATCGGGCAAGAAGCTACTAGTACAAGTAGACGGAAACGGATCTCTCTCGGAGGATCATAGGGCAACGAATCAAGAGATATCGAAGGAAAACGAACTTGAAATGCACAAGGGGCAACGAAAAACAGAGAACATAAAAATTGTCCTGGCTAATATTCAATGAATAAGACCAAACCAATCACTCCTCAATAAGGTTTCGTACCTGAAAGGATTTATGGACGAAACAAGGGCGGACATCGCATGCCTCACAGAAACTCATCTTAAGGATTGCCAAGGAAATTGTGAAAACTGCGAACATTGTATTGGTAAGAAAGAGATAAATATAGAGGGCTTCAACTTACTAAGAGCGGATAGAACGACGAGACGTAAAGGTGGCTGTGCTATATATGTACAGGAAGGCCATATGACACAGACGATAATAAGTAAATCAAACAGCTATATGGAACTCCTAGCAGTGAAAATAGAAAAACTAAACGTGATAGTAATAGTCATCTACAGTATAGACCTCCAAGCACCCCAACCGAAAAATTCTCTGAGGCCATTGATGACATCAGAAAAATAATAAAGGCCATAAACCCCCCACCCCCCAATATAATGAACTGTGGAGACTTTAACTTCCCATTTATAAAATACAAAAAGGTGGATAGGAATATATATATTCATCAGGACAAGGGGGGCACAAGAGAAGACCAGGAGTAAGCAAAAATGTTGATGGCTCTCAGAAATGAGTTTATGCTGAAACAGGATATAACAGAAAATATCAGAAAAAAAATGCCTGGATCTGGTATTTACGAATAACATGAACTTGATTGCTGATATAAAAATAACCCCAACCATTATCTCAGACCACAACTTAATCGAGATATCAACAAATATGACGACAGCATTAAAAGACAATACACATATTGAGGAAAGAAGTAAATTCGGGACCTTTAACTTAAACTCCAAGACTATAAATTGGGAAGCACTCAGATCGCACATGGCCCAAATAGAATGGAGAACAATTTTCGAGAATAAAACAACTGAAGAAATGCTAACAACCTTGGAAGAAAAAACGCTGAGAATTTTAGAAAAATATGCCCCGAAATCACAGCCAAAAGGAAAGAGGACCTGGCTAGAGAGGCAAAAGAGAAGATTATTCCCCAAAAGAAAGAGAGTGGAGGTGAAGTTAGGCAACTGAGGAGATAATGACAGGAAAGCAATAAAAGAAAAACTGGAGGGTATCGATAGGGAAATACAAGCCCTGATTAAGGATCATACATGGAGGGAAAAGGAAAAGGCGGTAGAAGTAATAAAGGAAAATCCCAAATACTTCTATAGCTATGCAAAAAGGAAAACAAAAACGCCCTCCGCTATTGAGCCCTTAAGGACGAGAAATACTGTAATGAACTAACCGACGATCCAAAAGAAATATCTGATACATTGAGAGCTCAATATGAATCAGTTTTCAGTACCCCAAAAAGTGACAGAGCGATACCGATACCTGACATAAATGCATTCTTTGAAGAAGAATTGCAAGGAGAGTTTTATAACAGACTTTGATTTTACCCCAGAAGATGTAGCGAGAGCTATAGGACAAATGAAACCACATTCAGCTGCAGGTCCGGACAATTGGAACGCATTTTTGATTAAAAACTGTAAAAATGAAATAGCTACACCTTTATAATGGATATGGAGAAGATCCCTAGACACTGGGGAAATACCGAGCATCTTGAAAAGAGCAAACATTGTCCCTATATATAAAGGAGGGGACAGATCTCAAGCAAAGAACTATAGACCAGCGTCATTGACGTCCCACCTCGCCAAAGTATTTGAAAGAATAGTTCGAGAGAAAATGTATGATTTCGGGAAAGATTCAACGAAAATGAGCATGGATTCCGATCAGGTAGATCATGCCTATCACAACTAATAGAACACCAAAAACTATTTCGATATAAGTAAACATGTAAGCTGCAAATGGGGGGGCTAAGGTTTTTTGGAACCCCTTATAAAATCACATTATACATATATAAGGCAGATGTTTTGATGCATATTTGGCAAATTATCAGTTAATGGGGTTGGGGACCCAAAAAAATATTGTCTAGGACCCCAAAAATGCTAGAAAAGACCCTGCCTAAAGAGCATATAACAGTAGTATCTTATAAGAAGATTTGTTTCCTAGCAAGAGTAGTAAACGGTCAAGGAAAACTTTTAGTGTGTCAGATCACACTCTTATTACAGAGAAAAGTAATTTCAAGGGAGATGTTCATGTTGCCCAAGTTCTTAGTCATAGTCAGAACTCAGCTATCCCTGTTGTTTGTTTAAACAAAGGAAAAAGCCCTATTGAATTAACTTCAAATCAGAGAATAGTAACTGTTTCCACAGTAGAAATAAATTCAGATTTTCCCACCAGTACTATGAATCGTGTTTCCAGTTCCTTAGAGTTAAACCCTTCATCATTAAAAGAAGAATATAAGAAATGTCTGGAGCACTCTCTTCAGCAGTCACCAGCCGTACAGGATACCAAACTACTGGAATCATTTCTCGATTTCCTGATGAGAAATAGAGACGTGATTGCCCTAAAAGGAGATCCTCTGGGCCGAACTAATTTGGTCCCTTTCGAATTCAAGCTGGAACCCAATTCCAAACCCATCTTCATTCCTCCCTATAGGGTTCCACATTCCCAATTAGTAACTATTGAGGAACACATCAAGGACTTGTTGGAGCAGGATGTCATTCAGCCTTCAGCTAGTCCCTGGTCCGCTTCTATAATTCTTGTTTCCAAAGAGGACGGAACATCTCGCCCTTGTATAGATTTTAGACCCCTAAACCACATTACCATCCCAGACGTTTCCCTATTCCAAACATGCAGGAAACAATTCTGAACGTAGGGAGAGCTAATTTCTTTTCATATCTCGATTTAGCATCCGGTTATTGGCAAATGGAAGTAAGTCCCGAATCTCGGGCATTGACTGCTTTCTACACTAATCGAGGCCATTATGAATTCCAGGTTTTACTTTCGGAGTCCGAAATGGGCCTGCTAATTTCTCTAGGTTTATGAATATAGTCCTTTCCGACCTATTAGGTGTCGAAACTTTGGTCTCTCTTTACGATATTATCGTTTATAGTTCGGATATAAAAACACGCTTTCAACGTCTTCAGAATGTGCTATCACGTTTGAGAAAAGCACACCTTAAACTGAAACTTGCAAAATGCAACTTCTTATAGGAATCCTGGTATACTTAGGATATCTTTTATCATCCACTGGAATTATACTTGATCCAGCCAAACTTGAAGCACTGAAAAGGTACCCTGTACCTAAAACCATCGACAACGCTCGTGCATTTATTGGATTTGTCATATTCTATCGAAATTTTATCCTCCAATTTTCGAACATTGCTAAACTCATTACCAATTTGTTCCAGAAAAATGCTAAATTTAATTGGGAATCTGATCACTAATATGCTTTTGAAACTTTAATCGGTAAACTAACTTGTCATCCCTTCCTCCAATATCCCGATTACACCAAACCCTTTGTCCTAGCCATAGATGCTTCCTCATATGGACTAAGAGCCGTCCTATTACAGGACGTAGATGGTGTGGAATTACCAGTGCTTATGCCAGTCAGCTTCTCTCTGGACCTCAACGGAATTATTCCACTACGGACCGAGAGGCCCTAGCGGTATATTGGGCTTTGAAAAAATTCTGAAATATCGGTTATGGCTACGATGTAACCATTAAAACTGACCATAAGGACAATTCAAGCTAATTGAAGGACGGTTGAGTAGATGGGATCTGTTGATTCAGGACGTTGCGGCAAAAATCGTATACAAACCAGGTAATCTTCAAGTAATTCCAGACGGAATTTTCGAGACTCAAGCCCGACACCCAATTGAATAAGATAGAAACTCTTCCTGTGTTCGACTACGAATGTCTGCAATACTCCCAACAACAGGACCAACACACCCAGAACCTTCGGGCTCGCCTGGAACAAAAGGAACCATTGAAGGTAAAGCAACAGTACAACCTGAAAAATGGGCTCGTACTTTTTAGGAACGAAGATGGAAACGACCTCGTGGAAATACCAAAGGATATCGTAGATATAGCCATTGGACTTTGTCACGACTCACCTTTGTATGGCCACATGTGGCAGGATCGCACAATCAAGTATTTTGGAGCGATACCATTTTCCCGAAATGAACAAAAAGGGACATAAATATTAAATACATTGCTGAATGTCCGTCTTGTTTAAAACATAAAGGCAACGAACCATCCACAGCTCCCATGCATAAATATCCAGTATGCCAACGATCCTGGAAAAGAACTGGGATGAACAAACTAGGACAATTCCCCAAAGCACCAAAGGGAAACCAAGTACATCATTGTGTTTATGGTCCACTTCTCGCGTTACAGCGAAGTATTTGCCATTCCAAACCAGATCTCGGAAACTGTGGCAAGAGCCCTAGTGGAACGGGAACGGGTCATCCAAAACCATGCTACTCCTTCCATCCTAATTTCGGATAACACCCTTAGTTTCACTTCCAAACTGTTCGAGTCATACTGTAACATATGTAAAATTAAAAGCACACATTGTGGCATACCATCCGCAGGTAAACGGCTTAGTGGAAAGACAATCGGAAGAGCTTAGAAGCTCTCCGCCATGTTGTCGATACATCCTCCCGTACATGGGATGATTCCCTTCCCATGGTGCAAACAGCCATCAACAACAGCTATAACGTTTCCATCGGAGATACCCCCCATTTCGTTCTATATCACTACGACAAACGGCTACCTTTTGATTTGCATGACCAAATTGATCCGGCGTTTCTAACACCTTCCGAGATGGCAGAAGCAAATCAGCAACTAGTTGAACGATCTTTCAAAATTTTTGACATAATCCGATATACCCTCGACTAACGAAACCAACAGATGGAGCAAGAACAACATAGGCGTCATCCCCGTCAACGGACTATAATCGTCGGTATGCGATGTTACATAAACACCGTGAAACCGCCAGGTGCTCATCGCAAATTATACCCAAAATGGGATGGCCGATATAGGATTATGAAAAACCTCGGAAAGAACCGTTACGAAATCCTCGACCTCCGACCGAGACAATTCCAAACTAAAGATCATTCACGCTGATAATTTGAAGATAGCTACCAAATAACACCTTCCCAAAAAACATCTGCCAGGCGTTCGAGCCACCTATCCTTCAAAAGATCAAGGTATTAACAAATCCAGCAGGGACCACAAAACCGAAGTGGTCATCGCAGAAACCACTACCGTGAAGAAGATTGGTACCTCGTAATACCACCAGAGTAGTATGGTGGCAAAATAGGAGATTGTAAACGCAATTGCATAATGTTGCAAGAGTGCCACCCCCCTTGTTGGCACCCCCACCCCCTCGTTGCAAGGCACCCCCCTTTGTTGCCAACCTAAAATGAGGTTGCAAGGGGTATGCAACTTGGAGTTATCCCCCAAGCTGACCCCCCAAAGGGGAGTGCCAACCTTTGTTGTCAACCCCAAAATGAGGTTGCAAGGGGTATGCAACTTGGAGGTGGAGTTATCCCCCAAGCTGAACCCTCCAAAGGGGCATACCTAACCTAAGGTAGCCTCTTTGGGGGAGAAGTTGGGAAGGCCTCACCCCCCCCAAAGGGGCAGAAAGAGAGAGAGAGAGAAAGGAAGAGAGAAAGGAAGAAGAGGAGAGGGTTGTTCGCCTGACAGCTGTCAGACGCATATGACTTCTTCAGCCACCCCGCAGCTCTCTTATAGTGCTCCTAATCATCCAGTTGGCTTAATCAGCCAGTGCCTCAGGGCGTCATCAGCCAGTGCCTCAGAGCATCATCAGCCAGTGCCTTAGGGCATCATCGCACCGGGCATCAGTTGATGTGTCGCGCGTTGGCGCGGGAGAGTCCCGGGCGCCCAGTGCGCTAAAAGGAACGGGTTTGGCATCACCCCGTCCGGTTGCTGGGGGCACTGCGCCTCATCCAAGTGTCACAGTGTCCTAAAATGAGCCGGGTCCGCACCCTGGGCTGCAATCGCTACTCAGGGCCCCACAATGTTCTCCGTAGGTCTAAGGCGACGAGTCTAAGGCGGGGTAAAACACTTCAATCCAAAAGGCTGGGTAAACATCTCGTCTAAATAGAACCGTGTTCGTACCCCGGGAGGGACTCCACGATTGCTTGACACGATTGTCAATACTTGTTCCTAAGTAAGCGTGAAATTATTATTATTATTATTAATATTATTACCACTACTAATGATATATATATATAAAACTCAGCGCCCCCACAATGTTCTCCGTGGGTCTAAGGCTGGTCAATTCAAAAAAGAAAATAATTTCCTAATGACCCCTTCACACACACACACAAGTACACACACACACACACACACACATATATATATATATATATAGAGAGAGAGAGAGAGAGACAGAAAAGGAAGTAGAAGTAATCATATGCAGTACGTAAGTAATGTGTACAATATGCAAAAATAGTCGTCAGACAGTGTGTGTGACTAAATTGAGGCCTGTCGGCTGACTTATATTTTCCAACCAATAGTGCATTTCGATGCAATGAGCCTATGATCCAAAATTGCATTATTGGTCAAAATCTTAAATACGCATTATTTTGTGTAATTAAATTCGCGTCTCGCAAAAAAAAACATCGTAACAATCCTTGATTAATAAAAATATAAATTTAAATTTAATAAACTTTAAAATATTTTGAAATATATTGTCTTTACCCTGCTTCTCATATATATATATATATATATATAAGCACACCGGACAAAAAATTAGTCACCCCTCTCAGAATGTACCTAATAACGTGTGACGGCGCCTCTGGCCTTGATAACCGCACGAATCCGGCGAGGCAGATACTCTACGAGGTTGTGCATGTACTGAACATCGATTTGCTGCCACTCGTTCATCAGCCGGTCCCGAAGTTCCGCCAGAGTCCGTGGGTGTCTATTCCTGCGCTTCACTTTCTGTTTCCAGCCTGAACAACACCTTCGACGCATTCAGGATTAATGGCTTCAATGGACTCGTCGCCTCCCATCATTGGAGAACAAACAAAAACGGGACTCATCGGACCAAATTACACGTTTCCAATCTGCCGCAGTCCAGTTTTTGTGCCTCTGAGCCCATTTATAACGTGCCAATTTGTGACTTGCTGTTAACAGCGGCCTCTTCCGTGGTACCCTGCTCCAGATGTCCATCGCATGCAGTTCTCGTCGCAATGTCCGTTCGGAAATTGGTCGCTGGAGAACCTCATTGGTTTCTTGGAGCAATTGTTCTCTGGTTTGAAAACGATTTGCAGTTACTAGACGAGAAACATGGCGGCGGCCCCTATTGTCGAGAATTGTTTTCCGGCCACAGTTACGCCGTCGATTGTCAGTTGATTGCGAACTACACCACTCTTTGTAAACTCGCTGGACAGTACGCGTTGACACACCAACAAATTGGGCTACTTCAGACATTTTGTGTCCGTGGGCTCTGCCAAACACGATGGCTCCTTTTTGCCACTGAGTAACGTCTGCCTCACGACCCATTTTGCAGACTATATCCAACACACACTTTGTTCTTCACCACCTCACGAAACAGATCTGATCCTGTGTGCTACGTCACCGCTACTTGTCACTTACCAATGCTACATCAGCGCCCTCTGTGTGACCTTGAACTTCCTACTATCGGTGCTATTAGGGGTGACTAATTTTTTGTCCGGTGTGCTTATATATACGAGGAATAGGAGGACGAAAAGATGTTACATGTTTATTAACAGACGTTTCGGAAAAATTCAATTTCCATCATCAGTGTTAAAAAGTTTAAAAACAAATAGAAATAAATAAATATAATAAATAAAAACGAACAATAAATTAAAATTATATTGGCAGTACCATCTGCCAATATCAAACAAGAGTGGACGAGTATCGTGGGATTTCTAGAAGAACTTCACGGCCCTTGAACAAACCCTCCAAATCAGCAATAAGGGATCACTGCCACCTTCACAACCACCAGTTACTTTCCTCCAATTTCAAAATCATTAATTCAGCCTACCAACTAATCGACCGCATACTTGAGTCCCTTTATATCCTCAGTATCCAGCCAACCCTCAACGATTACAGTTCCGCTTTCAATTTAAACATTGCCAAATAAACTCCCAAACTCAAAAGAAATCCACCATCACTCCGCCCGGCTCCATCTTTCTAATATGGAATTCTTTCAACAGGCAACCATTCCCAATCTTCTGTACAATTAGTCTCCCATTACGTTAACAATTTGGTAAGAACCACTTCAATTCTGTTTCACCTTAACCGTTTTATATTTTACTTATTGTCCATACTTTTATACTTTATATCATTTAACTTTTAATCTTCCAATTTAATATATATTTTAACTTACTATTAATTCTCGCTAATTGTTGCGTCATTTTAATTTATTGTTCGTTTTTATTTATTATACTTATTTATTTCTATTTGTTTTTAAACTTTTTAGCACTGATGATGGAAATTGAATTTTTCCGAAACGTCTGTTAATAAACATGTACCATCTTTTCGTCCTCCTATTCCTCGCTAAGCTACGCTTCCCTAAGAACAAGCCATTCAACCAAGTTATATATATATATATATACATTCAACTGCAAAGAACACGCAGTATAAATAACGTAAAGAACGACGCTTGTATAGGAGATATTCCGCGCAAGACGAGAGAGAGAAAACGGAACAAATGAAAAAATGAAGTACCACCTGGGAATCGAACCCGGGATCTTCCGATTGCCGGTCAGACGCCTTACCATTACACCATGGACTTCACTCTTCCAAATGCCGTAATTCTTCTACATACTCGCAGAAACCAATGCCCCAAGGGGGCACCTCCCGCATGCCGTAACATTATATACATTCAACTGCAAAGAACACGCAGTATAAATAACGTAAAGAACGACGCTTGTATAGGAGATATTCCGCGCAAGACGAGAGAGAAAAAACGGAACAAATGAAAAAATGAAGTACCACCTGGGAATCGAACCCGGGATCTTCCGATTGCCGGTCAGACGTGGTACTTCATTTTTTCATTTGTTCCGTTTTCTCTCTCTCGTCTTGCGCGGAATATCTCCTACACAAGCGTCGTTCTTTACGTTATTTATACTGCGTGTTCTTTGCAGTTGAATGTATATAATGTTACGGCATGCGGGAAGTGCCCCCTTGGGGCATTGGTTTCTGCGAGTATGTAGAAGAATTACGGCATTTGGAAGAGTGAAGTCCATGGTGTAATGGTATCGCGTCTGACCGGCAATCGGAAGATCCCGGGTTCGATTCCCAGGTGGTACTTCATTTTTTCATTTGTTCCGTTTTCTCTCTCTCGTCTTGCGCGGAATATCTCCTATACAAGCGTCGTTCTTTACGATATATATATATATATTAATATATATAAGCGACCAGACAAGTAAACGGATTTATCACCAAAACGCACAAGGTTCGATCTCGGGAATTTTTGCGAAAAAAAAAAAAAATCAACTCGCTAAATGAGAAAATTAAATATAAATTGTAATTATTCTATTTTTAAGTAAGTTTTAGGCCTTCCAAATTATCATACAAAACAAGGGCCGAGCTGGTGCCTTTCAGAGCAAATAACACGTCTCTTCAATAACATATCTGAAACCATACGTACATCTTTTTATAATCACCATTTGGCCGTAAAAACCGATAAACAGATTACCCTTGGAACAGCCCACACAATACATATGTGTTTTCTAATCAGCGTGCTGGTATATAAGGGTCAAGAATTCTTCTTCTACAGTAAATTTATTTTTCACAGAAAAATAATTTGTATTGTCGGGGAAATAATCAAAGGATATATATATATATATATATATCGCATGGTAAAGATTTTTTTTAATTTTAAATTTATTTACAGTATGGTCAGTGCAGCACAATACAACACAGAAAATGTGTTTTTCAAACCTGATAACTTTACCGTCATATACACATCTGTAAGTGACCATATGCCCTAAATAAGGCCGTAAGGGCATACCCACTTTTCGCAGAAAAATAAATTGTATTGTCAGGGAAATAACCAAAGGGATCTCTGGACCACAAACTCAATTCAAACAGGCAGATGTTTTGGTTCTCAAATCCTAAATCAATATTTGTAGAACGATATGGTACATCACAGAAAAATAAAATTTGCAGCAAATGACCAACGCATCGGAACAGACGCCCCACCCATATGTGATGCGGGCAACCAACCACAGCACTGTATCCAGACCTCGGTGGGTTCCAAGCAAGGCTATAGCTAAGCTCCGCCCAAAATTCATGCCCAGCTTTCGTGGAATACCTAATCACGGTTCTTTGGAAAGGGGGCAGGCTCTCGGGTTCGCCGAAAATGCATGCCTAAGTTCTAATCCCCACCCAAATTCCGCCGCTTGCCAATAGGTAGCTAAGGTTCGCGATTGTGGGTTGGTCACATGCTCCCCTTATAATGGTGAATTTCGATGCTTTGAGTCATTTTCTCGCAATTTAGTGCATCACACAAGCCATGGTGACTTCAACGCCCAAGCTACACTCCACCTCTTCAACGCAGTAGACGAGAATGAGCTATTTTCTTCCCAGAATATCGCTGCAATTTGCAACGCAGCGGAAGAACCTACAGGCAATTCAATTGAGATGTAAGTGTTTATATTCTCCGGTTCATTCAGCGCTAATAACCATATAAATTGACAATCTAATATCTTTTGTTTTGAATTTTTCTACAACGTAAAATTAGTCACATTGACATATATATATATATATATATATATGTTATAACCCCTCCGTCTATAGCCCTATGGTGGTTCGGAGTCGACGGGGGTTCTGGTTAGGAGGCCGCAACGGATATTTCTTCTATAATATTATAATATTTCTCTCATTTCTTTTTTCTCTTTCTATAATACTCTGATACTTTCTCTGATACTAAAATTATCGACTTTTCTTTTATAACTTATCGACTTTACAGACTAAGTTCTTCTGAAGAGAGCCCAACTCGAAGGGGAAAATAAAAAGTTTCTCATACTGTAATTTATTTCTAAAAAATGTACAGGTAGTGCTCTGAATTTACAAGGGTAGAGGTTCGACCTCTTTCGACCATGGCTCAGGCCGGAATCTAAAAAAAATTAAGGGGGCAAGGGGCCTCTGCCCCCTCCTCGCAGCGAGGCTGTTAACAAGGGAGTCTCGTAGTAGTGGCCAAAGAAGAGTGAAGTAATGAAGTGAAGTTAATTTTACAATTACATATATCATATAAGTCTAAATGTTGGGGGAATGCAGTTGAAGGTTAAGTTCCCCCCTTTTAAACACATGATCAGATGAAAGATTCCAAATAAAAATTTAAAAAAACAAAATAAAAACTATTCGTATTTTCGCCGAGTATACATTTCTGAAGGCGATATAATTTCGTAGAAGTACATAAGTACAATTTAAGTACATTACTGAGTACATTTCAATTTTGGTTTATTATAATTATAATTACGATTATGGATTAATTCACATTTAATTTACAGTAGTATCGTTAATTACAATTCCATTTAAAGTACATTATTACATTATATATTAAACTGTTATCATTAATTACAGTTTCATTAAAGTACATTACATTATATTAAATTAAAGTATTACAGTTAATTATAATTAAACAGTTACTATAATTTTGTTTTGTTTTTACAGTGTTTCAAATTAATAGACAATTAAGATGTTAGAAATATAATACAATATTATATTATATTATGTTATATGTTATAAATTTGAATCAGAGCGAGAGGAGATTTTTATCTTAGAAGCGTTCGCTTCTGCCGTAGTTAGCGGAATTTGATCACTTGACTAAGCGTTTTCGAGTTCATTGCGGGAGGTGAAATAATTAAAAATAAAAAACAAAAAGAATACACGTGAACGTATGTACATGTACGTAACTATGTACGTAATCATGATCATCAGGGGACAAGTACGAATGCACAAAGTATTGTACACATATGGGTAGTCATACAACAGGTTGACAATGATAGACAATAGGTAGCTGAATGAATAAGTAATAAAATTAACAAAATATAAAGGTCAAGAAAGGACATGGATGTACGAATGAACAACGTATAAATAATGGGAGGATTTAAAAGGAACGAATTAGAGACAAAGAGTGGTAATAAGGACTAAGTACACTACGGGTTACATGCAAAACAATCATAATTAATTATAATAACTTCTATAACAAATGAAAAATGGAAATATGGATACGACTAAACCATATAAATGGTAGATAGTATGGTTGTGACACAAACAAAAATAGAAAGTAACAAATAGAGTTTTTATCCAAAATCGCATCAGGCGATTTTGGTTATCATGTAAAAATGAATATTGATTATTCATTGTTCATTTTTACATTGCTCTCCCTTTTTAAAATGATATTTATACAATAATATAATAGGGTACAGTTAATGCAATAATATAATACAATTACTACAATACAATTGAGAAAATAACATCCTAACGAATTCAAATTAGATGATGATGAATTTTTTCTTTACAATACAAATTTGATACAGAACAAGTGACTTCGGGTGGTTGAGGACAACGCACAGTAATCAAATCTTTAACATGACACTTGCTTAGTTATTATGAAATATAAAAAATTCGAAGATTATTAATTTAATTTATGCAAACAGAATAAAATGATTAATACGTTAATTTAGACAAACAATGACATTATTAAATTTTCCAAATATTTAGTTAACATGATTGTACAGGTAATAAACTAATTTTATTGAATAGGATAGGTAAAAATCGAATTATGTAATGTAAGATATATAGACATATGGTCAAGTGTTTTTATTTGTATTAGATACAGAGTGTAGTGGTTAGTGATATGTCCAAATGTGCGAAAGTGTAATCAGTATCCGCAGATTTTTTTTTTTTTTTTTGTACGTACTTGTTTGTGGAGAAACGTACACATTTGAACAAGTTTACATGCGTGTGTATGTGTAGGGATTTGGAAGGTTTTTGAATTAACAAAGTTTAAAAATAATGTTTAATAATTTAAGATGGGTTCAGGGTTATAAAATCTTTTAAGTTTAAGTCAATTATTGTTATTATTATTATTATTATTATTATTATAAAATCCTTTAAGTTCAAGGTCGATTATCATTAAAATTTAATTACAGGTAGTATTAATGATAGTGTATGGGTATAAGTTTTAAAGAATTCGAATATGTGTCAAAAGTAATAAAATTCAATCGGAATTATCGATTTTACGTAATTAATCAGTTGCGCATTTTAATGAACTAAACATATAATATACTTAAAAATAAAAGTAAATCGAGCCATAGATGAATTTCGGCCAAGAATAAAAAAGAGGTATTGAAATGGAAGGAAAGCATTTCGAACAATTTTTTTAATAATTTTCGGTAAATTTTACATTAAAAATTATTTTTATATAATAAAAAAATATTAAAAAGGTTTAATAATTTTTGCATGTTAAGTACAAAAATCATACTCTTTCGTTAAATGTTGATAGAATTTGAATTATTTGATATTTTAGTCTGAAAACTTGTTTGCATATAGATAAATACATATGTTTTATTGTGTAGATGTTTTATTAAAATTAAATGACAAAAAATAAACACAACTGAAATTTAGGGTATGTGCGGTCCTACGGGTAAATTTCTCGACCGGACAGAGCAGGATAAATTAGGTACATGATCGATTAATTATTACACAATTATTCTCATCATCTAATCACAATAATTATAAAAATTGTTAGAAACAATTGTAAAAACGGTTTTGGTTACCAATAATAAAATATATAATTTTACCTATATATTTATATATGCAACAATGGCATGAAAAGAAGACAAATCGATCAATTTCATTCTTACGAACAAAAAAAAGTTAAACTAAAGACGCAAACCGGTCAATTCAGGTTGAATTTAATTCTCTTTGACAACAAAAAAAGGTTGAATTAAATTCTTTTAAACAATAAAAAAGAAAAGTTGAATTCAATTGACTGCATTGAAATGACCTGGGACTTGAAAACTGACTTGGGATTTGAAAACTGACTTGGGACTTGAAACTGAGACTTGAAACTAACTTCAAATAAAACTAACTTCAAATAAAACTAACTTCAAATAAAACAAACTGACTTCAAATGAAACAAACTGACTTCAAATTAAACAAACTGACTTCAAATTAAACAAACTGACTTCAAATTAAACAAACTGACTTCAGATAAAACAAACTGACTTCAAAACTGACTGAAACTGACTTCGAAACTGACTGAAACTGACAAACTGACTTCAAAACTGACTTCGAAACTGACTGAAACTGACTTCAAAACTGACTGAAACTGACTTCTAAACTGACTGAAACTGACTTCAAAACTGACTGAAACTGAATTCAAAAGTGACTGAAACTGACTTCAGAACTGACTGAAACTGATTAACTTGGAACTGACTAACTTGGAACTGACTAACTTGGAACTGACTAACTTGGAACTGACTAACTTGGAACTGACTAACTTGAATCTGACTAACTTGAATCTGCCTGAGACTTGAAATTGAAATTGACTTGCAACTGAAACTGACTTGCAACTGAAACTGAGTTGCAACTGAAACTGACTTGCACCTGAACTGCTATCAAGTGGAGACTATTAATCTCTGGGGTTTGGTTGTCACTCTTGGATACAACCAACTGACTGGAAACTGACTGACTGAAAACTGACTGAAAACTGAAATTGACTGCACTCGAACTTCTATCAAGTGAAGTCTATTATTCTCTGGGTTTTGGTTGTCCCTCTTGGATCCACCCAACTGAAACTGTCTTAAAACTGAAAATGACTGCATTGAACTCTATCAAGTGGAGTCTACTGAAAATGAAACTGACTTGCACTTGAACTGCTATCAAGTGAAGACTATTAATATCTGGGGTTTGGTTGTCCCTCTTGGATCCAACCAACTGAAACTGTCTGAAAACTTATTTGCAACTTATTTGCAACTAAAACTGACTTGGAACTGACTTGGAACTGATTTGCAACGGATTTGCAACTAAAACTGACTCGAAACTACTTCAAGTATCTTTAGAAATCTCTGGGGTTTGGTTGTCCCTCTTGAATGCAACCATCTGAAAACTGGAACTGGAACTTGAAGCTGCTTCAAATATCTCTATATCTCTATAAACTGTCAATAAACTCTCTTTCTTAATTTGCAAGTCAATTCAATTCAATAATTTGAAAAAATTGTAAACAAAAATAAAAAATGTAAACATTTCACTCGAATCTACGCGAAGGTACAGTACTATTATGTTTGAAACATAAAATAAAATTATTCTATACTAACTATAATAGTGAAAATAACAAAATAACTGAAAATAATTGTGACGATAACTGTGAAATTTAACTCTGTGAAAATTAACTGTGAAAATTAACTCTGTGACAATTAACTTCTGTGACAATTAACTTCTGTGACAATAAACTTTTGTGACAATAAACTTTTGTGACAATAAACTTTTGTGACAATAAACTTTTGTGACAAACTTCTGTGACAATAAACTTCTGTGACAATAAACTTGTGTGACTTTTAACTTCTGTGACTTTTAACTTGTGTGACTTTTAACTTCTGTGACTTTTAACTTCTGCGACTTTTAACTTCTGCGACTTTTAACTCTGTAAAAATAACTGTTTCAATAAAAAAAATGTATCGCTGGTGTCTGAAATGTTCACTGTTTCTTGTAAATTCTGGCTTAATAACAGTTAACCGTTAATAATAGTGGATTTTCAAATGTTTACAAATTACTTAAAAAAACAAACTGTACTTAACAAATTTTCTACGGCGAAATCCTTAGAGACGTGTCCTGAAGACGTCTTGCTGGTTACTTCTTGGATGAAAACTAGGCGTGGAGAACTTGGAGTCGTGACACACCGGTTCAAGGGTGGATGTTACGAACTGGAAGTCGTGACACGCCGGTCAACTGGTGGGTCTTATTATCTTGGTTGTAGGGTCGCAAAATGTTATCCTGATGCAGGGTAATTTCTATCCTGGCCAAAGAGTGGCCACTTGTTAAAATCCTCTTTAAAGGGACGCCAAATTGTTATCCTGGGGCAGGGGTCGCTAGTTTTTTTTATCCTGGGGCAGGGTCGCCATTGTTATAACCCCTCCGTCTATGGCCCTGGGGTGGTTCGGAGTCGACGGGGATTCTGGTTAGGAGGCAGCAACGGATATTTCTTCTATAATATTCTAATATTTCTCTCATTTCTTTTTTCTCTTTCTATAATACTCTGATACTTTCTCTGATACTAAAATTATGGACTTTTCTTTTATAACTTCTCGACTTTACTGAATAAGTTCTTTTGAAGAGCGCCCAACTCGAAGGGGAAAATAAAAAGTTTCTCTTACTGTAATTTACTTCTAAAAAATGTACAGGTAGTGCTCTGAACTTACAGGGGTAGAGAATCGACCTCTTTCGACCATGACTCAGGCCGGAATCTAAAAAAAATTAAGGAGGCAAGGGGCCTCTGCCCCCTCCTCGCAGCGAAGCTGTTAACAAGGGAGTCTTGTAGTAGTGACCAAAGAAGAGTGAAGTAATAAAGTGAAGTTAATTTTACAATTACATATATCATATAAGTCTAAATGTTGGGGGAATGCAGTTGAAGGTTAAGTTAAACACATGATCAGATGAAAGATTCCAAATAAAAATTTAAAAAAACAAAAAAACTATTCGTATTTTCGCCGAGTATACATTTCTGAAGGCGATATAATTTCGTAGTAGTACATAAGTACAATTTAAGTACATTACTGAGTACATTTCAATTTCGGTTTATTACATTTATGATTACGATTATGGATTAATTCACATTTCACTTAGTATCGTTAATTACAATTCCATTTAAAGTACATTATTACATTATATATTAAACTATTATCATTAATTACAGTTTCATTAAAGTACATTACATTATATTAAATTAAAGTATTACAGTTAATTACAATTAAACAGTTACTATAATTTTGTTTTGTTTTTACAGTGTTTCAAATTAATAGACAATTAAGATGTTAGAAATATAATACAAAGAACATGGGCACATACGGTATGTATTTATATACAACATAATATGTTATATTATGTTACAATATTTTATAAATTTGAATCAGAGCGAGAGGAGATTTTTATCATTCAAGCGTTCGCTTCAGCCGTAGTTAGCGGAATTTGATCACTTGATTAAGCGTTTTCGAGTTCATTGCGGGAGGTGAAATAATTAAAAATGAAAACAAAAAGAATACACGTGAACGTATGTACATGTACGTAACTATGTACGTAATCATGATCATCAGGGGACAAGTACGAATGCACGAAGTATTGTACACATATGGGTAGTCATACAACAGGTTGACAATGATAGACAATAGGTAGCTGAATGAATAAGTAATAAAATTAACAAAAGATAAAGGTCAAGAAAGGACATGGATGTACGAATGAACAACGTATAAATAATGGGAGGATTTAAAAGGAACGAATTAGAGACAAAGAGTGGTAATAAGGACTAAGTACACTACGGGTTACATGCAAGAGAATCATAATTAATTATAATAACTTCTATAACAAATGAAAAATGGAAATATGGATACGACTAAACCATATAAATGGTAGATAGTATGGTTGTGACACAAACAAAAATAGAAAGTAACAAATAGAGTTTTTATCCAAAATCGCATCAGGCGGTTTTGGTTATCATGTAAAAATGAATATTGATTATACATTGTTCATTTTTACCTTTTATATATATACACACACACTGGTATAAAACTCTTCGAAAGTTCTATCAGACAATGTAATTTAGAATTTAAAATATTATTTTAAAAAGGAGCAAATTATCAAAAATCAATTTTAAAAAATCAAATGGTTATAAAATAAAACATTCTTAACATAGCGAGCTTATTTTCATACTGTTATGTAGACGATGTAGAGATGCATGTATGCTAAATATTTCAAGTCCATATCTCTTTTAGTTTTTATTCAAATGAGTATGTAATGAACATCATCTTTGAGCTACATTTTACGGTGTAGGCTGAAGCTAATATTTTGAAAATTTCTTAGGATACAAACGTTTATAGAGAGTTAACTAAATATGTCACATCTTCCATATATATAACATTAGAAAAGTTTGGTGAATTTACTATAAGGTATAATTAGTTAAAAATTATAATTTTTATTTTCTAAAGGCTTAATATTAAAGATATTTAAATTCTTATAAAATATGAAATACACTACGGAGGACTTTCAACTTTATATCAACGTGTAGACAATCATCTCTTCTATATATGGTATGAAATTCATGTATATACTTTACATATGTATTCTATTAATTTTTGAAGACCAGTGTTCGTATGAACCTGAAGTTTTAGACTTTTTTCAGACAAATTGAAATTTGTGAGAAAATTCCCTCGCGGAGACCAGCATCTTTATATACCTTATTAAAGTCCTGAAAAATACGATCATATTGCATGCATTTTAATTTAGGGGGTTAGAATCTCCCGCTAACATTAGTTGAAAGAATGTATGCCTCAACCTAAAATAACCTAACAAACAAATCTCATTCATTTATTAGCATTGAAAATTAGTTTGTAGTGCTTCTCGTTTAAAAATGACAATCTAATATCATTTTGTTCTGATTTTTTCGACAACGTAAAATTAGTCACATTGTTTAAAATATTGCTGGGTTCTTTCGTATGTATGTATATATATATATATATATATATATATATATATGTATATATATTATATATGTATATATATACACATATACATATATATATATATACACACATATATATATATATATATGTATATATATACACATATACATATATATATACACACACACATATATATATATTATATATACGTATATGCGTATATGGTGGACACAATACTTTTAATCGCATTCAATTTCATGCATCTGTTTTAATTATAGGAACGGGCCGAAACTTGACCGTGTTATTGCCACTTTTGACGAAAGGAGAATGAATGAAGTGATAGTCACCCCGCCAAACCCAACCATCGATACACAAGTCGTGCTATTGGCGCGGGACAGCGAGCGTCAGGCTGTAAAGGAAATATTGTAAGTGCTTTGAAGCTATATAATATGTTTTTACATTTCTTTTGGATTTTAAGATAATGCAGCACACAGTAGGATTTTGCCAAATTGCAATAAGGGTGTTTTGAAGAACATGCTTAATCATCGCCTATGTCTCATATATATATATATATATATGGTGGACCAAATACTTTTAGCCGCATCCAATTTCATGCATCTATTTTAATTACAGGACCGAGACGGCGCTAGACCATATTATAAACACTTTTGACGAAAGAGTGATAAATGAAGTGGTAGCCATCCCACCTATCCTACCCAACGAACCAGAAGTCGTGGTATTGACACACATCCGGTAAAGTGAGTGCGTGGTCATCGATGAGATTATGTATTTTCTTTTTGAGGATAAGAACCAAAACGTAATATATTTTCATTTTATTAAAGAGTAGAAAAATATGTACCAAAAGGGTCAGAGCTCAATTCTTAATGGATACAATTCTATACACATATTTACACAATATAGATCTTACACATTACAGGGGGTACTAACATATGGGAACCTTTTTTATCTGTCTGCACACATATTTATCATTCATATTTGTGTCGCATAAATCGAATAATTTTAAAAAATTCATAAATCTCTTCCCACGTGACATATGCATGAGAAACAAAATACAATACAATCCACATGTTTCAGTATAATATCCTTGGAAACGATATGGATTCAATTAATCTCAGGCACGCATAGCTGTGCGATAAACTGTACAATTGTCGAGTCATGCCATGGTGGAAAGCCGAGTGAGTCGAAATAGTACATTTTTTCCTTAGTTTTAAAATAGATTGCAAACCAATGAATACCCTCACCCCCCGCAATGTCGGTGTTAACGATTGCCCAGTACCAGTTTCTCGAAGTATCCAGCTTCAATATTTCATTCTTTGCAAAAACCCCGATAAAATTGGAACGCGCGGAACAGTCACTCTTCATCACTCTCTGGAGTGTATTTTCATCCATTTTAAAAATCTGTCGTGACGTTCCTAAATCTATCTGCTTCTATTAGGGCTTGCGACTCGAGGTATACTAGTATACTAGTAGGGGCGTCCATAGGCTTGGCAAACTCCAACCTCACTGAAATGGTACCAGTCTGCTGGGGGTTTAAAAGCGTATTTACGCCAGCAGTTAAGTCAGGCGTAACGTGAAATGAGTAGATGTTAAACTGTTCCCCCATTCTTTCTGTATTATGCCGAAACCAAGTTCATCACAAGCACCTGTATTATGAGCCAAACTACTATAAGCTATCGCGCATAGCGGGAACACCCCAGCTGATGAGTAATCCATATCCATTACCTCACCCAGAGCAATGCCATTTACGAATAGAGTAATATTTTTAAGCCCGAAATTCTCGAATTTTAACGCACTCTTTTTATAATTTCCATTCGTCGAGGCCTGGTCTTGCATTCCAATTAAAATCCTTTTAGGTAGGACTCAAAGAACAACGTTTTCTAGCTGTTTCGTTGCCAGCACTGCGGGAATCGTATACAGTTTGATCTGTACCCGATTAATTGGATATTTCACTGTGGCGTGTATTAAGTCTTTCTCAATTTCTATTTGCTTCGGGGAGCTTAATTTCACTCGACGTATACGCAAATACGTTTCCATGATATGTATCACAACAGGTTTCGCGCCTTCTTCTTGGTCAGCCCCCAGATTTATGCAGATCTCAGGGCTCGTGCGGGAAAGCTTCAATTTCATATCTACCACGTTCATAAGTAACTTCTCCTGGAAAGTAAAGTCTGTATGCAGGCGTCCAAAACACTCGTATATCTTTTTTTTAAGAATTTTATAAAATTTATCCTTTATTCCATCTTCAGCTTTAGTGTGGTAATACCCCTCGGCGGTTAAAAAGGTGTCCTTCGCTTCTTTTGAAAAGTTAAGGATATTTTCCAGATACAATCGTAGGTGATAGTACCCCGTGCCTGCCGAGATGTTAGTCTGATTTAAATATACGTCACACTGACTGAATATGGAGTGCAGAAAGTTGATTTCAGGGTAGGCAGCATAACTATCATCGCAATCCGTTCCGTCAGAATGGGCAATGCGTAGTTTAGCATACATGTGGAAGCAGCTCGGGTCAAAAAAGTAAGTTCCTGAGTTGGGTATCACGAATTCTCTAGGTGCACTGGGTGAACTAATTGTGTTGAATGGGTTAATTGTAATAAAGTCACTATGTTCAATATAGACCTGAGGAGGTGGTATATCAAAGAGGGACAGTTCCGATTTACAACATTGTGAACTACACGGATGAATGAAACGTGCCATGGCGAGCCAGAAATAGTGCCACCTTCCCTCGACGAGTATTAGTCAATCTATGATTCGTGAGAGTAGCGTCCTCAGCTTATATCAGTTAAAAAAATGATCAGCCATAGGTTTCATACGCTTCGGCCGCCCCAACTGACTGTAAGCACCCACAATTTTCGGGAGCAGAAGCTGGGGGGGCGTGAAGGAACTTAGGGGTACAAAGGTGTGCCGTAATACCTATAGGAAACGCTACCAGGTGCCTGGTACCTATGACACCGTACCCTTTGGATACCATAATCTTTGATATGTCTATTGCTAACTTACAGTAATTATTACACGTATTTGTAAATACATACATCTTGATTATTTCGTTTGTTAAATAAATCATGTTTCAACTAGCGTTTTACTTTGCGTGTGTGCGTGTGCACAGTAAAAAGTTAAGCCCCGCCCACTGTAAGACCGGCGACGTGAATCATGCCGCAACCTGAGCAGGCATCTACCCTTCCGTACTCAGTTGACCTCTGTATACCCTTGAGCTCAGACGCGTATTCTCTCGCATAGAAGAAAATGGCCACCTTTAATATCGCGTGTTCAACATTTATGAAGTAGTATTCTGCCAAGTGCGTAGATGTAGTGGATACTGAAAAACTTCCTATACCCGCCTCCTTTGCCTCTTTTAAGGCTGCAATGAATCGTGCGAAGGGCCAGGCTATTCAAATACCCTACGGATATTCTGGCGAGGGGGTTGTAGGATTTCGTAGTATAGACGATGTACTGAAGTTTGTTATAGAACTAAGTTTTATAAAGGCTCACGTGCACCGCGTGGTAGAAGAAGCAACACGATCAGAAGTTAAACAACAGTTATGGGTAGTGAGTCTTGTGGATGAGTGGTGTGATAAGCGGTATTATATCATGTTACATACCGATTACTCTTACCCTACGGCTGAAAATATAAATCTTGTCATCATGGACAATCTTAAATATTTTTACCACTACATTAATATATATCATGATGAGGTTTGTAGTGAGGTTGTGGCTAATAGATTGCGTGAGTTTTTAACAGATTTTAGAGATGAGTATCGCCTGTTAAATAAAAAGGATAAATATGAACATATGTTTCTCTCTAATAGCACCACGGTTTGTGAAGACGTTTAGGAGTGCTAAAACATTTAAAAAATGTATTTAGTTCGCAAAAATCTCCTTTTGTAAAAATGTCTGGTACGTATTCGTGGGAGTGATAAAGCATTAAAACCGAAATTACTTCTTGTAGCGGAAAAAAACATCTACCCAATATAACGGGATACAACGACTCGGTCAGCGCCGTACACGTTTCATTAGATTATGGTGTGACTCACTCCTCCCGGAGCATACGAGTTCGAACAAACCTATTCACGTTTCATCAGGGTGATTCATTCCTCCCCCCGATCCTGCCTGCATGCCTCCCGTGGCTCATAGTCATCTCAGAGCTTGCACCGAGCGGACGCGCCATAGTCATCTCGAACCGTGTGAATACGATGGAACGCCCTTTGAGAAGCATTCTCAACGCGTCGTACGACGTCTCCGTGACGAAGTCATTGCGCGTATCCAGGCGAGAAACCGGCACCATTAACTCTGTGCTTGAAACGATCTGCAGGCATGCAAGCAAACGTAACGTTATTTATTTAAGTCTTGAGGAGATGCATAAAATCTTCGTGGTAGTTGAGATGTGGGCTGAGGACCGTTATAAAATACCAGCTGACGTAGATACAATAAGAGAGGTGATTAGTGACGCCTCCTCATATACCATTGTTTGTACATTGAGTGTAAATAACGAACAACCATGCATTGATATACGACTGATATGGAAGAACACAGCTGATAATGACGTTCTTGTTCCTACACGAAACCGTTTCATCCTCGACAGAATGTTTGAGATCGTCGGATTCCGTAAGCTGAAGCCTATATTAGATGCGCGTGTTACAGACATGATTTATTTTGACACGGTCCTTGAGTACCCTTACACCGCTCTGCTCGACGGATTTGTTGAATGTAGGAATGAACAGGGAGAGAACGGTCTAGATCTGGATGCATATTTAAAGGTTTAGATTCTTCGAAATATCCTGAGCTTTGGTACAAAGCACTTGAGAGGTAGAAGTGAAGAAGAGTTCACGATTGAAAAGTTCGGGGCGTTAAGAAAAAGCCCCCGATTGGAAAGGCATGATTATAAACTTGTATTTAATGTTGTGGTTAACGATGACATTTTTGTGCGCGCTTTTGATTGTGTTCTAGCTGTACTTAAAGATAACTTTCCCGCCGAGTGTAAAGTGGGTACAAAAACAGTATTAAACGATATGAAGGCCATTTATGTCGAGTATAGACCGCCGCATCAGTTAAACGGTGAAATGATGCTTGGTCGGTTTTACCACATCGTACAAAGTAATGCCGATGTGGATATAGAATCTATAATATGCGAATTTAGCGTTTTGCACTGTAGAACGTAAAGACAATATATATATATATGTATTTCCTGTAAAATATGATTATACGTTTTGTATATTTCCTGTAATAATATGATTACACGTTTTGCATATTTTGAATATAATTTAATATATATGTATATTTTTCTAATTTTTTGTTAATACCCTGTTTTGTATGATTATATATAATTAATATAACTATATATTTTCCTCTACTAATATTTTGTTAATACTATGCTTTGATGATTATATATTTTCCATTCTATTATTTGATCATATATAAGCACACCGGACAAAAAATTAGTCACCCCTAATAGCACCGATAGTAGGAAGTTCAAGGTCACACAGAGGGCGCTGATGTAGCATTGGTAAGTGACAAGTAGCGGTGACGTAGCACACAGGATCAGATCTGTTTCGTGAGGTGGTGAAGAACAAAGTGTGTGTTGGATATAGTCTGCAAAATGGGTCGTGAGGCAGACGTTACTCAGTGGCAAAAAGGAGCCATCGTGTTTGGCAGAGCCCACGGACACAAAATGTCTGAAGTAGCCCAATTTGTTGGTGTGTCAACGCGTACTGTCCAGCGAGTTTACAAAGAGTGGTGTAGTTCGCAATCAACTGACAATCGACGGCGTAACTGTGGCCGGAAAACAATTCTCGACAATAGGGGCCGCCGCCATGTTTCTCGTCTAGTAACTGCAAATCGTTTTCAAGCCAGAGAACAATTGCTCCAAGAAACCAATGAGGTTCTCCAGCGACCAATTTCCGAACGGACATTGCGACGAGAACTGCATGCAATGGACATCTGGAGCAGGGTACCACGGAAGAGGCCGCTGTTAACAGCAAGTCACAAATTGGCACGTTATAAATGGGCTCAGAGGCACAAAAACTGGACTGCGGCAGATTGGAAACGTGTAATTTGGTCCGATGACTCCCGTTTTTGTTTGTTCTCCAATGATGGGAGGCGACGAGTACATCGCAGGTCCAATGAAGCCTTTAATCCTGAATGCGTCGAAGGTGTTGTTCAGGCTGGAAACAGAAAGTGAAGCGCAGGAATAGACACCCACGGACTCTGGCGGAACTTCGGGACAGGCTGATGAACGAGTGGCAGCAAATCGATGTTCAGTACATGCACAACCTCGTAGAGTCTCTGCCTCGCCGGATTCGTGCGGTTATCAAGGCCAGAGGCTCCGTCACACGTTATTACGTACATTCTGAGAGGGGTGACTAATTTTTTGTCCGGTGTGCTTATATGCCCCATTGTATATCCATTAGTTCATAAACAGAACGTTGTATTGGTGTTTTATTTATTCCTTAAACACGATTATATCACTTGTTTCGGTTTTCAGAATAATTAATTAATTGTTATTTGTGAAATCGGTCTTCTAAACCAACTGTTGGAGGAATAAATTAAATGCATAGCGCAATCCTCAGGTTTGTAAGACAGATTTCGGAAGAATATAAGTAATAATTAAATACATCGCACAAACTGGCAACTGAGCCTTCTGAGCCAACATTAATATATGAATAATTTATAAAATAAAGAATCTGGCATCTGAACCTTCTAAGCCAACATTAATATAAGGATTAATTAAATACATGGCGCAAACTGGCAACTCAACCTTCTAAGCGAACGTTAATGTATGCTTTAATTAAATGATTATTGCTATCTGGCAACTCAGACTTCTAAGACAGATGACAGAAGAATATAAGTAATAATAAAATAAATAATGCTATCTGGCAACTCAGCCAACTGCCTGACTAATATATGATTAATTAAATACATGGCGAAAACTGGCAACTCAGCCCTCTAAACCAATATTAATATATGGAATAAATTAAATGCATGGCGAAAACTGGCAGCTCAACCCACTGGCTGATTAAGCCAATTGGCTGATTAGGGGCACTCTAAGAGAGCTGCGGGGTGGCTGAAGAAGTCATATGCGTCTGACAGCTGTCAGGCGAGCAACCCTCTCCTCCTCTTCCTTTCTCTCTTCCTCTCTCTCTCTTTCTCTTTCTGCCCCTTTGTGGGGGTGAGGCCTTCCCACTTCTCCCCCAAAGAGGCTCCCTTAGGTTAGGTATGCCCCTTTGGGGGTTCAGCTTGGGGGATAACTCCGCCTCCAAGTTGCATACCCCTTGCAACCTCATTTTGGGGTTGGCAACAAAATGGGGTGCTTTTCAACAAAGGGGGGTGGGGGTTCCTTGAAACAAGGGGGTGAGGGTGCCTTGCAACAAGGGGGTGGGGGTGCCACCAAGGGGTGGCACTCTTGTAACATTATGCGCCATTATGCAATTGCATTTGCACTCTCCCATTTTGCCACCATACTACTCACCAGTACTCGAGCCAATCTCTGAACAAGAAGATATCCCAGAACCGAGAGTCCCATCGGAATCAGACCCTGGAGAAACCCCTTCTAAATGATCACTCAGTGGAACTCCTCTAGTGGATGTTAATGGCGCTTTGGCTTGTGACGCTCAGGCGATGGCGGGTATTTTCAATAACTTTTTTGCGACAGTTTTTACCGTAGAAGATGTAAATAATGTTCCCGACGTGAACGATATCGTTCCATTTAGTAGCGAGACTATTTTGGATGATATAACTGTTTACGAGGCTGAGATTGCGCATTATATCGATAGGCTAAAAGTTAGCAAGGCTCCAGGCCCTGACGCGTTTTATCCCAGACACTTGAAAGATTTGAAAGAAGTTATCGTAGGCCCCTTAACGAAGATTTTTAATCAATCACTCGAAATGGGGATTATTCTTGAAGACTTTAAATTAGCTAACGTCACGCCTATTTTTAAAAAAGGCGACCGCGCAGTAGCTAGTAATTATAGGCCCATTAGCTTAACGTCAATTGTAGGTAAACTTTTGGAATCCGTAGTTAGGGATCGTATCATCGATCACTTAGAAAGTAGAGATTTGATTAATAGTAGTCAGCATGGGTTTCGACGCCATAGGTCTTCTTTAACTAATTTATTAGAATTTTATAACGAAATAGTGCGCGAATACGATAGGCATAGAGCAGCTGACGTTATTTATTTAGATTTTAAAAAGGCGTTCGATACAGTTCCGCATAGGAGACTAATTGCGAAGGTTAAAGCGCACGGTATACGCGGTCAGGTAGTTAACTGGTTAGAAAAATGGCTTCGTGCTAGGAGACAGAGGGTCGTAGTTAATGGTAGTGAATCGGGGTGGTTAGATGTAGGTAGCGGTGTCCCACAGGGTTCAGTGTTAGGCCCATTGCTATTCGTAATTTACATTATCGACATAGATGTAGGATTGACTAGTAACGTTTCAAAATTCGCGGACGATACTAAAATAGGCGGTAAGGTTGTTAACGAGGACGATAGAAATAGGATTCAAGACGATGTAGATAGGATTATGGAGTGGACAGATAAGTGGCAGATGCAATTTAACGTAGACAAATGTAAAGTTTTGCATATAGGTTCTCGCAACAATAATTACGCGTACACGATGGATGATAGGGAGTTAGCGAGCGTTGACGAGGAAGTAGATTTAGGCGTACGCGTATCTAAGGATTTAAAGGTTAGGAACCAGTGCCTGGAGTCTTGCGCAAAAGCGAATAGGATGTTAGGCTTCATAGCGCGTAATTTCGAATTTAAATCGAAGGATATTATATTGCCCCTTTACAAGTCCCTAGTCAGGCCTCATTTAGAATATGCCGTTCAGTTTTGGTGCCCGTACTTGCGTGAGGATATTGATAGGTTAGAAAGGGTTCAGCGTCGTGCCACGAAACTTATTCAGTCATTGCGCAACAAGCCTTATGAAGATAGGATTAAAGTGTTAGACCTGTATTCACTCGAAACTAGGAGATTAAGGGGGGAGCTTATTGAAGTTTTCAAAATCGTTAATAACATCGATAACGTAAATTTTGACAAATTGTTCACTTTCGATAATAGTAATACTCGCAATAACGGATTCAAGTTGCGTGGCAGACGTTTCATTACTAATATCGCTAAAAACTTCTTTACGTTTAAAGTAATTGATAAATGGAATAATCTTCCCACGTCAGTCGTTCATTCTACCAGCGTTAATGTGTTTAAGAACCGTCTTGACAGACATTTTAAAAATATTAACGTTGTTTAAAATTAAAAAAGAAAGTTAACAACAGGAGCTCTGGTGGTGTTGCTCGAGGATGAGTCTGTTGACGATGAATGCCAGCTTGTGACATGCCAGCGTGTGATGCCAGCAATTAATTATTTAAAAAAAAAAAAAAAAAAAAAAAAAATTAGACTAACACGAACGTAGATGTAGCTCGTAGCGTAAACTAACCCACCGTTTTTTTTTTTTTTTTCTCCTTTCTTGCATGTCTGTAACTCTCTTTACTTGCATGTTTGTAGTTTGCATGGTATGACAGTGAGTTAAGACTGTGTTTGCATGGTTTGTAAGCGTTCTTATTTTACTTCTTTTCATCTTTCACCCCTCTCCTATTTTCTCCGACTATTTTTCTGACTTGTCGGCAGTGGCCGGCGGATGATGATGGTGAGACCTTTTTCCTCTTTTTCTGAATGAATGTTAACCCACGAATGATAGGTGTTGCTCCTTATTTAACCCCTTCTTCTCTTCTCTTAACCCCCTACTCTTTCCTTTCTCTCGGGCTAGCCTTAGAGTGGATCTTAGGGTCTTTGTTAGCTTTAGCTTCTGTAGATCTGTAGACCAGTTGATGATCGACGCACGGACCCTACATACCGGCCGCAAATGTATCAACCACGTGAACTAGAACCTTCACGAAAAAAACGAACACACTCAGAATCCGAGCTTAATGTTCGACCCCACTACCACCTAAGCGAGCCGACCACTCCGCACACAAACATCTACATGACCACCAACAGCTCCGTATAATTTAAGACGTACTGTAGATATGAATAAAATTGTCCCCTTGTAATTTTGAGATTACAATTAACAACTCGTACCCCTTTCTGTCTGAAACTAAAATTCAAACCGACTATAGAAATATTGAATTCCCTCATGAAACCGGTGACCATCCTACCCGGACTTCATGCCCATAAATGGAATGATAAATTGAGTCGTTTTTAAAATTTCGGATGATAACCAGAATAACCTTTAACAAATACTATAAATAGTAACAATTATTTACTAAAATTTGTCGTCAGTATTATCATTGTGTATGCTATTATCCTCGGTATATTTGTAGTGAAAAGACTATTCTCGCAACGGCAAAGATAAAAAAAAATTGTACTGTCAAACTATTTATGCACGGCCAAGAGTGCGTCCTCGTACTGCCTGAACTAAACTTAATCACCCCGACTTATGTTGTGTATATAAATCTGTATTATAAAAACCATTAGTTATCATCTACTTAGAATTAGTTAGGATGTTATATTATTGTATTAATATCATTCTAGAGGGAAGAGCCCTGTAAAAATTAACAATGAATAATTCCTATATTCATATATTCATATGATTCTTATATTCATATAATTCTTATGTTCATATATATAATTCATATAATATAATTCTTGTATTCATATAATTCTTTTATTCATATAATCCTTATATTCATATAATCCTTATATTCCTATATATTTATATTCTTATATTCTTATAGTCTGTGTCGTCATCGTGCAGTTCCTGAACGGGTTCGACTTTGTAGGGGTGGAAACGAGTTGTAAGAATTCGATGAATGGATCTTCTGGAGACACCCGTTTCCTGGAATAACTTTCTTGAGGACTTACCTGGGTTGTTTTCGAGGTGACTGAGTACCGTTAGTGATGTTGCTGCATCGGTTGAATTTTTTGGCCAGCCACAAGGCGGCCGATCATGAACACTTCCCGTTTCTTTGAAGAGAGTGAACAGTTTTCCAAATGATGCCTGAACAACTGGCGGCCTCTCAGGGTGTTTGTCATTAAAAGCCGTAGCAACTGATCGGTGTGTGTGTGTTACCACGCCTTGCACACATTAAAACTATTTCCACCCGTTCATCTATTGTCATTTTCTGTGCCATAGGTTCAACAACAAATCTGAAAAGAACAAAACACATATTAAAACACAAATTATTAAAATGTGCCTATGGTTCATGACTTTTGCGGCACCCTGTATATACTGTATATATATATATATATTATATATATATATATATACTATGGGCACTCAATATATTTTGCCCCACCTTTTTTCTTAGCTAAATAAAGGTCATGTGGCTAAAATGTCTCTTGGGCCGTAAGTTTGAACTTTCTGCGCTTCACGTAACCAGATTTTTCCAGTTTGAACCTCCCCTCCTTGTATAAAACCGTTTTTAAACGCCTTTTTATAAAATAGATAGTTAGCGCAGTTTCGAAAATGGAGTATGACAGTGATGTGCATTGTAAACAGAGAGCTGTTATCGAGTTCTTAACCGCAGAGAAGGAAACAGTTGGAAATATTCGTTGGACGCTGGTCGAAACGTGTGAGATCATCGGAGAGAGGGAGAGCCAGCCTCGATGATGAGCCACGCAGCGGTTGCCCGGCATCGGCTGTGACATCTCACACTGTGCAACGTGCTAACAGCATCATTCGATGAAATCGGCGCGTCACATACAAGGAGCTATCACTGGAGCTAGGAACTAGTGAAGGAAGTGTGACTACGATAATTCAGCAACTGGGATACTCAAAAGTGTGTTCACGGTTTGTTCCTCGCGAACTGACTGAAGATCATAAATCCCAATGAAAAGAAATTGCTTCTGAGTCGTTGGTTTGATACGAGACAGAAGGGGATGACTTCCTTTCACGAATTGTGACTGGGGATGAGACTTGGGTACACCACTTTCAACCTGAAACAAAACACCAATACATGGAGTGGCATCACGCCGACTCCCCACGCAAGAAAAAGTTCAAAATGGCTCTCTCTGCAGGAAAGGTTATGGCTACCATCTTTTGTGACATGAAAGGGGTGATTCTGGTGGACATTATGAAGAAAGGACAAACAATCAACTCAGACATATATTGCTACCCTTCAGAGACTCCAGAGACGTATAAAGCGAGTTCGACAGGAGAGAAAACTGGAAGACGTCCTTGTTTTGCACGATAACGCAAGACCACACAACAGTTTGCAAACAAGAGAGGCCATCACAAAAATGCGCTTGACTGTGTTACCCCACCCTCCATACAGCCCGGATCTGGCACCTTCAGACTTCCATTTGTTTGGGCCAACGAAGGATGCTATTCGTGGAAGAAAGTTTCAGAGTGACGATGAGGTTGTTGAGGAGGCTAAGAGATGGCTCCAGCGGAACCCAGCGGACTGGACTTCTACCAGCAAGGAATAAAGGCCCTTGTTTGAAGGTGGAGGAAAACCGTAGAAAAGAATGGAGACTATGTGGAAAAATAAAAACTTGTAAAACAGGTATGTATCTACTTGTGTACAAAAATTCTGAAACTTACAAGGAAACTTGGAAAGGAAAAAAAAAGGTGGAGCAAAATATATTGAGTGGCCCTCGTATATACTGTAGTAGGTATTCGCGATTGTCTTACATTTTACATTTATCTAATATCTGCGTCAAAAAAAATCCCTAGATATTTTAGAGAAACTCGCAAAATTTTTGCTGCGTTCGCATGAACATCAAGGAATAAAAGTCACACAATTACATACAAAATCTTCTGAGACCGAGATTTCACTTTTTCCTTTCAAAATCTTGTAAAATTCACCAATTTTCTTAACCGAGTGTCTTTGGATTGTGTTCTTTCATTTTACGCTACTTTCACTGTCGCTGAAAGCTCGGGCATGCGCTCTCTCTCCAGTAATACACGGGGGACGATGCCCGCTAATTTTCTCATGTTACACCATTTTTAGAACGATTTTCCACAGGAGAATTTATTAACAAAAACATCTCTGAAGGAAAACGTTATGGAAGAAATTCTTTGGAAGTTTTGTATTCGAATTTTGTAGATTCTTATTTATTTATTTATTAATATTAATTTATTTTTGACGGAGGTGGTAAGATTGTTTAAAAAATAGTTGAAATGTTAAAAGAAGATGGTAGAAAGATTTTAAGAGAACTGGATTAAAGTTGCCTTAACATTGTAATAAGTTTGTGGCAAGTATTGCAAAACATGAAAAAATGTCTGCCCTCTATTATTTCAAAGTATTATTATTATTTTCTTTTTCAGTTTGTAATGTTAATGTGTTTTACATAATTAAGACCAGTGCCTGTAACTTACTAAGTACCAACGTTTTCACAATGAGGAACAGGGACGGTCCAATGAGAGAGACGAAGCATCATTGTTCTCTTCCCTACCTCCCACTCCAGAGGAGAGGTGTTCGATTACGCCTCGCTTGGTGCGCAGTTCCCCCCTTCCCACCGAAGAAAGAGGGGCACGCGCGGCCGTCAGGTTATAAACACCGCTAACAGACCCTCACCAAGCCACAGAGTAAGGGAGGGGCCTCCTATCCCCCAAAGGTTGTGCCATCCATCCCCCAGGCAGGCGAACCCAGCCTCAGGGAGATCGAGGGAGGAGGACGACGGGTGGGTAACTGTTAACAGGCGCCCTTCCTGAAGGTTTCCTCAACCGGTCTCCGCGGCGAGGCCACCGATGGGGAATCTCACCCTCTTTGTGTCGCGAATTCAGCTCTCGAACGAGGCAAGCGATATTCGACACATGATGGAAGAAGTCATTGGTGAACACAGTATATTGATAGTTAATAAACTAAACACGAAATCTCCTTATTATAACTCATTTGAAGTAATAATTAAAGGTGTAAATGCTCATTTCAACCTGTATAATATGAATCAATGGCCAGACGGTATTATTGTTAAGGAGTTTATTCACTTTTCCAGGAGATTTGATAATAGGCAAAATAATAATAATAATAATAATAATAATAATAATAGGCGCCCTAACGGTAATGCCTGGAAGTTGTACTGTGTAAAATAATAATAATCTTACTAATAATAAATTCTCTATCAGTCATGGCGGATAACTTGTTGAAAATAGTCTCATATAATGTAAGGTCAGTGAGGAATTCAACTGTAGATGTTCATAAAATCTGCGACAGTGCAGATTTGATACTCCTGCAGGAGCACTGGCTACCTAAGCAAGAGCTAAAATTCCTCTCTACCATCCATGATGACTTTATGTACCATGCGTCATCAGCAGCAGACTTGTCAGATGAATTAATTTACGGTAGGCCTTTTGGTGGTGTTGCTTTCTTAATAAGGAAAAATTTGTAAAAACATATAAAATTTTTAACAAGCGATAATGTAAGGTTGTTAGGCATTGAATTACAAGTGAACAATGATTGCATATTAATTGTAAACTGCTATTTATCATATAACAACGGCAGTAATCTAGATGAATACATTGATTTGCTGTACAAACTTAAGTCATTATCAGATAACCCCAAATATTCTCACTGTATAATAATTGGGGACTTTAACGCACATGTGAACTCGGAATTCTTTGTAGAATTGCATAACATGTGCGAGTCGGCCAATTTAAGTATCATATAAGTGATGTAGATGCATTACGGGTAGCCAGTGGTAATTTTACATACGTTAGTGATATGAGTGGTACCACCAGGTGGATTGATCATTGTCTCACTAGTAATAATCTAAATTCTAAAGGATCGAATTGTGAGAGTTCATATTCTGCATGATTTCCTTCTTTCTGATCATAGACCATTAGAAATATTAATTAACGTTACCAATTTAAGCGAAATACGACTTAACAAGAACTCAATAGGTAAGAATAATCGCGTCGATTGGTTCAATGTTACGATGCAGCAGAGAATAGAATACAAAGACAGAACAAGTCACCTCTTTAATAATTTAGAAATTTTGCACCTTGCCTGTAATAATCCTTGCTCAAATGATTCTCACTGTAAACTCATAGATAGGTATTATAGTAAGATACTATCCATGTTAAGAGAAGCAGGAAGCCCCCTGATTAAATCTTACAACTATCATACTAAGATTATTCCTGGATGGAATGATTTTATTGCCCCCCTGAAGAGGGAATCGAAAGACGCCTATGATTTGTGGTGCTTTCGTGGTAGACCCAGATTAGGACCAGTATACTTGAATATGTGTATAAGTCGGGGGTCAGTATAAGGCGGCCATAAGGCGATGTAAACAGGAAGAAGAGTCTATTCGAGCATCAAAAGCCTGTGAAGCTCGCATAAATAACGATATAACAAATTTTGGAAATTTGTTAAGAATCAAACGGGTGTCAAAAATGTCCTCCCTCCACAATCGATGGGGTGTCGGGGAGGATGAAATTGCAAAGCTGTGGAAAAACCACTACTCTAACATTCTTAACAGTGTGAGTAGGGATAATCTTAAGATAGATTGCAGCGAAACGATTGTGGGAGGGACAAGGGAAAATACTTTGATATCATTTTCTGAAGTAAAGAGGTTAATTAAAGAGTTAAAGACTGGTTCTGCGTCAGGGGTAGATGACTTATCGAATGAGCACTTAAAATATGCAATGACGTAGTATGTCTGCATATATCATTGCTATCAGCCATGCTTGCTCATAGCTATATCCCTGCAGAGTTCATGAGGGTATATATCTTGCCCCTGGTCAAAAATAAGTACGGAGACATTCTGTCCAGCAATAATTACAGGCCTATTGCTGTCGTTTCCTGCTTCTCGAAACTACTAGAAAAACTCTTGTTACGCTGATTAAATGATTTCCTATGGACATCTAGTCAGTTTGGCTTTAAAAGGTCCCACTCAACTGACCTGTGTATCTGTGTACTTAAAGAAACAATATCTAAATACATTGACAGTAATTCAACTATTTATAGCTGTTTCCTAGCTATAAGTAAGGCATATGATAGGGTGAACCACAATAATTTATTTGCAAAACTAGAAGACAGGAAGGTTCCCATGTACAGTGCTTACAAGAAGTCTCACGCTTCTGTCTCGTCCCAAGCTCGTCTGTTAGGTATAAAATGGGCAGTCCTTATGGCAGCGGAGGTGTGTTCGGATTGGTGCACATAACTGCTCTAACCCAATCAATGACGTCCATTATTACGTCACTTCTGCTACATTTTAGTGTTTAAAATACAAATGATTAAGAAGCAGAATGACCAAGTTTCGGGATGTTGGGATGGTTATGGAGCAATCCTAGTCATCATAATATTAGCTGGACATTACATTATACCGTCTCAATATATACTGTAGACTATAGAGAACGACTAATTCGGCAAATATCCCAAATCATGGCATGATACCTAAGTTATTTTGACGCAGGTCTAAATTATTTGCTCAAATGCAATTATTGATATTAAGTAATTGTTGGGAATTGTTGTCAATATTGTTGTTTGTGATACATATCCTACGTGAAGAATCTAATGACCAAATTCCTCAGTGAACCTCTCACGCGCTCGCATTTCGAGGAAGTCACGGTCGTCTCACTAATAGATAGTTTATCCATTGTTTTAAGTGGTAACCTATTCCATCTTATGAAAGTCATTAGTCTAAAGCAAGACTGGTGGGCCGTGAATCAGAGAAATTTGCATTTGATTTGTTCATCGTAATTATTACGTAATATAGTATACTGTATATAGTAGTATATAAGAGTTTATTGGTAGCATATCATATGACAATTCCCATAAACATGTGATGACCTTGATGTTGCCAGTTTTTATTTTTTTTCTGAAACTATTACCTTCTCATAGTTTGTTTCAACAATGCATATATTATCATCTCCACGAGCGTAGACATTGCAAGAAAAGATTCTAACTAAGGATAAGTAAAGTTCTTTCATGTCACAATATATACTTTTATAGATGTCAAACAAAAAAATATAATAAAATTCTATATTAACATAAATATATATTCGATACACATTCACGTCATGGCTTTAACATCAGTATTTCGCATAGCTTCCTCCGGCATCAATAATTTCTTGCAATCGTTGCGGCATAGAAGAGGCCAGATTGTTGGGAATGTTTGGTGTTCGGTGTAAGCTCTCCCAACTATTCCTCATGTGAGCTAAAAGTGCTTCAAATGTTCTTTCATTGCGTTGCAACCATTCGTTAATCATTATTGCCCAAAGGTTTTCAATCGGACTCATATCAGGGGAACGTGGTGGCAGAATTAGATTAATAATACCTGGGTGATCTTCGTACCACGCTCTCACAACTGTTATCTTCTATTAAGTAAAATGGTTCCGGTGCTGGAACCAGATACGCACGAACACTGGGTAGCAGCACCTCTTCCAGTATCTGGCAACATTGCTGTCCAGTAAAACGTCCATCTACTTGAGTCAATTCTCCGACACCATAGCCAGACATCCAGCCCCACACACCGAGATTGATGTGACCACTACGTTTGCTCGGGAAAACATTTCCTTCTTCATAGCGTTTTCCGCGCTGCCTCCAACAATGCAGGGAACCATGACTATCTGTTGAAAATGTTTTTTCGTCACAGTACACAACTTTTCTCCAGAATTCTTCCTCCTGCGGCAAGTATTGCAAGACAAATCCCATCCGCGCCTCTTTATGCTGAATCGTCAATGCAGGTTTTATACCAGGACGACGAGAAAAATACCCTGCCTCGTGAAGTCTGTTGTTCACTGTATTTGCGCTACAACGAAGGTTCAGGTGTCTGTAAATATGCGTCGCTGGAACAAACGGATGCTCTCTGGCATGATTAACAATCGCAACATCTTCCTTTTGAGATGTTGAACGCGGACGACCAGACCTCGGCAAAGTAGCGATTGAGTTTTCTGCTTCATACCGATGAATCCACCGTTCCACAGTGCTTCGATGAACGTCTAGTCGTCTTGATATTTCTCTTATTGGCACACCATATTCATGCAATGTCACCATTGCTCCCGCATTGCCTGGGTCGTCACGCGGTGCACAGACGGCCTTTCCCTATTTGTGTAAATGGCTTATGTGAAGCGTGCTGGGACGATAAATGAAATGAGGATACCATGCACCCAGAGATGGGCAAAGATACTTGAAAATGTATCTAAGATACAAGATACAAGATACACAAAAAAATGTATTTTCAAGATGCAGATACAAGATACACAAAAATGTATCTTCAAGATACAGATACAAGATACATTTCTAAGATACATTTTTAAGATACAAAATACAAGATACTTTAAGAATGGTGGTGTTCTCCTGATATGTGAAATCTATATTAATTCATTACTTTGTATGGCGTAAACGCTTACCGTAACATTAGAATTGATACTTGTCATCGTTGCTCCGCCCATTTTTTTTGCAAACGTTGGATTCTGTCATTTCATTTTTGTCATTTCATTTTTTCTTTGAAATTTTGAGTTTCCCTTTATATTTTGTCTTTCTTTGGTTTGATTTTTTAGCATTGTTATTTATATTATTTCAGAGATTTTTAAGGTAACAGCTTGGAGCTTGCAAATTATAGTTTAACTATAATTTGCAAGCTCCAAGCTGTTATCTTAAAAATCAAAAGCAAAACTCAGAGATAGCGAAGTGTGAGGCTTACAACATGATTGTTGTATCTTGCATCTCGACTGTATCTTAAGATACTAAGATACTTGGAAAATGTATCTAAGATACAAATCAAGATACTCAAAAAATATGTATCTTAGATACGTATCTAAGATACATATCTTGTATCTTAAGATACAAAATGTATCCTGAAACTTTAGATACTGCCCATCTCTGCATGCATCCCTTCTGAAATTGATTTCGGTTGTGAAGGGTACCAACCCTTCGAATGGTAATAATCAGCAAATTTCCTATTTTGTTGAACATATGCATAAAAAATTCGTCTTAAAAGCCAAGGATCCAAAGATTGTCAGCAATAGTTTATATCCCAACTGAATATACTGTCCCTTCCTTCCATCCTTCAATGCCAGCGTTCTTAAACCTAGCACATAAATTATATAATATGGAATCTAACACCTTAGATCTCTACGCATTTATGTTACTTGAAGACGCCTGTGTCTTAGGGGAATCTAAGTGTTGAGAGTGGGCTTGAGGGGTAGTCTATAGATTATTACAGATGACCTTGAACGCTCCAACTATTTAAAAATGATTATTTATTACGCACATCATATGGCATAATACACACATGAATTTAAGTATCTCTTACACTATAGGAATGGAATTGAATCCTACCAGAGTTAAAAACTCGCAAAATATGATAGATTAGTTGGTATTAAGAGGTTACTAAGAGAAAAGGATTTGGGATAGAGCGGAAGGCAGAGAGTATATTTTCCCCGAGTTTCGGTTATTATTAACGTTATATGGATACATTGCCGATGTCCCTGCTAAAGACCTCTGATGGGATGCGGTGTGATCAGAGAGAGAGAGAGAGAGAGAGAGAGAGAGAGAGAGCTTTTAAATCATACCTTTTAAATGGTTTCTGGGTAAGGGCTTCACGTAAGCTATTTTAGTCCAGGGTAGTTTATGTGGCGGTGTTAACGTAACTTGCACTTGGGACTGTTAATTGTAAGACAACTACCATAGCTGGGACTGAGACACGTTATCCCCTGCATACTCTATATATATCTACAGTACTGGCCAAATTATTAGGAATTTTTTAAAAATTTCATTTTTTGGTATAAAATTTTAAATTAAACCAATTTTAAACGTTGAAAAGTTATTTATTTCTACACAAGAATACATGGTCATTATTTAGCAATAGTTTAGTACTTAGTTTGACCCCCCTTAGCTGCCTTAAGGGCTGCGACACGCTTCGGCATGCCATGAATCAATTTTTTGCATAATTCCTTAATACGTGTAGAGTGAAACCAGACTTGAATAAGTCGCTCTATGAGTTGGTGTTTTGTTGTTATCGGCGTTTCATGGATTACGTCCTTTAAAATACACCATAAACTTTCGATTGGGTTCATGTCTGGAGAATTTCCAGCCCATGGGAGCAACCGAACACTATTTTCATGACACCATTTTTTAACCGACTTTGCCGTGTGGCATGGAGCTGAGTCTTGTTGAAAAATCCAACGTCTATTACCATACCATTCCCTTATTTGAGGCAGTAGACGTCTTCTTAGTACTTCTATATACTTGACTTGGTTCATATTCCCCTCAACAATGCTCAAACGACTAGTTCCATGCACAGAAATTGCTCCCAAACCATGATCTTTTGTGGAAATTTCACCGTTTTCATCAGACACTCAGGCAAAAATTCTTCTCCAGGCCTCCTTCTTACACTTTGAACACGATCGTCAAGCACGGCAATCGTTGACTCATCGGAGAACACCACCTGCAATCAAAGAAAGCCCTGTGAAAGAGTCAGTGCATAGCGTATGAAGTACAGCTAAAACGAAGTACAGTATGACTTGCTGCTTTACAGATATTTTTACTGCAGTTTTATCACGTACTGTAAATACACTTCTATGCATACTGTATTTACTGTATTAACATTCTATTTAATGTTAAATATTATTCTTACCTGTTCCCAATCCTCACTAGTCCAGTTAATGTGTTCCTTTGCCCATGCAAAACGTGCCTTCTTCATAGCCTCAGTGAGCCTGGGCTTCTTCCTTGGGCGGTAGGCTTTGAAGCCGGCAGTTAGAAGCCTCCTGTTGACTGTTCTACGACTAATATTGATGCCATCAGCCGCTAGACTACTGGAAATGTTTTTGCAAGTAGCTCTTCTATTTCTAAGAGACAAAATTGCAATCTGTCTATCAGTTCTTGGAGTCGTTACCCTTTTTCTGCCGCATCTTCCAACCCTTTTGTGGCCTACATTTTCTCCAAATACCATTTTTTTCTTAATACGAAGTACTGACTGTGGTGAAACATGGAGTTTGGCAGCGATTTCCTTTGTTTAAATGTAGAAGAAGTTAATAAAACCTGTATTTGCCCAATTTTCCGTGGACTCAAGTCATTCTTTCGCCCCATTTTCAAATTCACTTAAAAACTGTAACAAATAATTGCCGAAATTGGGTAAATACACTATTTAAATTAAACGGTAGTTACAATGACACGTAAAAGAAAGAGAAACACACCCGCATCGCACGACAACCAAACGACAACTGACGAACAAACACGCTTCGTTCGACTAAAGAATTATGCAAAAAATTGATTCATGGCATGCCGAAGCGTGTCGCAGCTATTATGGCAGCTAAGGTGGGTCAAACTAAGTACTAAACTATTGCTAAATAATGACCATGTATTCTTGTGTAGAAATAAATAACTTTTCAACGTTTAAAATTGGTTTAATTTAACATTTTATACCCAAAAATGAAATTTTAAAAAAATTCCTAATAATTTGGCCAGTACTGTATATACAGTATGTCTGTCTCTATATATAAATAGATAGAGTGATCGACACAAAGATAATGTGGACGTCATTGATGGGGTTAGAGCAATTATGTGCACCAATCCGAACACACCTCCGCTGCCATAAGGACCGCCCATTTTATAACTAACAGACTAGCTTGGGACGAGACAGAGGCGTGAGACTTCTTGTAAGCACTGTACATATTAAATTTATTGAAATTTTGGTATTCCCACCAATCTTTCACTGTTAGTGGCGCAATGTACTATCAGAGTGTTTTGGTTCCTCTTGCGGGGTGAGACAAGGCTCCTTGCTCTCCCCTATGCTGTTTAATGTGTACAGTATATCGACGGATTAATTGCTTCGCTTAATGAGGCAACAGTGGGATGTTGTATAGATAACACAAGGATAAATAACTTAATTTATGCCGATGATATGGTGTTAATAAGTCCCTCTGTTAAAGGTCTGGATCGGCTACTAAAAGTCTGCGGAGTGTATTCGCAGAAACATGATATTCTTTTTAATGTTACTAAAACTAAGGTTATGTAGTTTCATCCTAAAAGCTGTAATCAGCCAGCTGATATAAGGTTTAAAATGAATGGTGAAGTAATTGAGGAAGTACAAGAGTTTAAGTATTTGGGTCAAACTATTACCAGCTCCTTAAGTGATGACTCGGATATTAGAAAACAATCTCGAAGCCTGTGTGCTAAAGCGAATATGACCATAAGGAACTTTCGATTCTGTACAAGTGAAGCTAAAGACACTCTCTTTCGTACTTTCTGCAGTAATATATATGGACAGCAACTGTGTGTGAATTATAAAAAAGGTTCTGGCAGAACTCTAAATTTGCTGTACAACAGGTCTTTTAGACTTACATAAATTACCCCCGAGATGCTCAGCTTCGCAAATGTTTGCTACCTGCAATGTCCCAAGCTTACCGGAGGTAACAAGACGTGCTCAACACAGACTAATGCAAAGAATTAAAAAATCAACCAACCCGATGATCCAAGCTATCCATGAATCCTACCATTTATCCTCTAAGCCATGGTCGGCGAACAGGGGTAAATTACTCCAAATGGGGTACATTTAAAACTTTTGGGGGTAATGCGTGCGGTATGAGAGACACCATATGCAACAATTTTAAGAGCAATTGGCTTGTTTTTGTTTACTTTCAAGTCTGGGGGTAATTTCATTTTACTCAAATAGATTTTTGGGTAATACCCAAAAAGGTTCCCCGACCCATGCTCTAAGCTATGGACTTCTTGGTACGAAAACGTCTTTCTGTAGCTCCACTTAAATTCGACATTACAGTATTATTTCTAATAAATTGTATATATTTCTATCCTTAGTATATGAACTGTCATTGTATTAATAATATTTGTCATATGGACTATATTCTGCCAATAAACCTTTTCATTTTTATTTTCATTTTCACATGTACATATCGTGACCCGGTATTTTCGCCGTAAACATTTTCGCCGTAGGAAAATTCGCCGTAGGATTTTTTGCCGAAAACATTTTCGCCGCAAAGAAATTCGCCGTAAGGCATTTTCGCCGTAAGAATAAAAAGAGCAGATTGAAAAAATAAGATTTAAAGGCAATTAAAAATAGTTTATTGATACGTTAAAAGCAAAGAAATAGGAAAAACATAAAACAATATTTTTAAATTAAAAAGTGTGCAAGTTCATAGCTATTATGCGCAAAAAATGCAGTTTTTGCTCTGGATTGTACCTTAGTACTTGATTATGAAGTCGCGTACTAATATTTTTATACCCTTTTTTCTGGTTGGTTCATCTCCTCGTTCGACGTCGCACTTCTTCTTTTTCGCTAACATATCTTCCTTCATTAAAATAAATATGAGTTTTCAAATACTGGGATGCATATTAATAACAGAGCTTTGTATTGCGTTGAGAAAGCCTTCTACACTGTTGTTCGTTCGCGGCATACCATTACACGTTCTTTCGTAGACATTCCACAGTTCAATAGGAAATGTGGGTTCCATTCTGCGTCTTCGCGGGCCTCGGCCTCTTTCTCCTCCAATATAGTGGGTTTCAAAATAAGATACCAACTCTTGGGGCAAATCATCGTCATCTGTTAGCTCGATAAATCCGTCAATAACGTCGCTAACTGGAAGAAATGCTAGCGCTGTGAAGCATTTAATTTTTGTGTTAAATTCAGTTTCAGTTTGATAGCGCAACTTTTGTCCGATATCAATGACTTTGCGGTAAATATTTTTTGCCATGTGAAATAAACATCCGGTTATAGTTGCATTTGGAAATACGTTGGAGAATGCGCTGATACTTGCTTTCTCAAAGTCGATCATCAAGGTTTCGGGAGTTAATGATAAACGTAAGCCCTTTAAAATATGAAAAAGTTTGCTGTAAGTCTCTTCAGAATTACCCGGAAGTAAAGCAAATAGACGAGGAATGCTACTATCTCTTATTACTATGTGCAACGTATATAACTGGTAGTATATATCTGGACTACATTTAAATGTTCCATCACATGCCCGATCCTTATGATTCACCAAATCGTCTAAACCAGATTCTGTGCCAAACACTAAAATTCTGTCAGCATCATGTTCTCCACTATCAAATAATAAAAACTTTTCACCATTTTCATGAAATTTGTACTCATCAGGAATTACATAACCACTTCTTGCTTTAGGGATGGGGGGGCTTGTTTATTCTTTTGCCTCCAACTTCTAATATTGCGTGATAAATTTGGCAAAGAGGGCATTAGGGAACAAGCTGTGCTATCTAAATTGGCAGAAGCATCGGCAATTAAAGATCTCGTAGAGAGTTGTGAATTAGTAGCCGCTGATTTTATATTTGCAATAGTTTGGTAAACTCTAGGCTTCGCAGGATGAGAGGGATGGCTGTGCTCACCGAATATTTTGCATATTGAAATAGCATCATTTTCAAGTATAGTGCGCACTCTAGTTCTACACTCTTTCATTTCACACTTCCAGTTAGTTTTATCACTGTATTTTCTATCAATTCGGTATACGTAATTCTTATCATCCACTAATTTCTGACCACCACGACTACTCTTTACTGTATAGGTCATTATAAGGGCTTAGATTTGTATAATTTAAAAATAAGAGTAACGGGAGAACTTCCACCAAAAAGACTTACAATCAGACTGCGAACTAAACTGAAAAGCTAAAATAAATTAATTCTGACGAAGGTGGTTGGATTTTTCATTTATTGGTGCTTGTTTTTCATATTTGTTCGTTTTTGTTTTTTTTTCTTACGGCGAAAATGCCTTACGGCGAATTTCTTTGAGGCGAAAATGTTTTCGGCGAAAAATCCTACGGCGAATTTTCCTACGGCGAAAATGTTTACGGCGAAAATACCTGGAACCTGTACATTATATGAATTGAGGAAGAGTGTTCCAGAGCTGACCAGTAAAGTAGATGAAAGATTGAAAATACTGATTAACCCTTACATTAGAGAGTTGGATCGAAAAGGAATGTCAAAAGTCTGATTTGGAAGGATATAGAATTAATTGATCCCTTCAATGAGAATTCAGAACCACCAACGGAGATTGGGGTGCGTAAATCTGTTTATCTTAGAGACGAGGAGATTGCGTGGTCACGCTATTCAAGTGTTCAAGATGCTCAATGGAATAGACAGGATAGACTACAGGAACTTATTCCCACATAATGCCAATCCGACAAGCAATGATGGGTTTATACTGGAACTAAAGACATTTAGGAACTCTGTCTGCAGTAATTGCTTTACCTATAAAATAGTTAATATCTGGAACCATCTCCCCTCACATGTTGTTTGAAGCCAAAGTGTAAATGTGTTTAAAATTAGGCTAGACAAATTACTGAATACTCTCATGGCTTAAGATTAAAACAACGTAACTCTGCTGGAGCTCGCTTGCGCGGTGACTGTGGGGTCATGCATAATTATAGTGCTATCTTATATATTCTCCACCTTCCTGTAAAATTTACTTGGCTACTTTTCCAGGGTCAAGGTATTTTCTTCAACCTTTTTCCGTACCTGCCTCTAGCATGGAGGGTGGGGGAGAGAGTCTTATACTTTTCTATTCAGTTTTCTACTACTGCTAGAATAGTTGTAAGACAAAAAACTTGTTTCACTCCCAGAGTGGACCGGTAGGGCTTTGAGGCTTCCTCTTATCCTTATAACTCCTTGTAACTCTTGCTCTCTCTCTCTCTCGTCCACAGAGGTTTCTTATATTTGGCTGAATAAACTGAACACAAGTTAGCACTTCACTGTGAATTTTTAAAGGATATTGACTTCAACCCTATTAGATAATGAATTCCCCATAATCACTGAAGATTTTACATTAATTTTAACTAGTAACTCCTTCAGCATCACCCAACTGAGTTCCAATTATAAATTTAATGGTTAAATTTTTACTGAAACTATGAGAAATCATTTGATTCAATATATAAATGTAATTATGGGGTTACATAAAACCGCCACTAGTCTCTATGTGTTTAGGCCTACACTGTTCTTCTAATTACCACATATGTATTCCAGCTCTACATAGACTATATATGAAAATTATGTGGTTAACTTGGACATTTATGATCCAATGAAAGATATGTCACTGTCCGCAGTAATAACAACTTCATTGTTAACTTTTAGTTTAATACATTTTAATGATAGTTGTACATGCCCCTATGTTTACATTAAATTACTTGTCACAAAGACAGGTGTCTTCTTTATCCGAACTCTTCAATTCAGATAGGTAAACGCTAATTTCTCACCTATCCAGCTGTATCTCAGCATCTTGGTTGCACACATGGAAACAGTATCAAACTGATTAATGAATGATTTAAGTTAATGACAAGTACCTACTATAAATAGGCCCATCTAATTAGCTATCTAACATTAATAATTGAACACATTTTTAAGTATTGTTTAAACATAAATATCCTGTACTTATCTCATACTAAAACAAATTGGTACTTTGCTAGTGGTAAAAAGCTTTATGCTGTAATCATGTACAGTGGTGTAGAGCAATTTCACTTCAGAAATATATAATTGCATAGCAATAAATACATTAATGTATCCTATTAGGATTATTCAAGCTACATTTTATAATAACAATAAAATCTTACAGATTTTCAATCACAAGCTCATTACTGTGTGGGGTAAATATGGCCAGATCCAACGTAAGAAACCAAAAAATCTCTAATTTACAGTATGATGTTTGAATAATATATATATAAAAAAGATCCAAACATAGAATTTCCTAATTCAACAGTTAATGAAGAATCAATACAGCCAAATGTAACAGCTTAAAACTAAGAGAGTATTAATTTTTCCAAAGTAAAAGCAATTTTACATGCTTTTATAAGAAAGGGTAATACCATCTTTTACCCTATTGTTGCAATAACAAAGGCTCAATATACTAAAGACCTACTTAGTAGGTTAACTTAGCTTCTGACTGACAAAATCGGTTTCCTCAAGGTAAATGAGTCTACAATTAAAGGTGCAATTAAGACCTGCTTAAATACATTATTTTACACAAATCTGAAAACAGCCATCATTTCTTAAAACAGGTTAAGGGGATGGTATTTAACCCACTAACACCAGTACGTATCCAATTTGTAATGTAAATTCAATAGTGGAGTGATTATTTCAAAATCATAGAAGTAAAAATGAGTCTTTCTTAGATAATAAGTGAATATGAGAGCTCTGTGATGTTCGCAAATGACCCATAAAAAAAGACACTGGGTTTATACAAATGCATATAAGTAATTTTAGAACTTAATTATAGCAGGTGAAGCTAATTTATGTTATATTTTAAACAGCGATGTTAAAAAAAATGTGCAGTCATTCATTTTGCTGAAGACTGTCCAAAACGCTACTACAAAGCTACTTAATTTTATTGCTTTAGAATAAAAACATGCGAATGTAGAACTACTTCTTCAACTTAAACTTTCCATCTCTGTGTTTACTTGCAAAAAATTCTCATAGTTAAGGCTAGTTTCCTAGACTGGAAAGTACTTGCCAGGCATCATTGTTTTGTGGAAACTTATGGTATGGAGACCTAAGTGTAGAAGGTTCAAGCATTGCAGAAAGGTTGGGAACAAAAACTTGCTAAAACCTTTCTCCAAGCATCTCATAGCTAATATATTTACTGTAAAAGATTTCTGGCACCAATATATCATCTCCAAACATAACACTGTTGCCATTAATTGCATACTTGAAACAATATAGCCCTATTAATTTCAGATAGT
>JAJOZX010001925.1:0-87500 GCA_023014485.1 Bathynomus jamesi | reverse complement strand
ATCGATTTTCGGTGAATGTATGGTGCGGTGTAATTAGGGATCAGCTGATTGGACCGTTTGTTTTGGAACGACGATTAACTGCTGATATTTATCTGAACTTCCTGACGAACGAACTGCCGCTTTTGATGAAGGACGTGCCCTTGGATAAAAGGCTTAGGATGTTCTTTCAGCACGATCGGGTGCCACCACATTTTGGTCGTCATGTTCCGGATTACTTGAATCAGCAGTACGGGAATCTCCGGATCTAACCCCGTTAGATTTCTTTTTATGGGACTTTATGAAAGAGATGGTCTACAAGACCAAAGTACAAACGAGAGAGGAACTGTTGCGTCGAATTATGGATGTCGCTGCATATATACGAGAACACCCCGAAAAGATTGAGTGGGCAGTGGACTCTTGTTTAGAAGGAGCACAGCTGTGCATTCAAAACCGAAGGGGACATTTTGAACATTTATAAGGTGTATCTCATAAAATGTAGCAATAAATACATCAGATTAATATTCTCGTTTATTTTTTTCCGTTCACCTTAAAACTTCCTTAGCTCCGAAACGGTTGGAAATAGCACCGATGTTGCATTAACTTTTTCACTCGATATCACCCCTCAGATCACTCCCCAAAGTATGGCAAACCGGTTGTAAAACACCCTGTATATATATATATATATATATATATATTATTAGGCCTTGAAAATGGGTAGAGTTGCCCGAAACGTCGGCTGCAGCCAAATATAATTACTCTTTTGCTCTACGTCTTCGTTTTTATCCTAAATGTAAAATTACGTCTCCTTAGGATGGCTCCTATTTCATATATATATATATATATATATATATAGTATTCTCTGTGGTGATTTTCATTCCCCAGTTATCAAATATGAAAGGGTAGGAAGAGATATATGTATACACCAAGATAAGGGAGTCACATGGAAATTTCAAGAGCAAAAAGAAATGTTGCTAGCTCCAGCCGATAAATTTATTTTGACACAAGAAATAATGGAAAATACAAAGAAAAACGACTGCCTAGATTTGGTATTCACACAAACAACAGCAACCTAATTGATATTATAGAAATATCTCCGACTTTAATATCAGATCACAACATTAATGAAATAACAACGAATATAAAAGAAACAGGAAAAGAAAAAACACGCACTCTAGAAAGAAGCAAATTTTAAATTTTCAATCCAAAGCTATAAACTGGGAAGGTATTGCATCAAGCATGGTAGCGATAGAGAAAACCATCTTTAAGGGAAAGACAACGGAAGAGCTGCTAATAACCTTGGAGGAGAAGACGTTGGAAATTATGGAAAGACACGTCCCAAACAGGCAACAAACGGGAAAGATAGGCGAGTTTGAGAGACAAAAGAAGTCATTATTCCACAAGAGAAAAGAATGGTGGTAAGATTAAGAAACTGCAAAGGCAACAATATTAGAATAATATAGAATGATAAACTGGAGCGTAATGATTGCCTCATACAGGGTCTATTTGAGGAACATACAAAGAAAGATGACGCTATAGAAGCAATAAAGATTGACCCAAAGTACTTCTAAAATTTTGCAAAGAGGCAGTCGAAAAATAACACGACATCGGACCTTTGAAGAATGAAAACAATGTTTTAACAGATTATCTTAAAGAAGTAATTTGAAATTAAAATCTTTCAGTATCCCCAGAACAGATAAACTAATATGCGATAGAAACGCGTTCATTGAAGAACTTTACAACAGATGATATTACACAAGCTATAGGGAAACTAAAAGCACACTCGGCAGCAGGCCCGAACAGATGAAATGCCACACTGATCAAAAGCTTCAAGAGTGAAATCTCTGAGCCGCTACTGTATATTGGATATGGAGACGATTATCAGACACGGGAGAAATAACGAACATCCTGAAATAGTTTGAGGAAAAAGCTATACATTTTTGGAAAATGGAAAAAAATTAAATGATAACCAACATGGATTCCGGTCACGAAGATCATGCCTATCACAACTAATGGAACACTATAATGAAAACTATGATGTAATATACATAAACTTTGCCAAGGCGTTCAACAAGTGTCACCGGGGAATCATAACACATGCTGTAAACTGAAATATATGGGAATAACAGGAAAATGTAGGAAAATGGGTATAAAAAATGGGTCGGAAAATGGGTATATAATTTCTTTAGTGAGCAGCAACAAGTTACAGTTCAAAGAATATCTTCATCAGAGAAAGAGGTCCTTAGCTCAGTTCCACAAGGAACCGTATTTGCTCTATTACTCTTCATAATCAAGCTAACTGATATAGATGAGAAAGTTACCAGTGAGAGATTTGTAGAAAAATAAGAAACCCAGAGGATATAGGATTAGGGTGTGTCAATTTTAGGGAGCAAAGTGAAATCTTTAGATTTCAAAGACTACTAGTGACCAAATGATGCATTGTTATGTGCTAAATCGAAATATCGCTTTAAAATCAAGATTTGACCACTCCTAGCTACCTATATATGAAGTTGAAGTTTACGAAAAATCAGCAATTTTTGCAAGTATTTTTTTTATTGTATATAACATTTTGCATACATTAAATACAATTAAAGACATTTTGATTGTATTTCAATATTAAAACTTAGAAATATAGATAGTTTTCTTGAACTTTTCCAAGGATGCCATATATAACTACAATTTACATACATACAATTAAAGACATTTTGATTGTATTTCAATATTAAAACTTAGAAATATAGATACGTTTCTTGAACTTTGCCAAGGATGTCATATCTGCCTTGCTCTTGTTCCTGGACATGAGCTCCCTACTGGCCACCTGGCCACTGATGTAAGCCTCCCTCCTCTCTTGTGAGTAAACATGTTGTGCTGCTAGTTGTCATCCTTACGCATCTCTCTACTGAATGTGTGTGTGAAGACCATGCAGGAACTTCCATTGGTCTATCCAGAAACTCCTTGATTGCAGCAGTGGTGAGGGAGCAGGTCAGAGAAGGCTCAGTCACGCCAGATTTCCAGTCAATAAGCTCTGAGAGTTTGGTGGCATCTAGGTTGACGTCAGGAGTCTTCCTAGGTCTGACACTGCAGTCTCTTACCTATGTGTCCTCATCTCCCTCACCTCTGATTTCCAGTATCCTCTTCACTGCCTCCCTCCTCTCCTCCTCCACCTCACTGCACAGCATGGCCTGGAGCACAGCCTCAGAGTGTGCATACTATGCTGATCTCTTCACTGTAGGCATCACTATTCCTATCACCTCCTTCTTCTGACTTCTGAGCAGCTCCAGCTGGTACAGTACATGCCTGGGATCCTCCACCCAGCTGTGATTTAACTTGATGTTGAACCAGTTTGCCATGTAGACTCCCACTATGAATTCCACAATTATCCTCAGATTCTTCAGGTTCCTACCCTTCAGCCCATGTATAGAAATCCACAATCTGCAGAACCTTAGAGCCGTGGTGACCCACCTACTGTGACAGACTGGCCCAATCTCCAGGAGAGCTAGACTCTGAGGTACCTCTCCCGATCTGATGGCAGTGATGATTCTGTAGCCATATGATTGGTCTGTGCTGAGGTCCTTGACTACCTCCTGACTGAGATAGGGTAGAGGAGGACCAACAGTGATCCTCGTGAAGTTTGGGTTGATTTCAAGCTCAGTGGCAGTGTCTAACATCTTCTCTAAGGGCCCAGACCACTTGTTGTTGCTCAATGTCTTGCCATCCAGTGCAGTCACAAGATGTCTGAGAATCAGCTCCCCAGTGTGCAAGTCACAGACAATCCACACCAACTTCCTGCTAAGCTTGGCCTCCACATAATGCATTACTCCTCCCTCCCAGCCAGTATTCACATTAGTACTGTCACCTCCTATGGCCAAAAGGGTCTGGTCTGCTCCTCTCTCTCTTAGCCAGTTCACCAGATGATCAGCAATGACCTCAGCATGACTTTTCTCCTCTGCAGCTTCCTCTGGTACAAAATGCCACAAATATTTCCCACCTGGTTCATTGCACACTGTGTAGTGTTCTTCCTTAATGAGGCCAGGAAACTGCCTGTCACTGCCCTCAGCTTCCATCATCACTGTGGTGTCATCTCTTTTTCCCATCAAAGAAGATACAGGTGATGCCATTTTCCCTAATCTCTTCATCAAACTTCTTGACCAGCTCCTTAGTCAGTCTCTCCTGAGCCCTCCTCACCTTGTTGTGGTCAATCACCAGTGCTGTGTCAAACTCTGTGATAAGACCAGCATCAATCCAGGCAGCAGTGGCAATCCCTGCAGTCTCTCTCAACTCAGTTTGATGTCTCAAGCTAGCCAGAGCTATGTTGGTGATATCTTCAGTGTTGTATTTCTTCTTCTTAGCCACAGGCAAGGAAGAAGTTGTCGCAGCCTCTGGTATGAAGCCTTCGTCCTCCTCTCTCTTCCCTACCTCCTCCAGTATATCTCCAGCCTCCTCCAACTCCATCTCCAGCAGAGACTCCTCCCTCACCTCCTCTTCTTTCTTGGCTGACTCCTCTGCCTTCCTCCTCCTCTTCTCCTCGTCCTTCCTTCTCTGCTCCTGTCTCTGCAGCACTGCTTCCTGTCTCCTGGTCTCAGGGTGATCAGTTAGACCCATCTGGTGTGCCCCCACACTTCCCACCTTTTCTCTCTGACCTTTAATGAAGGCAAGCTCCTGCACTGGTATCTTCTGCTCGCTCCTGCAGTTGCAGTCAATGTGAACCTCACTGTTGCAGACAGGGTTGCACCTAAGCTCACTGCAGCTCCTGATCACACAGTGACAGGTCAGGATGTCCACCAATTTGTCCAGTTTCATCATGAACCTATCTTTGACCTCTAGCCTCACATTGCCAATGGACACCTTCACTGCCTCATCCCACAGTGCCTTCACTTTAGCCCTGACCCTGACCTCATTGTTGATTACAGGTCCTGTGAATAGAGCGATGGCCTTTCTCCACTGAGCCAGGAGCCCTGGAACAATGCCGTTGTTAATCAGGTCATTAACTGGGTAATTCCTCCTGTCTTCCTCACTCATCTCTCTCCTCAACGAACCATACCTCAGCAGATCTCTGGCTGTGGGTAGCTCAACAGGGGGAAGTTCTTTCCCACTCCCCACCAAATGACTTAGGTGACAACTTGATTTGCTTCGGGCTCTGATTTCTTTCTGACTCATCCTGTGGACCTGTGAACAAAAGAAATGTCATTGAAATTTAGATAGACCTACTGATTATGATTACATAAAATTAATTTAATTGAAATTCTTAATATCTTCCTATAAGCTCAGATAAAAGGTTGTGTTGTTATAGGTACAAGACTTAATTATTCAAAGTAATGACAATTTCATATACCGTATATTACGGCAGATTAGGCGACCTTTGTATAAGACGAGGCACAAGTTTCAGTCTAAATTTCATGATTTTAGCTCATACCTGTGGTATAAGACGACTCACCAAACCACCAAACCACCAGCAGACTATTGTCAGTAGTGGCAGTTTGTGGTAAGTTAAAGGTCAATGACCGTATTGTTTGTGATATAGTCAACCTTGAGTCGGCTAGTGGGTATATTTCTTCAGTGTATTTCTGGCTTCTCCCTTACTTAGACACAAAAGTTTTAATCATGGAGCCACCCGCAAAACGAAGAAAATACGAAGCAAGTTTTAAGTTAAAAGTGATTGCATTTCCAAAGGAATCAAACAATTGTGCTGCTGCAAGGAAATTTGATGGTGTGAATCCTTTACAAAAGGTGGGGCTATGCGTGCTGCACTACTTGATGTTTAGTGTGATTTCATAATCAAAGCATGGGATAAAGTGAAAGTAGAGACAGTCATCAAATCCTTCAAAAAGTGCGGTATCTCTAACACTATGGATGGTGTGGAGGAAATGTTGTGGGACACCCACGACGAAGCCGAAGCTAGCGCATCAGATTCGGACTGGGACCGCCTCAGTAAACAATGTCACTCAAGTTTGTGAAGAACTCTTTGCTTCAGACGATGAAGATGGTGGATTTGGGGAATTTTAAATGAATTTGATGTGTTTTTTTAATTCTACAGTGCTTTTAATGTTTTAATATATGGATTTTAGTGAGAAATAAACATTGTAAACACTGCATTTTTTTAAGGTAACTTTTTGTATCCTGGCGTATAAGACGACCCCTGGTTTTAGGGTAGTTTTTTAATGCTTCAAATGTCGTCTTATACGCCGTAATATACGGTATCTATCATATCAAAATATAGAGAAAGTTTGGGTCACACATAACATTTCGAATAATTTGAATTACACAATATTTACATTACGAAGTAATCAAAATTGTCAAAAAGGAGGGAAAACACATGCATTCACAATTAAAACTCCAGCATTTGTGACTATGTGAAACTTAGAAACCATACTGCACACCAAAAATAACCAAAGTTGACCACACATATCAATGGCACATTGATATACGATGCTACAATAATATTTAGGTTATATTTCAAACCTTTATAGTCAAATATAAGTAGGTAAATGGCTTTTTTAAACAACACTAAAGATATTTCTAAGTTTGCTAGATAATATAACATCATTTGAGCATTAGTAGTTTTTGAATTGTTGACTTCACTAAAATTAACACACCCTAATATAGGATCCTCACAAAGAGACATGAACAGAATCTACAATTGGTTTCAAGGCAGTAATATGAAACTTAACACTGAGAAATTTCAACTATTAAAGTACGGAAGAAGGGAGGACCTAAAATCCATGGAATACTATACCCCAAATGGACAGGAAATTCAGAGAAATTCTAAAGCAAAAGATTTAGATGTAATGACTGACCACGCAAAATTTGAAACACAAAACAAGAGAGCAGTAAACATAGCAAAAAAGAATAACTGGACAGATACTGAAAACCTTTACAAAAAGTGATAGGTATATAATGATTCCTCTATTGAAAACACTGCTCATACCCAAATTGGAATATTGCTCGGTCCTAGCACCCCGATATAAATAAGAAGATATTAATCAGCTAGAAGGGATTCAGAGAAGCTTTACAGCATAGATCAATGGATGCAAAGAACAAAATTACCGGGAAAGGTTACGTAAATTAAACTTATATTCACTGGAAAGAAGAGAGAGGTACACCATTATTTACACTTGGAAAATAATGGAAGAACTAACACCTAATCTTACTCTTAACCCTGTAACCCCCCAAATAACAGTGGGAAGTAGAAAAGAAAGAATGTGTCTTGTTCCCAAATTAAAGGCTAGTGAAGGAACATCCTCAACCCCTAAAGAAAATAGTTTTGTTGTGAGAGGACCAAGAGTATTTAACCAACTGCCCAAGGAACTAAGGAACATGAGTGGTGTTGCGGTGGATATCTTCAAATGAAGATTAGACGGCTGGCTCAGAACAATCTCAGATGAACCGGGCGTACCTGGGTGTGAGCTGGAGAGTACAAGAAACCAACTCTCTACAAAAATTATCAACCATAGGTTTCATTAGAACACTTCTTTTTTTATGTCCTTTTACGCTTAACGCCACGTGTTGGTAACCCCTTCTTCCAGACAGCCCTCTTCTTCTCCCCACCACCATGCATTTTTCTCTTTCCATCTTTAATGATTTCGTCCCGTGTACGTTTTAAATGTGTTTTTAGAGCTTCTTTTGGTTTAACCCCCTCCATTATGTCCTCTACCGTCTTAAAACTTGATTGTAACGGATTCCTCCCGATATATCTGGCGCCCCTCTTCAGCAATGGGACAGCCGTGCGTAGTATGGTTGAAAAAATGGATCCAAGCCCACTCCCACGCTGATATCTCACACCTCGATAGACTGTGAAAGGCCTTCGGTTCATTATAACTCAGTGCGACGAAAGTGCAGCTTCACTGTTAAGTTCCCATCACCGAATGAGAATTTTTTTCCCTCAATCGTTCTTATATATATACTGAGATATTGGTTAATAGATTAGTCGCAACATTACCATAGTAAGGTTTGTCATATGTAATGCTCAAGCTGCTCCCTCTATGATTGGGTATTTGAGCAATGCGGAGCAGGCGCCCTTGGGTATCCCCATCAACTTGATGCTCCACGATATTGCTGTAAACATACTGTATCACATGTCTGGGGATGGATAGCCATCTCCCAATTTCTCCAATTTCACTGATACATTAAACTGGACAAGTCATGTTGTGCCTCGTGAAAGGCTTCTCTTTGGAGCGCTGCTCCATATCGGCCCTCGGTTATAATTTTGAACAGTCCTTTGTCTTTAATATTTCTATTATCCTGTGATTTTAGGGTCAGGGCATGTGTGGGGGTTTCTTTGTTTACGATTTCGTATATTAAATCAGCCGTAAGATTTGAGCTTTTTAAACTTCCATTTAAGTCTCTCACAACATCCTCGGCCGCACCATAACGACCCAGGCCTAGTGTTACTAGTGTAGTGTAATACAGTGCTTCCTTACTCCTGGCGGCACGCATGGTTTCATCCCTAATTACTAATGCCTTTTCACACTCATCACAATCTCTAAGAAATGTAAAAACGGGTTCTTTATAATCAGTACTTAAGAAGCTGGTGGATAGCTGAATTTCACATAGCCCCACCTCACATGAATCACGTTCCAATTCAATGGACCCATGGAGTTCTGTTACAAAGTAGGCCAAGATGTTGTTAGGATGTAGAGGCAGAGAAGAAGAGAACGGGAGTGTAACAAAGAAGTGGTTAGGCACAATATTGCATACTATTTAAGCTTCATTATTGCAGCAGCTTTTATATAGGTGTTGAAGCTTTCTGGGTACCATAGCCATTTCACCAGGTACATATTTCTCTTTCCTAACCTTTTGCTGCCTAAAATTTCTTCAATTTTACACATTTTTTCATAAATTAAATGTCACTTTCTGCAACTCTTCGCGGTAAAAGCCTACTACGATTTCTTCCCCCATTCAAATCTTCAACGTAATATATCATTATTTCGCCTTTAGGTCTCATAGCCCTAACTTTAAAAATCTCACGTGTCCAACCTTGCTCAAATCCCTTCACGAATTTATTTCCCGAACGCGATAGCCTTACATAATCGTTAATTTTGAAACGTGGAGAGTGTGGCGGTGCTCTACGAATATCTCTCCTCACCTCACGCTCTGTGTGCGTACCTCTTTCTAAAACCTTGTTAGGTGTTGTCCCAATCGCGCGATGGTGTGAACGGTTGTATGATGAGGCCAATGATTCCAGAATGTTTATATATCTCTGTGTGTTTTTATGTGTAAAATAGCGATGCATGCTTTCCTTTATGGTACGCTGAACTCTTTCAGCTAAAGAGGCCTTATGTATAGAATTGTTAGTGCAGTAACTAATATTAAAGCTCGGCCTATAAATTCTTTCCCCATATCCGTACAAAAATAGCCTGGAATCCTGCTTTCTTTCAACATCAGCGTTTTGGTAGCTTTAGCAACTGTTTCAGGCGATTTATTTCTCAGATGAATTAGAAACAGATATCTAGAGAAAACATTTATTATGAATAAGATGCAGCGATAACCATCATTATATACTGAATAACTTTGCATATCTGTTAAATCCGCTTGCCAGATAGAGTCAATCAAAGCCGCTGTTGTCTTGGCTGCTTTAACCTTTTTGTTCACCGGCTTATGAAGTGTATAATCTTCCTGCTCCCGAAATAACCTCTCAACATTTTTTTCCCTACTCCATCATTGCAAATACCTCCGTGCAGTCTATCAACACCCCCAAAGGAGGATGGGTTAAAAATGTCATAATAGCGTTTTCTTAATATGTTAGTCATTTGCATATTTTAGAGGCACGTGGATAGGGTTGACCGTTGTTGTTGTTGTTTGGTCTCTTCTTTCTCCTCTTCAGAGATGCTACCGTTGGTGGTGATGGCATACTCAGTTTCAACACATGCGAGACTTGCTCCAAGTCTTTTAACCTATTCAGATTTCCTATCAATGTTTTGGAGATATTTATTTGTTGTAGTCTTGCTTTAATATGCTTCCATCCTGATAGTGAGGGCCTGTCCCACTTTCTCACCAGATCATGGACAATGTCGACGATATTGGATCCCTGTACCTTTGTTCCTTCAACAATGATTTAGCCTGCATCGGTTCAGTGCATGATGGGGTCCTCACTCAATAGATTATAAAGACTTAAGCCTTTATTTTTCAATGTATGTGGGAGCCTGCTTTTTAATACATGTTCAATATGTTGTGGGGCTGCACCGTTATTCTTTGGTTGGTAATCTCTAACGTCAGACACAGGTCCTATGTCGCCATGCTCATCGTTGCTCGCGTTGTGCCTAATAACCACGGGGATCTCTGTCGGATTCATATAATCTTCGTACTCATGAAGAAATTTCTGCAGAGCCTCTTGTTACAAGATCCTTTTCTCATCAGGTGACTTTTCACTGTTTAATAGGGCTAACAAATCGCTTTCCATTCTTTTAAGCCTACTTTTACGGGGTTCTAGAAGAGTGTCTGGAATTTGTTAACTTTGCAATGAAGCATACACCTCGTGCGGAATCACTACCACTTTCTTCATTATATTAATCTAGTCAGTAAAGGCCCCAAAACTGAAAATAAGATGGGGAGGAATGATCCCCCTCTTTATACAATAATTCGCTTTTTCTTACCCACAGTTTGACGGGGATGGGCCACTTCAGCGCCGCCACTTCAGCGCCGACGTTTCAGCGCCGCCATTTCAGCGCCAGGCCACTTCAGCGCCAGACTATTCAGCGACGGGCCCATTCAGCGCCGGTCATTTTCTCTGTTGTTTTTATTGACTATACTTGTTTTGACTTTACTTGTTTTATTAACATTACTTGTTGTTATTAACTTTGTATAATGTTGGTTTGGTTTTGGTTATGGTACTTTATTTTCCTTCCATTATAAAAAAAATTAGTGTTGGGATTAGGTTAGGTTAGGTTAGGTTTGGTTAGGTTAAGTTAGTTTAGGTTAAAAACAGCCCGCCGCAGGCGTTAGCCGTAGTTAGCCTGCTTCAAGTTAGGTTAGGTTAGGTTAGGTTAAGAATATTTATTCATATAACTAATGATGTAATTTCAGAATATTTTGCTCCCAACACTTATATCATTTTTCCTTTTTTTATTTCAGAATTTGTGAACCCTTTATTTTCCTTCCATTATAAAAAAAATTAGTAGGCCTACCTGCACATAAAATAAAAAAATTGAATTAATTATTTTCATTAGATATATCGATCCTTAGCCTGCACATTTTATTGAGTTGTCTTGAAACTATTGTGGCGGGCGCTGAAAGGGCCCGTCGCTGAATAGTCTGGTGCTGAAGTGGCCTGGCGCTGAAATGGCGGCGCTGAAACGTCGGCGCTGAAGTGGCGGCGCTGAATCGTACGCTACCCCAGTTTGACATTTACGAGCGAGCGCACGTATGAGGTTCATGTAACGATGTAAGCGAGCCTTCTGAGGGGGTTTCATTGGCACATTACATTTAATAACTTTAAGACAGATTTCACAGATGCATTTTAAAAAGTCGGAGTCGATATTTGTGAAGGTCACAAAGCAAATATCCGTAACGCTGACTTGTGGCTTCTTTATAAAACTCCAAAAACTCCTTACGCTGATTCTGGAACATTTGATTGGCTAATACCCCAATTTGTGACGCATCTCTACGTTGCGCGAATAAGACTAGATATTGTGTATTTAACGACACATCGCGCATTTATCTATTTTTGAAAAATAGATTCTGATTGATGAAGAATACCCTTATGTTAGGATGGTGGGAGAACACTGTAAATGTCTCGGCAAACGTTTTATACATTTCCAACATGAGATCGTCAATTACAATGACCGTATGCTTATTTCCCTTTAACGAATTAAAGTCATATACACCTTTGTGGAACAAAATATCATCTTGATACTCGTTGAACACTGATTGATACGTCGAATAGCATCATATAACTTTATGCACAAATTTTGAGAACATCTCTCCCCTTATCTTTAATGATTTTAAGCATAAACACAGTTTTACCACATCCTGCAGGGCCAGATATAATACATGTGGACGGGCTTGTGAACCTGAATTTTTCTACAGATTCCATCTTTAACACGTCACACCCCTAAGTAGGTCATTTACAAAATATAACAAAATTTAAGTGCTGTGCTTTATACTCTTGTTTTTCTTCTTCCACAGAACCGTGAATGACGACGATGTACAGCCCCCATCATCGATATTACAGATGACCACGATGACCGTGTCGCTACAGACTCCATCCACGCTGGCGAACCTTCACCAGCTATACCTGTAGCACGCGACAATTCAAAGCGGAAGCATGATGAAGAACCCTCCACGTCAGGTATAAAGTGTGCTAGGATTGCGACGGTTGTTAGACCCCCAGTAATAGAGCCCCCAGCCCTCTACGTCTTAGGACACAACCCCACAATAGTACCTTCCTCAAATATACCCCGTAATTCCTTTCAATTCCGGGTACTTCCTCCACACCAGCACCAACGGCAGCTAGCTTCTCGTGCTGTGGAGGAAGGTATAACATTCGAGTTGGTGCGCACCGCTACCCCCACCCCAGCCTTCAATAGAAATCGGTATATGGTCAGGGTTGATCCTAGATCCATGTATAGCAACGGTGTTGAACACGGACTACGGCGCATAGTTGAGCGTATTGTAGAGTTTGCCCTTCAGAACTGCGACGAACGTGAAGTCCGGACGAGGTTGTCCTTCAGGTTCTGTTCAGATGACGCGGATGGAGATGATTTTTGGTAGTAATACCGTTCAGACGCTTCGCCGCTGTAGATTTAGAATATATCTTGGGCCGTATAATGCCAGCCTCTCAAAGTAGTACAGCCTTCAATATGGACAAATTCATGGTAGATTTTGACAGAGTATTCCGGGTTGAGGGTCACCTTATACTCTTAATTTCAATTCTAAGAGGATCAGGGGGTGAGATATACTGAAAGTGGAACCACGTATCGAAAATGGAGGGAATTTCCAATTCTAGAAGTCGACGAAGAAACTCGCCTCTCTCATCTCGACTTTGGTCGGTGAACGCTGCTCTTCCTACGTCCAGCTGAGGGACTCTCTTACTGGCAATAATCGAACGATCACTTCGCCGTAGGCGTTTCACAACGAACCTACTGTATGCCTGTATGGACAGTAAAGCCTTAGACACTCGTTCAAACTCTCGTGGTTTGCCTACCGAGTGCTAAAACACATATTTAGTGAAGCATCGAGCAGTGTGACCAGCTATTGCCCAAAAAATACCAGTAGACCATCTTCGACTGAAACTCTCCTGTGCTCAGTCCCTGCACATTCGGTTTCTCTTCGCTCACTATTCTCTCTTCTATTCCGAAACTGTCCTGCGCCAAGTTCCTGCGCATTCGGTTTCTCTTCTCTCTCCCTTATCGGTGATCGATCACCTATCGGGTTAACTAAACTCAATGGATGGAACTCGGATCCAACTTAGTTGCCTCCAAATCGAGCCTCTCGAAATTTTGACAAAAAATTATTCGAAACGTTTGTACTGCTACTGATTATCATTTCATATTTAATTTACCGAATTTTCTCGACATTTCACTTCGAAACAATAACCATAATTTGCTCTGGCCAAATTAACAGAAAAAAAATGACATCTCAAAATTTAGCAAAAATTTAATCACGCCTAGCTACCAATAAGATCACTTATGGCTGTTACATCGGAGAAGATAAAAAATCATCAAACACAAGAAACAATACTGCACAGTAGAAATATAAAGCGCCCATACATAATAACCGTTATTATAATTTAAAAAATATTATTCAAACTACCTTCAGAAATTACATCAATACATTTAAATACAAAAGACAAAAATGAAACGCAGAAACTTCATGTCATCAATTCTCGAAAATCACGAACCCTTTTACACTTCGAGGGAAGCACGCAGAGATTACCACAGCGCTATTGGCAATCTAAAAGGCTCTATCTCCGGTTAACACTCTAGCTAAAGTTTCAACTGCATGAGTAAACCCAACTGAAGTTTAAAAAATAACAATTTTCCAAAACAAAATCATTAAATATAAATTTTTTTAAATATTAATACCGAAAAGTTACTTTAATACATTAATTCCAACTTGAAACGCTAAATTTCGTAAGAAGAAAACTCGTAATTCACAAATTACATCTGAGAGACAACTCACTCCTGCAACACAAAACCCAGTATAGTTTGTAAATCACAAGAATTCCAGGAATTTATCGTTTCCAAGTGAAACTAATACAAATTTACATCGTCATTCTAATTATGAACAGATATTATGAACCCAAACATACACGCAACCTACTATGTAAACAAAAACACCTAAACAAATCATTGCATAATCAAGAGTGTTCGCTTTGTTTGTAAGCGACGCTCTACAAAAATATTCATAACTGAATTTAACTGCAGTACATCAGGAACAATTTTTGTAACATTTTCTATGCAAACGCGCGAACGTAAAAAAAAAAAATTTTTAATACCCAAAATAAAACGTTGAACAAAAAAAAAACACTCCCTAACACAATAAAATCTAATTTCAGAATAAAAATTGATGGACATATATGTATATATAAAGTAAAAAAACAAATTAATTTATCAAAAGAATTTACGAAAAAAATTCTCTATTTCAATTAAACAAATTTTTATCTTTTTATAACAAATTTTGCTTATTTTGAAGTCTCACACAATTTATATACGGCAAGCATAATAAACTTAAACAGTCCGAATTTGACCCAGTATAAATTAGTGTCTTTACCGATTATTTTTCGACTTTTAAACTTTAAAATTAACTTAAAATTATAAAGCAAACTAAAAACTACAAAGCGATCCTTAAAAATATACACATTTAATGTTCATATGTCTGCCTGTAAATCCATTATATACATCCAGTCAAAGAATAATCTTAAAAACTCCCACTAAATTCTGGAAAATTTTGTTACTCATTGAATCTCTTAGAATGTTCTACTATATGTATATATATATATATATATATACATATATTAATATATATATATATATATATATATATATATATATATTTTTTTTTTTATTACCTAAAATTGCGTCACCATACGCTCAAACATTTTAAACCTTACCGTATAAAAATGCATGTCACAATGTCATTACAACTAAAATAATTTAATTCATATTATTATCATCATCACAATTATTATTAAGTCCAAAAATGTAAACAAAAAAAACTTTAAACACAAAATAGGTAGGCTTTAGACAGGTAATAAAAGTGGAAAGGAAAGAAAAAAAAGGACAGCAATTATCAATTTTGAAATTTCTCTCTCCGACCGAACGAAACGAAATCTAAAGAAAACAACGCGAAGGAAAAGGAAACAAACGACTCTCGAATTACATTTCAGACTCAAACTGAGTCGCGACAAAGTCCGACTCCATGAAAACAAAAATGTGAGTCGAAACGGTTTTAAAACAGTCGTGACTCCAACGTGAAGAGAAAAAAAAATTTGACCGTGAAAATTACGAAAATGCTCGCTATGAGAAGAAATTTGGAAAATGATGGGCGCCATCTTGAATCATCGAATTTTGAAGGAAAATGAATCAGAATTTGCTTAATTTTATAAATACTCTAAAACGGGTAGCGAAACAGAATATCTACTAATTTTCTTCGTACGGAGAACGTGGGAAAATGATCGTGATTAATCGAAAGAAAACGCACAAATTTTCAATTCCTATTCATAAGACACGAAAAAATGCAAAAGCCTATGTTAATGACGGAGTGCGTGGGTTCGTATTATGAAATTGAAAACAATTTAATAAGGTTAGCTGCCACCAGAAATGTAGTGGTTAATTTATTTAAGGGCTCACTCCTTCATTATTATAATTCATTATTTACTTTACTTTCTATTCCATTTCTCTTTATCCTTCATCATTCTCTTTACACTCGCTTCGCTGTACCTTATAAATACGGGTAGCACGTGAGCCGGTGGGCACCATTATAATTCAAACCATGCAAGGGAGACCGGAGGGTTAGTTATAAGCTTATCAACACTTTACAAACTTTATTTATACCGAAAACACTTTTAGTTAAACGGGGTAATGCGAGGGGGAAATTAACGTTAACATTTAAGTCGGAGAGAGAGACGAAATGATATTCTAAAATTACAATTACACCTTAACATACAAAAACACCTTACTAAGCCCAAGGGCGTCCGATGACTGGCGGGCATTTCTACCCAGCCTCTAGACTGTGTTCAGGCGTTGCCAACTCGTATTTCTATATTTCTTTTTAATACAACCATTTTTAATTTCTTATTTAATAAAACTTAATTCAACATTGTTAAATTCATATAAACAAACATTTAATTCTTAATTTGACATTACTACACTCTTATTAACAAAACACTTAATGAAACATTATTAAATTCTTATAAACAAACATTTAATTGTTAATTAGACATTACTACAGAATTTATAACACTAAACCACTCCACAGATACATCCAGGCTATACAAGACTACAAACAGCATTACCCACTCTAACAGCGGCATTCACACCTCACACGCGGCTATCTGTCGCAGCTAAAATAATATCCCAACATATACACAACAAGCTAACATTCTAGTTAATCACTACGCAAAGATAAGTCACTTAAACAGAAAACAACAAGCAGAAACACGCAGACAGACAAACAGCCAGACACAAGAAAACCTACAGACTCGACACGACCATTACACCCTTCAGTACAGACCAGACTACCAAGATCATCAAAAACATTAAGAATACGAAGGCTACTGGACCAGACAACATATCTAACATACACCTTAAACACTTGGGCCCAAGGGGAATAATAGCTCTCACAAATATCAGCACATATTCATACCAACACTGTATTATTCCTGACAATGGAAACAAGGTAAAATTATTACACTACTCAAACCAAACAAAAATCCAACAGAACCAGCTTCCTATAGACCCATTACTTTACTATAAACACCTTCCAAAGTAACAGAAAGACTAATCTTACAAATCACCAACCCACACATACCAGTATCGTCTACTCAACATGGATTCAGAAATCACCACTCAACCACGACATTACTCACTAACCTCACGCAGCACATCATGGATGGCATCAACTCCAAACGACCAGCTCAACGTACACTATTAGCAACAATAGACACTAATAAAGCATTTGATGCTATCCCACGCTTCCCTCTCATAAACAAAATACTCACAATAACACCAAAAGGTGGCTGAGCAACTATCTTTCAGGAAGAAACTCACATGTCACATTCAATGGCAAGTCATCCAAAAACAAGCTTTTTCCGAACTGGGTTCCTCAAGGCTCTGTTCTCTCACCAACACTGTTCAACTTATACATGCATGACATTCGAACACCTACAGATAACAAGCTTACCTTATCATCATATGCAGAAGACAACACTCTAACCTCCACCCACAACAACATCGACACCGCTACAAATAACCTACACACATACATAAACAGTATACAAGACTGGCTCACACACAATAGACTCAAAGTAGCGCCCTCAAAATCAACCATCACCTTGCTAACAAGCACACAAAAGAAAACCAGATAACTCCACAGCTTACACTAAACAACACCAACATTCCACACACTCACAGGACCAAAATACTTGGGATCACATACAACACATCATTATCTTTTGCAAACCACATTCAGGACATTAAAAACAAATGTACGTGAAGACTTAACACGCTCAGGATACTAACAGGCACAAACTTTGGACACCAGCAGGAAACAACATCACTCATATACAAACAATATATATTCGCTCAGTTATGGACTATGCTAGCCTATGCTGGGCACCCATTATCTCAAACACAAACATAAACATCTTACAGATACAAAACAACGCACTTCGTATCATTACAGGATGCACTCAAACAACACCAATAGAACACCTGCACACAAAAACAAAATTACTGAAAGTTAGGGAACATTTAGACATGAGGGGAACACAATTCATGGCACAACGACAACTAACCCACAACACCGTTGCCACTACATGTACAATCATGCACCGACACCTCGCACCATTAAGGTAACACCAGAGAAACATTATAACCAAATACTCCATTCCATACCACGCCCCACAGACATCACACAGTACAGAAAACACATACATACACACCTAACCCACAAAGCACTGACACGACTCGTTCCGTATGCGGTCCGAGGTGCGAAACCGCCACCCATTAACAGGTCAGAGATCAACCTGAGCAGATCGGATCGAGTTAACTTAACTTAGCACGATTCCGATGTGGACATCACTCCAACTTACAGACATATAAACACAGACCAGACAACTCCACAGACGACACTTGCCACCTGTGACAGGACACACCACAATCAATTGAACACATTATGACAGACTGTACCACTCTAGCACAACTTTGAACACAACTCAACATCACCAGTGCTGTAAACTTCTGGTTCACTCAGGAGAGGGCGCTCTGTTACCTGCATGCCGCCGGCTTCCTCGATCAGAGTGAGCTGATCGGCTAAACAACTACAACAACAAGTGGATAGGCGCAGAACCTGGGGTTTGTGAAGGAACTTAGGGGCACGAAGGTATGCCGTAACACCTATAGGAAACATTACCAGGTGCCTGGTACCTATGATACCGTACCCTTTTGATACCTTAATCCTTGATTTATATATATATATATATATATATATAATATATATATATATATATGTATTGTTAACGATATGTTTATTTATAATGTATATTTGTTTCAATTAGGATTTAATTTTCTCCTTTGCGTGCGTGGTACAATCCTAAGCTCCGCCCACTGTAAGATCGGTCACGTAACTCTTGCTACTACCTGAGCATATCTCTATCCCTGCGTGCTCAATTGGCCGCTGCAAACCCTGAAACTCAGACGCGTTTTTCTCACGTAGACGAAAAATCGTGATAGCTACTTTTGATACTGCGTGTTCGACGTTTATGAAGTGGTATTCGGTAAAGTCGGAAGATGTGGTGAATACTGAGAGACTGGCTAGCCCCCTTTCCTTTGAGACTTTTAAGGCTACATTGAATCGCGCGAGGGAACAAGATGTTCAAATACTCTGTGGGTATTCTGGCGAGAGTATTTCCAGATTTCGCGGCACAAACGATGTAATGGACTACGTTGTAGGGATAAACTGTATAAAAGCGTACATATACCGTGAGTTGAAAGAAACAACAACGCGTGCAGAAGAGAAGCAACGGATACTGATAATGGGTCTTGTTGATGAGTGATGTAACAGGCGTTATTATGTCATGCTGCGTCATACCGATTACGCGTACCCTACGGCTGAGAATGTAAACCTTGTCATCATGGACAATCTGAAGTACTTTTACCACTACATTCATATATAATCATGACGAGGTTCGCAGTGAGGTTGTGGCTAAAGGCCTGTGTGAGTTTTTGATAGAATTTAGAGACGAGCATCGATTGTTAAACATAAAGGATAAATACGGTAACATGTTTTTCTCAAACAGTGCACCGGTTTGTGAATAAAATGTGTTTAGTTCGTGAAATTCCACCCACGCGAAAATGTCTGGTGCGTATTCTGGGGAGCGGGAGCGATAAAACATTAAAACCGATATTGCTTCATGTATCGCAAAATTTCTCAAAACACCTACCCTCTATAATAGGATACAAGTATTCACGTCGAAACAGCGCCGTACACGTTTCATCAGCTTATGGTGTGACTCACTCATCCCGTCGAGCCGATCCGCCCACCGTGGCTCATAATCATCTCAGAGCTTGAACCGACTGGACATGCACTCCTCGAATACGATGGAACCCCCGTTGAGAAGCATTCTCAATGCCGCGTACGATGTGTCCGTGACGAAGTCATTGCGCGTGTTCAGGCGTGAAACCGGTACCATTAAATATGTATTTGAAACGATTTGCAGGCAAGCAAACTCTGGTAAACGTAATGTTATTTATTTAAGTGTTGAGATGAATAGTCTTCGTGATAGTTGAGAATTAGGGTTAGGACCGATATAAAATACCTGCAGGTGTAGGTACAAGAAGAGAACAGATTAGTGATACCCGCTCATATGCAGTTGTTTTTACGTTGTGTATAAATAACGATCAGCCATACATTGATATACGACTGATGTGGAAGAATGCATCTGATAATAACGTTCTTTTCCTTACGTGAAACCGATTAATCCTCGACAGAATGTTTGAAATCGTCGGGTTCCGCAAGCTGAAGCCTTATTAGACATGATATTAGATATGATTTATTTTGACACGGTTCTTGAATACGCATACACCGCTCTGCTCGACGGATTTATCGAATGTAAGAATGAACAAGGCAAGAATGGTGGCCGACAGCTGGATGCTTATTTAAAGGGTTTAGACCAGCGATGCACAAACCCTGGCCCGCGGGCTAAATGTGGCCCCCACGGGTCTTTTCAATTCACATTTTTCACATGAAAAGGGTAGCTACCCAAAGAAAAATCTAAAATATTACCCCTGGTTATAAAAATGCATAGTTATAAAAAAGAGAATATCTATATATCTGGCCCCTACATATAAAACAGATGGTTGGTTTGGCCCTCACATCAAAAAGGTTTGCGCACCACTGGTTTAGACTCTTCGAAATATCCCGAACTTTGGTACAAAGGACTTGAGCGGTACAGGGCAGAGCTCGCCTACCCTAAGAGTTGTATCTCTATATAACGAGTAGCTGTCGTTATGACTTGGAAGATCGTTTCAACTGCCGCTATGCGTTGTGAAGAAGAGTTCACGATTAAAAAGCTCGGGAAGGTAAGGTAAAACCCTCGATTGAAAGGAGTGTTTATAAACTTGTATTTAATAATGACGTGATGGCTAACGATGCCCTCTTTGTGCGTGCTTTTGAATGTATTCTAGCTGTGTTTAAAGATAACTTACCAACCGCATGTAAAAGGTGCACAAAAATAGTATTGAACTATATGAAGGCCATTTATATCGAGTATAGGTATCCCTCTAACTTGAGCGGTGAAATAATGTTAAATCGTATTTACCGCGTATTGCCAAGCAATAATGATGTGACCGTAGACTCGATTACGTGTGTGTTTAGTGTTTTAGTTGAGCGCAGTAAAACAAAGTATTTTGATGTATATTTTCAATATATTTAATTATTTAATATTGTGTATATATATATTTTTTTTTCTGTACTATATGTTGATGATTATACCCCTTCGTTTTGTATATTGTTTTTATTTTCAATATATTTAATTATTTAATATAAATGTGTGTGTATATATATATATATATATATATATATATATATATATATATATTTCTCCTGTACTGTTATATTGATGGTTATAGTACATCGTTTTGTATAATATTATTTTTTGATTATATATATATTCCTCGTTCGTATTCCTTATGTTGTTATTATTTTATTTTTTATTTTTTGATCATATATATTCCATCGTTTGTATAGGATTGTATATTTATTTTCTATATATTTCGTGAAATTTATCCCAATAATTCGTCTAAATAAACAGAGTAATGTAATGGTCTTTTATTTAATTACTTTGGTTGTATATATAAACGATATTAGACTATTATTTAATTATATGCATACCAAATGGCTGCTTAGGCCTTCTAAACCGACTGACAGATTTCTAAGCCAACTGTCAAGAATATATCCAAATAAATAGCGCAATCTGGCAGCTGAAAAGGTAATTAATATACACACACCTGCCTTCTCTGTATTCTACGTCAACTGGCTGGTTAAGCCAACTGGCTGATTAAGCCAACTGGCGGATTATGCCAACTGGCGGAAGCCAACTCTCGAGAATATATGCTTTAATTAATTAAATAGCGCAATCTGGCAACTCAACCCTAATAATGTACACCTGAACAAGCCATTTAGGTCTTCTAAGAATCCTTCTAAGCCAACTTGCAGATTAAGCCAACTGGCTGATTAGGAACTTATAAGATAGCGGACGCTCGGATGAACTCTCAATGTGCGTCTGGCAGGAGCCAGGCGAACACTCCTCTCTCCTCCTCTCTCTCTTAGGTTAGGTATACCCCTTTGGAGGGTGGGGCCGTCCCACCTTCTACCCCAAAGAGTCAGGTGGACTCCCCCAGCACGTTGGGGGAGTTCCTCTTCGTTGCAGCTTGGGGATAACCCCTCACCCCCTTGTTGCATAACCTCTTGCAACATTCCCCCTTGCAACATTGATCAACATTTGCAATTGCATTGCACTCTAACCTTTTGCGCCCATACTACTGTCGTAATCAAACCTACTTTAAACTCATTTCTGAGAAGCGATTATCTATTCACCACTCCATTAAAACTAAAAATATGAAGTTGCTTGAAGAAGACTAGATCGTATGCGCAGACAGTACAGATTTTTAAAAAAAATAGGATTATTTCGTTCATAGTAAGAAAGCAACACAGAATCCTTTTCTTCCCTAAAAATTCATACTTGTAATGAATATATTCCATAATACTTTTCCTGCACTATTTCGATGTTTCGAACTTTCAGTGTTTTGTTTTGCATTCGGCATTCTGAATTTTTATCGTTTTGAGTCAGGTAGTTGGTTGATGAGGTTGTTTAACTTCCTTCGCAACATCTAAATTCATATGAGGGAGGGAACCTGCAGCTTTACATGCGATCCGAATGACGGGTCGTTACGTAGTCTGAACGCGGTGGACGGTCTTCCATCCGATTACTGTCCAGACACAATGTCGCTTAATTTAGCTGATCGACGTTACAGTCAGATGTAAAAGTTATATTAGTAGCGCATTTAATTGCTAAACATGTTTATGCATGTTTATAATTACACTAAAACCCATAATATAAGCATCAAAATATGATTACAATTACAAATGTTTCATGATGAACATGGAATAAACTCTCCCAGAACATATTTCCGACCCAAACACCCTTTATATTCTGAAACGTTTTTTATCAAAACGTGTTTAGAATTTTGTGCAAGTTTTTATACTAAATATCGAAAAATGTGTTCCCAAAAATATTTCTATAACGTTATTTTTGGGGAACACATTTTTGGATCACTTATTTTAACGCAAACATTTTTCCCAGACTTTGCAGGAAGTATGAGGTGCATTTTGGCCAAGAATCAAAGGTTGTGTCCTGCGAGCTTGGTTAACCCTTTAAAGCCGGAAATTTTTGTAGGGTTAAGTTATGAATGGGTAGATTTGAAACGCTACTAAATTGTACCGGTTGCGCTGAAAGGGTTAAGATTGGCTCAGCTAATCAGTTATCATAGCGATGAAATGAGCGTAGGTTTTATCATGAAAGAATTTTAATATACAGTGTACCAAAAAAATGCTTACACATCATATTAACATATATATTAATAAGCAAAATAGGCGGATAGTAAATAGATAGCAAATAGGCCAGTGGCGGCTCGTCGGTAGGCACTGCGGAACTGCAGTACCCCTAAATTTTGTATTTACAATTGAAATAATCAAGAACAATATAAGGATGAGCTCACTGAATAACTTTTTCAATAACTTTTGAAACTTTTATTCATTGCTCAATGCTCATCCCTTTATTTCAGTAATTATTTCAACCCATTCTTAGAGACAGCACCCCTAGAATTTTTAGTCACGAGCCGCCACTGAAATAGGCTTCTTTAATGTTTAAATGTTCAAAATATCAGCCAGCAGCGTCAATACCTTCATGGTTGTGCTGCTTACTTTAATGTTTTAAATGTTCAAAATATCCGCCACTAGCATCAATACATTCTTGACAACTGCGCGCAACAGATCGGCATACTGTTCGGATCGTTCGGAGTGGAATTTTGGCACAGGCTATTTCAATTTCGTGTCTCAAGGCCTGTAGTGTCCTTGGTTTTTCAGCATACACATTGTTCTTCAGAGTGCTCCACAAGTAAAAGTCTAAGGGTGTTAAGTCAGGAGATCGTGGTGGATACTCCGTACATCCCCTACGTCCTATCCATCTTCTAGGAAAACAAACATTGAGAAAATTTCTAACGTCATTGTGGTAATGTGGTGGCGCGCCATCCTGTTGAAAGTAACACTCTTCTTCCAAAAAAAGAGCTCTGATTGAAGGTACAATGTTTTCTTGCAGCATTGATAAGTAAGCAGCACCTGTGACAGAGTCCTCAAAGAAAAATGGCCCTATCAGTCCTCTGGAAGCAGACCACACCACACTGACACTCCTGGTTGATTAAGTGCTCGTTCTTCTGTTACGTTTGGACTTTCGGTGGCCCAGTACACACAGTTGTGTCGCTTGATAGTACCATTAAGTTTAAAAGTGGCTTCATCGGACCAAACAATGAAATCAGGAAAAGATTGTTTTTCATCACACTTGTGCAAAAACCACTCACAAAATTCTTTTCGACGATCTGGATCTTCCACATTCATTGCATGGAGCAGTCTAGGGTATGTACAGTTTCCACTTTTCACGTCGCAAAATGCGATGAACGCTGGATTTAGAAACACCAGTCTCACGAGAACATTGCCTTGTAGACTTATTTAGAGAGTTTGTGAAGGCCTGTAACACGGTCTCAACACTTCCATTGTCAGTTGAAGTGCGACGTCTTCCAGATCGGCCTTTGTTGACGTTTTGCACTGTTCCATCAGTCTCAAACTTATCACGTAATCTTGTAATTGTTACCCGTGATGGTGCTAATGTTTGAAACTCATTTCTCCAATGGCTCTGTACCTCAGCCACATTCTTCGTCTTCCAGTAGTGCTTCAGAATCCACTTACGTTGCTCAAATGATAACTGCAATGCCGCCATTTCCTGTAACAAGGGATACTACTGTTATTTAAGTACAATACACCATTACTAAAATACTATACTACTATTACTAAGTACTATAAATATACTAATACATCAGCGCATATTACTATCATCTAAAGTGTGCATGTTGATATATATATATATATATATATATATTATATATATATATATATATATTAATATGATGTGTAAACATTTTATTGGGACACCCGATACTATACTGTCGTTATTACTGACTATATTCGAGTATCTTGAAAGTTAAGTTTACACCGGAAATGAAATATATAACCTATAGGAAAGTTCAGAAAATAACTACAGTATTTTGCAAAGAATTATAACTTTGGTTCTGGAGAAATAATCCTATTGGCGGAAAATGATTTATTGGTTATTTCAGGCGACACTTACAGTACATCGAACTCTGATCGTTTTTCCGACTTTCGAAAAGAAAAAATTAAAAGTGATTAAAACAAATATAAATAGCGGTGAACCACTTAATTAAAGTATAAAAATAAAACCCTCGAAGAAAGAAAATAACTAAAAAATATAAATTTTAAAATAAACAGTTTTCGAATGTGAAGGAAACTAAAGTTTTTATAGAAAAACATATTATTTTTTAAAAATGAATTGCAAGAAATTTCGAAGTGCATTTCAACGATAAATTTTAACTTTTACTTCGCTCTAATTTTATAACTTTTGAAGTGCTCAAAATGTAATCCAAATATTTTAATATCTGTAACGAAAGGGAGGAAAATAAGCATGTGACTTTTCTTTCTGACTGTAATTAAAATACGGCTAAAATTTTGAAACATTTTTAATACATTTTTAGCGTATCGAAATTAAATTCTGTTTGAGAGTTAAAACTAATTTTGTGATAAAAGATAAAAACACACTTTATGATTATAATAAATTTTAATCGCTATAAAGGCTAGGGAAATAATTCGGTTTTGTAATATAAGGCCAAAGCTATACGAGCGACTTTGTTGCTGCGTCAGAGTTGCAAAGTGTCGCAGGGACACAATCGTAGTGGCTGTTGCAAACTACATGGGCTGCGACAAGTCGCTACGATTTCTTCATTTTTAGTACCACGTGACAGTGATGCTCTGACAAAGTCGCTCGTGCAGCCTACCGCACATGGAACAATACAAAGCAGCCGGATGCAACAGAGAATAATTGTCGCAGCGACAAAGTCGCTTGTGTAGCTTTGGCCTAAGCGTTGTGCATACTAGTAGCAAAATGTGGCTTATAGATGTTGAAAATTAACTGAGAAATGCTACTTTTCGTTGTTGCTATAGCAGACTATTTAAATGTTATTGCCCTAATAAGAATTTTGAGAACATTAGTGAAACTCAATAGGAACAAAAATTTTATGTAATTGACAATTTTTGAAAAGGATTTTTAACAACTTAAAAATACAATAGATACTCCCAAACCCGCTACTCTGTAACTCGCCTCTTCTATAACCCGCGCACAGACACATCACGCTGCTGCTGCCTCATTGTCGCGGTGTCTATTGAATATACTAATAAATGATGCCAAAAAATCCGTCTTTTATGATCTCTAAAGTTCTTAAGTCCTGCTGTGTTATATGTAACATTCTATTATGACGTATTAAATGTACTGCAATAATAAACCAATAATAAACTTAATAAACCTATTAAGTTCTTTCCCATAACCCGCTCTTTTCCCCAAACCCCTGCACACCAATTTTGACTGGTTTGGGAGTGCCATTAAAAGGACAAGAAATACAGAAACGAGTGTTGTTACACTTGGAAATGTATTTTATAAATAAATACTCGAATTTAATTACCAAATGCAACTAAGTACTGTTATTATATGTACTATGCATACAGTATCAGGAAAATGTTTTTCCTAAAAGTTCAAACGGGAGCTACGTCATGGCCAGTATCGTAACACCGATTCTCGGCGATCGGCGAAGTCAAGAGATATTGGATCTGGGTTGTAGTTGGATTGAGGACAATCGTCTACGTCCAGATTATGCACCCACCTGTATTTCGGATCCCACGTGAAGCTGTAGGGTCACTCCGTCATATGATCTGGATGTTGCGGAGGTCAAACAACCCTATCAAAACGAAACCAAAAAGAGTTCAAGCGGCATAGTTGTTTCGGGGTTCCCAGTTATCCAGTCGTAGGTGGAAACGGTTGTTGAAAAGTGACGATAAAGTGGCTGAAAAGAGAATGTTATTTTCACTGGAAGTATCTAAACTTATATTTGAATGATGGTACACTTAAGATGGTTCTCACAGAACGGTTCTAACTGAGTTTTACGCACACGAGTTTCAGTCATTCTTTGAAAGAACTAAAATCTCGTAAACTTGTATCGTCAAATTTACAACCGTGGGCATGAAAGGAGCTAACAATTGTAATAAAGTAGACCTATGTTAATGGCTAAGTCACTTAAAAAGGCCACTACTTTTGAAAATTAACGCTTATAATTTAATTTATAAAAATGTTTACTAATAATTTCGCAGTCTAACTACAGAATATTGCGAGATCGCGGCATTTGAAAGTGAACCCTTAAGACTGGGCCAGATTCGGGGGCGCCATGACGTCATTGGAAGTGCAGGAGTGCAAGTGGGTGGATAGAATTCGTGTAACTAAAAACCCAGTCACGTGACTCCCTTGTACTGGAGGTCAGAACTAGAGCTGGCCATCCTGGATCCCGGGATATTATTTCACCCCATACTCAAGCGAAAATAGTTTTCAAAGTTTAAAAAACAGGTGAACGAAAACTTCAATTGTGAAAGGCATTTGCATGAAATAAATATACCTCATAATAAAACTGAGTTTTAAAAATTTCCCCTGAAAATAGAATACCGGGAAATCCCGGGATCGATGACAGTTTTCCGGAAAATGAGCTGTCTACTTTACTTCCGGGATCCTGGATGCCCAGACCTAGTCAGAACCCTGTAAACCTGTGCGAGATGCGCACTAAACATTATATTGATTATGTCATAATACAAGATGGCATATTATATTTTAAGTTTTAATAGACTCCCAACAGTTTGCTTTTTAAGAAAGGTGGAATGCAGTATTTGCTCTTTACATTATTTTTATTCTGAGTACACTATTTACAATGTTTTCATCACCCCTTGCAAATATATATACTGTATATGTGCTAATCTTAATTCCTTTGCATCATTTCAATCATTCTTCAGACTGACCATGTGATGATCCATTCGTCAAGATGTCACACTACCATAAATGTTGTTCTTCCATACAGCTTCAGACTTCATTACTTTTTATCTTCCCGTTCAACAGCACCAATTTTCGAAAGGAATTTCCTAATCCAGCAAATTTTTATTATCAACCAACAAAACTTCATTTAACAAAAAATAGGTACAGCTTAGTGCTTCTCATCCCTCCTCCATTATATTTTCATTGTATCAATTGAAATAAATCATTATGAACAGTCGAAAGTTAATATTAAAACTCTTCAATTCCCCCCAAGTCCGAGTTGAAGAAGAAAGAGAAACTAATAATAAAAAATTTATATTTCTCTGAAACTTTGCTTCCACTTGATCAGCAATGAAATGGTGTAAGACCTTCGAATACGTGATTAAAAGCAGCTCTTTTGACTGCAGTTAAAATTAAATGCATTAATTTTAGATCAAATTTTAGTAAAGAGCGTTCTAAGTACTCTTTAGACTATTACGGAAATAAATCTACAGTATGTAAAAGGAAGTCGAGAACGGGAATAAGACAGAAAATTTCTGCTGTAAAAGTCCATTGTTTCGACAGTTAAAATTAAATATTAACTTAGATTACCAATTTTTTTAAGCCTAAATGTGGTAATTGCATTGTACGTGTGTACTTTATAAATGTGCTCGTACATTGTACGAAAAAAATAGATGTACATAAAAGTAAAATTGAGAAACATTTACAAAAATTAAACAAGAAACCTTTTGTCCCACAACAAAATTGCATTCGTAAATTACCCACGAAATTGGCGATGGTTTTTGTTGCTTTCGCTTCCATGTGATAACGATATGAATGTTACAACTCTCAAGCATCACTTTGTAAAATGTGTGAAGAGGATTATATATTGTAAAGGTGATTAAAGACTATTGCACTATGAATTTTATTATATTCTTAATTGAAAATACACGAGTCACACACACACACATACACACTAGGGTGGATCGATTTTACATTTTTTTCGATTTCCATATTCTAATAGAGACAAAAACTTGCACATGCATGGGAAAATAGCCTCTGCAAAATCTTAGCTTAATAGGTAATCATCTTCTGCCCCCGGCAGAGCGATGAAAATCATATTTTAGTAGTCAAAAACGTATTTTTCTTATAATTTTTAAAATATTTCAATATGCATCAAAATTATTCCTAATAACTATAAAGTCGATGAAAAAGACCTCATATGATCGTTTTTCCAAGCGCGTTGTCCTACGTTAATATCTTTTGCCCCCGGCAACAACGTCAAATGTTGAAAAAATAGGTAATTTATATACATATTTTCCGATCGGCTCTTTGTCTTAAATAATGCATTTATATATTTCCCATAGCATTTGTATCGTTGCTTAGGCATGAAATAACACACACGCAAAATTTTATGACTCTAGAGTAATATCTTCTGTCCCCGAGAAAAGTCTAAATGTGGATTATAATTACGTTAATGCGATGTTATAAGTACGATAAGTACTAAGTACAGCTCCTCGCTTGCTAATTTTATAAAATTAGCAACCCAGAACTCACCACGAGGAGGTGGCTGTACGTCGAGTTCCACCCTATCCAGCCCCAACCACCCTTCCTTTGGCTGCATGTCGATTTACATACGGTAATCTTTCTTAGAATCAAATCGTGGAATTTTTGTTCGGGAGTGAAGACGGGAGCGGATGAATCCGACCCTCTCTTCTATTCCACTTACACTGGCAGAGGCTTCGGTTACTAATTTGATGAGTCTCTCGACCGCTTGAGTATGACAAGGGAATAGTGGGATCAGTCCATCAGGCTGGTCTCCCGTCTCAACAAACTCTTTTATTCGGGTATCAGGTATTGTTTTTGTAACGGGGGGTTCGGTCACCTCAGCCGTTTGCCAGTTGATCATTTCGTAATAGTTTTGACTATCGTAGAGCAGCTCAGGCATGGCGAAGGCTCGAATTTCCCCCGCTGGTGATTGTTTTGATCGTGCTTTTAATATTCTTCTCCATCCCAATTCTCTTATGTGTTGCTCATCGGCATGTAGCATGGAGATCAAAATATTTTCTGGGTGAGCAAAGAAAGAATTTCTACGGAGGACTTTGTTGGCGATTGTCTTAGATCTTTGAGGCATGGTCTGAGAGAGACGCATCATTTCGAAAAAATGTTTTGCGCCCTCAGTGAAACTGGAGTTTTTCTTTATCTTAAACCAAATTGGTGCGTAAACTGTCATAATGAATCGCACAATTTCGTTGAAGGTGCTGGAGGGTTCACTGGTTGAAACATAGAGGCGCAGAAATCTATTTGCTGTCAGCCACCTGGAATGCGCCATCTTACCTGGATTTCGAGCCGCGAGAGCTGAAGAGCAGCTACCGCTCGACACTGCTCTGTAGATGCCTAACAAATATTTTTGGTCAGTGCTCAACTCGGCATCATCTATGTCAATGTCGGGAGATGGAATGGCATCGAATTCTGTAATTGGAAGTTTTTCGCAGTCGTTCAGTTGTTTTCCAACTGTTCCAGTAAAGCCCATTAGCCCAGTTGTTTTGCCGTTCAAGTCTTGAATGAGGTGTCGCAGTGATAATTCATTACCGTGTAATAGGCATATGATCCACTGAACTGGCCTTTGTAGTTTCATTTCAATCATACGAATGGCTCCACCCTTTCGACCCGTGTTCACTCACCAGAGATGACCTTTAAACCCTAGCCTAGAGTCATAAAATTTTGCGTGTGTGTTATTTCATGCCTAAGCAACGATATAAATGCTATGGGAAATATATAAATGCATTATTTAAGACAAAGAGCCGATCTGAAAATATGTATATAAATTACCTATTTTTTCAACATTTGACTTTGTTGCCGGGGGCAAACGATATTAACGTAGGACAACGCGCTTGGAAAAACGATCATATGAGGTCTTTTTCATCGACTTTATAGTTATTATGAATAATTTTGATGCATATTGAAATATTTTAAAAATTATAAGAAAAATACGTTTTTGACTACTAAAATATGATTTTCATCGCACTGCCGGGGGCAGAAGATGATTACCTATTAAGCTAAGATTTTGCAGAGGCTATTTTCTCATGCATGCGCAAGTTTTTGTCTCTATTAGAATATGGAAATCGAAAAAAATGTAAAATCGATCCACCCTAATACACACACACATATATATATATATATATACACATTTAACTGCAATGACCGCGCAGTATATTAACGTATAGAAACGACGTAAGTATAGAGGAGTGTTCTGCACACGAGAAAGAGAAATAAACAAATGAAAAATAAGGCACCCGCCCGGGAATCGAACCCAGGATCTTCCGATTGCCGGTCAGACGTGCTAACCACTACACTACGGAGCCACGATAGTCAGAAGTTGTAATTCTCCTACATAGGGCAGAAACCAATGCCTTGAGAGGGCACCCTCGCAAATCGTGAATATGTACATTTAACTGCAATGACCGCGCAGTATATTAACGTATAGAAACGACGTAAGTATAGAGGAGTGTTCTGCACACGAGGAAGAGAAATAGCAAACTAATGAAAAATAAGGCACCCGCACGGGAATCGAACCCAGGATCTTCCGATTGCTTTTCTGCCCTATGTAGGAGAATTACAACTTCTGACTATCGTGGCTCCGTAGTGTAGTGGTTAGCACGTCTGACCGGCAATCGGAAGATCCTGGGTTCGATTCACGGGCGGGTGCCTTATTTTTCATTTGTTTGTTATTTCTCTTCCTCGTGTGCAGAACACTCCTCTATACTTACGTCGTTTCTATACGTTAATATACTGCGCGGTCATTGCAGTTAAATGTACATATTCACGATTTGCGAGGGTGCCCTCTCAATGCATTGGTTTCTCCCCTATTTAGGAGAATTACAACTTCTGACTATCGTGGCTCCGTAGTGTAGTGGTTAGCACGTCTGACCGGCAATCGGAAGATCCTGGGTTCGATTCCCGGGTGGGTGTCTTATTTTTCATTTGTTTGTTATTTCTCTTCCTCGTGTGCAGAACACTCCTCTATACTTACGTCGTTTATATACATATATATATATATATATATGAGTGTGTGTGTGCGTGTGTAAATTATTTGTATAGTTTAAATCAAGATATTACGTATGATATAATAAATGATAATAGGTGGGTGTAAGCTCGCTCTAAAGAAGTAGACAGAATAAAACAGTTTAAAAGGGCTCATTACAATCTCTTGTTCTAAATATTTTCAAATGTGCAAAAACATTCTAAATAATTAAATTTCGAGTAAGTACTTCCGTTTATAGTGAAAAAAACAACAACCAGGACCATTTAAAAAAAGAAGCAGTAAAATTGAGGTACTTTTTTTTTTATAAGTAAAAATTATATTCAAGTCCACAGTCAACGTTATAAATTTAAGTAAATGAATAAAAAATACAAAAGTGGTGCTCTTCCAATATGTGCTCTACCGCGAAACTGTGATCTACCATATTCCAATACGTGCTCTACCGTGAAACTAGCCTTATAAGGCTAACTAACGAAAATATCATGACTTAACCTAACCAATCGTTAGGTCAACTATACACCCTTGACGATTGGTTAGGTTAAATCGTGATATTTTCGTTAGTTAGCCTGGAATATGGAATATTAGTTGGAATATGGTAGATCACAGTTTCGCGGTACAGCACATATTGGAAGAGCACCACAAAAGTTTTAAAACATACAAAAATTTAACCCCAAAATTACTTCAATCCAATTACTGAACACTAAAAATCGACAATCAAGAAATTTTTATTTCATATTTTTTCACATCTTGAACCGTCTCGAGTTTTATGAATGAAAAAGACAAAAATTATATCTTTTTGACTGACTCTCCTCGAGATTTCATCATGACTTAATTTCCAGATATTTTAAAAATATGGCTAGGTCACTGAAGTTTATATTGTGCCAAACTATCAATATGTCAGGTCTTCAAAATGGTAATTGACCAAAATATTAAATGATTTACCTTCCAACATACCATATTATCAGTATGGCCGATGATCAATATCTCTGTGTCACGTATGTATTGTTGGTTTATATCTGACCATATGTGATCGATAAGAGAAGATTTGGTAAGGTCAGTATGGGGCTATGTTGGTCTGGTTAAGTAGATCTTATATCCTCTGCTGATCATTGTGTTTCATAATGATTTCACAGTGCAGTCTGTCACAATTTTCATTAAATCAATTAAATCAATTATTAAAATTCCGGAGGATGAAAGAGCAAGAGTTATTTGCGCTTCGGTTAGGTGGTTTGTATATTGCCAGTATGTTGAGAGTGGTTTGCGAAAGTAAGGCATTTTTTATGTAGGAAAATGGGGGCCAATGGCAAATGCCCGCAGAAGAAGGAGAGAGCCAAAATCAAGGTCCGGGGATTTCGAGATGTCTAGACACTTTGCGTTTGAAAGATGGGAGGTCATAGACAGGAGGGAAGATGGAATGAGAAAGATTGTTTCAGAGTTGACCGGTTGAGTAGATGAAAGATTGAAAATACCAGTAACCTTTGCATTAGATAGTTGGACAGAAAAGGAATGAAAAAGTATAGAAAGCCTAGTACTGCGTGCTCTCATTAGAGGAGGAGGTATGCAGTTAGAGAGTTCAGAAGAGCAATGTCCGTTATGATAGAGATAGTAAAGAGAGAGTGAAGCAACATTGTGGCGAAAAGAAAGAGACTAAAAACAATCAGTAAGAGGCGGGAAATTGGTGAGACGAAAAACCTTTGTTTCCACCCGGTCAAGTACGGCTGTGTGGGTTGAACCACCCCACACATGACAAGCTACTCCATACAGGGGCGAACAAGACCCCTGTACAGAGACAGCAACTGAGTGGGGGTGAAGAAACTGCAGAGGCAGTACAGCACACCTAACCTCTTAGAAACGGTTCTAGGGCAATTGCGTCCTGGTCGAATGCGTCCCGGTCATTGGCGTCCCTGGACAATTGCGTCCCGGACAATTGCGTCCCGGACAATTGCGTCCCGGACAATTGCGTCCCGGACAATTGCGCACTTCTCCAACTACTATATGAAGTTTATTTATTAGAGAAGTGAATAGAAAGTTAGTATCGGAATTTCAAATATACTTTTCATTTTAACCTATTAAACTTGTTATATGTTCATAAGTTCTGTTCGAAACTGTTCTCTAAAACTTTATCCATCATCAGCAACATCATTGTCAAATTTTATGGGTTACGTCCACTTAAGATAAAGTTAGTTTCGTTAGTTTTAACGAAAATATCACAACTTAACCTAACCAATCGTCAAGGGCATACAGTTGACCTAACTGGGCATTCAATTAATCTAACCGGGCATTATATCCCATACAAAATTACAATAACAAACATACTCGTCCCTCGTCATTGGCGTCCCTGGACAATTGCGTAGGTGAAGTCACAATGAACTTTCTATTCACTTCTCTAATAAATAAACTTCATATAGTAGTTGGGGAAGTGCGCAATTGTCCGGGACGCAATTGTCCGGGACGAAATAAAACCGGACGCAATTGTCCAGGGACGCCAATGACCGGGACGCATTTGTCCAGGACGCACTTGACCAGGACGCAATTGTCCTGTCACCCTTAGAAACTGTTTTAGAAAGAGAGTATATTGATCTTTCTAGGAAAGATCACGAGAAAAAGAAACGCCAAGAATGTTAAGAGAAGAGGAAGGATTGAATTCTGTATTTTTAAAGGTAAGGGGATAGTCGTGTGGAAAATTGTGACGAGTAGACAGATGGAGGAACTGAGTGTTTGAGGCATTGAAACTAACAAAGGAGGATGACCAAGAGTCAGAGAGATATACAAGAAGATCGCCAGTAGAGCGTCGCTTGCGGAATCCATACTGACGATCTGAAAGAAGATTGTGAGAAGAAAAGTGTTTAACAATCTTCCTATTAAGGATAGATTGAAAAACTTTGGAAAGGCAAGAAATCAAAGGAATTGGACGATAGTTGGAGGGTTGAGAGCGAGAAGGAAAAGTACAGACGAGAGACAAAGACAAAAGAGTTTGCCTCGGCACGGTGTCAGCACAGAAGCACAGTTCTTAAGATCAACAGAAGGAACACCATCAGGACCGTACGCCTTCCGAGAGTTGAGCCAGATAGGGCAGAAAAAACATCTTTAGAAGTGATTCTAATTTCAGATATAATAAAGTCAGAGGCGGGAGGAGATGGAGGAAAAGCACCGGAATCGTCCAGGGTTGAATTGTAAGCGAAAGTTAACGAAGAGTTCAGCTTTGTTAGGGGAATAGACCGCAACTGTGTCGTCGGAATGGAAAAGAGGAGAGAAAGAAGCGGAAGTAAAGTTGTCGAAGAGGTTCTTAGCTAGATGCCAGAAAGAGCGAGAAGAACTAGAATTGGATAGATTTTCACATTTTTGTCGGATGAAGGAATTTTTGGCGAGTCGAAAAACAGATTTTGCACGGTTCCGGGCAGAAAAATAAGCTGAGTGAGAGTCTGGAGTTGGATGGCGACGGTACCTTCTGAAAGCCTCCTCTCTGTTGCGAATAGCATTAGAACAAGTAAAATTAAACCAAGGTTTTTTTGAATCAGTAGTAGGAATAGAATATGCAATGTACGCCTCCATACCAGAGAGAATCACCTCTGTGATGCGCTCTGCACATACAGAAGGGCCCCGGCCACGGAAGCAGTAATCATTCCATGGGAAATCACAGAAGTGCTGCCTTAGGGCCTCCCATTTAGCGGCGCCGAAGTGCCAAAGGCGCCTCCTCTTGGGAGGATCCAAAGGCCGAATTGGAGAGATAGGACAGGAAACATATATAGGATCGTAATCGGAGGAGCACGACGGAGAGAAAAGTTTCAGAGAGTAAGAATAAGGATAAGAGGTAAGAAATAAATCCAGAATGTTGGGCCTATCTCCAAGACGATCGAGGTGAGTGCTGTACAATCTGCTCTAGGTCATTTATGAGAGAAAAGTTGTAAGCTAGTTCACCAAGAATGTCAGTGAAATGGGAAGAAAACCGAAGGTGGTGGTGAACATTGAAATCTCCTAAAATGGAGATTTCAGCAAAGGAAGAGCGGGAAAGAATGTATTCCACTTTGGAAGTGAGGTAGTCAAAGAATTTTGGTTAGTAAAATTAGGAGAAAAAATAGAATTAGGAGAAAGTAGAATTAGGAGAAAGATAAACAACTCAGATATATTTAGCTTGAGATTGACATGTAAGCCGTAGCGAGAGGGCATAGAATTTAAAAGATTTGATTTCTGGAATACGAGAACAAGTTAGGTCATTGCGTACATATACTATACACAGCATCCACCTTCGGAGTGAAAATGAGTATAGAGAAAGTAAGAGGGTACTGAAAAGGGGTTGCTGTCAGTCGTTCCAGACACCCGAGTTCCAATGTGGAAATGAAGATGAGGTTTAGAGGATAGATGGTGTTCAAGTGATTGAACATTTGAGAAAAGGCCACGAATGTTGCAGAAGTTTAAGAAAAGTGGATCAGACAGAGGTTCAGAACATCTCGAATGGGTGGTAGCAGATCCAGCCCCGCTGCCGGGGTCTGCGTTCCCAGTATCGGCAGGGGGGGGAGCCAGAAGTGGGGATATTTAGTGTGTAAGATGTATGTGTATGTAATGAGGACTAGGGAGAGAAGTGTGTATTTGAGAGCATGCGGGACTGCTCACAGCGTAGATGAGACAAGGAAAAAGATCAGCTAAGGAGGACAGTGACAGGAGAAACGGGAGTTCCAGCACTCCCTATCTTCTGTCTAACGCACCCCCCATGTAGTACTTCCCTTGTCGATTGGTCTCTACAATCTCCTGCGCATGTTTCGATGTGAAGTTCTACAGTACAGTAGAGAGTGGGTCAGTTTTGTGCACTTTATGGTATTTTTTTATGTAAATTCGGATCCCGCCACCTCTTCTTTTTGTGCAGAAAGTGTCAAAGGAAAGAGATGCTTACTCGGGCCCTGTACGAAAGATTCTGCGAGTATAATTAAGTGAAAAACTTTTTAAGTTTAAGTTAATGTGTGTCTGAGATAATCATGATGTTTAGCAAGGCTTCCGATGTTAAAGTTCATCATTAATAAAATACGATCATTCGGCTTTGTGTTGAGGTCGTTGAGAAATTAGTATTACGAACCTTTATCAATAAAATTCATGCTTAAAAAATCGGTCGGACCAAGGGAATGGCCAAGTGTTGGATTTGAAAGAATGTGCGAGATAGTGGGTATCTGGGAGAATTAAATCATGTAAACAATAAAATTTGAAAAAGAGAAAGAAAAAACACTTATTTTAGTATATAAAGGAAAATAACGGTAGCAATTAAGGAGAATGAAAGAAGCTAAATTATAAGAGGAGCTCATTCATATCAAATACAGTAGCGCTCATTAGGATTCATACAGAGAAATATTCGTTATATTCGTCCTTATTTTTTGTACTATGCATAGGATAGTTTTAAAAAGGTCGCCGTTCGTTTGGAAAAATTTAACAAATTAAAAAAAAATTAGTTTAATTCCAACATATAATGTAAAACATCAAAAAATTTTGGGAAAATGAAAAAGTGAAAACGCAAAAGTTTTCGTACATTTACTTACAAAATTATTTAATACTTCGTGTATCCACCTTTTACTTGAATAACTTCAATCATTCGTTATGGGTATTTTTCCACAAGGTTTTAACATCTCTGAATAGAAATTTTAGCCCATTCTTCTAAAGAAAATTGTTCCAATTCATTCAGATTCGAAGGGTTTCAATTCCAGAGAGCTTTTTTCAATTCAAATTATAAATCCTCGATTAAATTAAGATCTGGGCTTTCACTGGGCCACTCGAAAAGCTTGAAATTCTTTCGTTGAAGCCATTTCATGGTGTTCTTACTTTTATATTTTGGATCATTATCTTGTTGTTGAACACAGTTGCGACCCATTTGCAACTCCCGAACTGAAAACAATACTAAAATTTCGTAATAGTTCTTTGAATTCAAGATTCCATTGATAACAGAAAACACTGGACTAGAAACACTAAAGCATCCTCAAGAAAACAAAAAACTATAACCACCATGTTTAACCGTAGGAAGGATGTTTTCTTCCTCGAATGCAGTATTTGATTTTCGACAAACATAAACCGTTGGTTATTGCTCTCGAATAATTCAATTTGGTCTCGTCTGTCCAGAGAACTTTCTCCCAGAATTCAAATCCATTATTTTGATGATTTTTGGCATACTTTAAACGAGCTTCTTTCTGCACATTTCGTACCAGAGGTTTTCTTCGTGCAAGTCTTCCATACAGACCATGCTCTACGTACAATAGAGAGATGGACATCGATCTTAGACAGTCTTAATGTTTGGGAAATATCACCTGCAGTCACTCGTGCATTCGCAGAAGCCATTCTTTCAAGCCGTCTAGCTGCACGTTCTGAAATCTTGCAAGGTCTCGCACACCTTGGTTGAGTTTTGATTGTTCCACAGCCTTTTCATTTCTTTATAACTGCAGCAATCGTTGTAAATGTAATTCGAAATTCTTCTTCTTCTTCTGTCTCCCTATAACTCTTTCCAGACTCATGTGCAGCAATAACAGATCTCTTAAGATTTTTAGACAGCTCTCTACCACGACGACCTTTTGCTTACTAATGGTTTGTACAGTCATCCGTCTTCCATGATGATTCGCATAAAAAATTCTAAATTCAAAATTGCCCACAGACTCTAATCAATAAACAGCCAATTACTGATAAAAATTTTAAATTTTTCAAGCCTGACGTGGACAACAAAGTATTAAATAATTCTGTAAGTAAATGTACGAAAACTTTTACATTTTAACTTTTTATATTTTCTTCAAATTCTTTTATGTTTTACGTTTCAGTCTCTCTCTCTCTCTACATACGAGTATACAGAGTGGCGCTAAAGTCGCGCATTATAGGAATTTTCAGTGTTGATTATAATATATTATTTTTTTCTTTTAGGTAGGGGATGACTACAAAATTAACAATAGACGAGAGGGTGAGCTTGGTTTTAATGCATGGAATACCAGGTACTACAAATCGATGAATCGGTACAAAATTTAAATTTTGTACAGATGTATGGATTTGTTGTACCTGGTATTCCATACATTAAAACCAAATTCACCCTGTCGTCTATTGTTAATTCTGCATTTTTCATAATTTTATATATATATATATATATATATATATATATATATATATATATATATATATATATATATATATATATATATATATATATATATATATACAAATTAATTTTAATTATATATATAATTTATTTTAATGATCAATACTTTAAATCAGTGGTCGGGGAACAGGGGTAAATTACCAAAATGGGGGTAAATTTAAAACTTTTGGGGGTAATGCGTGCGGTATGAGAGAAACTTTGTGCTGATATTTTTTTCGTATATTTTTATTTTATTTTGTTACATAAATGTGGCGTTATTCTAAATTTTAGAATATTACGAATTTACGTCCTGATTACGTCCTCAAATATATTTTGGAGTAATACCCAAAAAAGTTCGCCGACCACTGCTTTAAATGCTCTCAACACTATAAATTAAATTATTGAATCTGCAAAACATAGTCAACTCCGACTATATATCAGTAGGCAACTTTTTAAATAAGATACATAGCAATGGCAACCTGTCTTTCCTAAACTTAAACATTCGCAGTCTCCCAAGCCACTTTGACGAATTGACATCGAGCCTAAAATTATTACAACATACAGTATACATTCACGTGCATTATGTTAACTTAAATCTGCTTAAATAAAAATAATAAGAACTTTTTTAACATTCCATGGCACACAAGCTACAATGTTTGTAGGGCTAACAATAGGGGAGGATGTGTCAGTATGTTTGTAGACTCAAGTTACAAGAGTAAACGTACCGAAAAACTGACTCCACCCTCCACTTGTATTGGTAACTGTGTGTTATTGCAGGAGATTTAATTTGCTATCACAAGCGAACATTCAAATAATAACACAAGCTTCCTTCACAACATTGAATTGGTTCTTTATAGAATGTGCTTGAGCAATAGCAGAATGGTAACGTCTAAAAATCGATCGGAGAGAAGGAAAAGTAGTTGTAAAAAGAGCAACAGTGAAGAGGACACGCGTGGGCTCCGTTATATGGGACGACTTTCACAATTAAACATGTGAAATCAATGAATGATGCAAACTCACAAGAAAAATGATTCCAAGGCCTTTCGTGTATTCAGAAGTACATCTCGTCAGGGAATGAAGGGAGAAGGCGAGATGACAAAAATATATACAATGGGAAAGAAAAACCAAAAGATTAGCACATGATTAACAAGAGTTGATTAGAGGCAAAAGGTATTTTAACAGGATATTGTGAATTTTATACATTCCCGAACTGTTATTGAAATTATTTTTAAAATGGTTAAATACACATTCTAGAATGTTCCTTTAAATTATATCTTTGTTTTTAACGAGCTCATTAGAACTATTCCACTTGATACTATGATTACATCTATACATATGGTTAAACAATACATTAGAATTATTTGCTGTTGTACACACACACACACACACACACACACACACACACAGACTATATATACCCTTATACTGCATATTCCAAATGATTCACTCTCATTCATTATCGCCGAATGAAGAAAACGATACACTTTTAAAGAACGTGCGATAATATCTACCATGCACCAACCAATGTTGTTTATACTCGTACTAAAAGCAACCAATTTTATTATTATTATTATTATTATTATTAATGTACACAAGACATCCACATATATATATATATACAGGGCGTCCCAAAAAAATGTATACACACTTTAAATAATTATAAAGGCAGTGTTTATTAAAATACATTTCATTTTCAAAATGTAATAGAATCTACAGACATTATTTAATTGTTTTGTCAACGCCTGTTTTCAAACTGACCTCCGTTCTGGTCCAGGCACTGCTGATAACGCGAAGCAATGGAATCGCAAACATCACGAAACATTTCGTTTGGTATTTGTGTGCATTCTCGTTCAATGGCTGCTCTCAATTCAGCGACTGTTGCAGGTTTTATAGCGTAGACTTTGTCTTTTAAGTATCCCCATAAAAAAAAGTCTAGTGGTGTGAGGTCTGGTGAACGCGGAGGGTATTCAACGAAACCCATTCGTCCAATCCACATCCACATCGTGCCAAGTACCACTCGCAATACTCCACTCTTCGGTCCGGATCATCTTCATTAATAGCATGGACTAATCTTGGAATGTAACTTTTCCATTGACAGCGCTTCAAAATGCGTTGGACAGACGATTCTGAAATTCCTACCTCACGACTCGCTTGCCGCACAGATTTTCTTGGACTTTGGTGATACGTTTCCAGTACTCTTTCTTGCTTTGTGGGGCTTGTCGATGTCCGTGGTCTTCCGGAACGCTTCTTGTGGACATTCTGAACAGTTCCATCGGCTTCAAACTTATCTCTAATTCGAGTGATGGTAAGTCGCGTTGGTGGATCTGTTTGAAACTCCCTCCTAAACTGTCTTTGCACTTCAACTGCGTTTTCACACTTCCAGTAGCATTTTAGAATGAATTTCCTTTGTTCAAAGCTTAGTCTGACTGCCATTATTAATTCTAATGGGTTTAACTTGGAAAGAAAGAAACATCAATTGAGCTATCAGCTGTTAAAGTGTGTATACATTTTTTTGGGACGCCCTGTATATATATATATATATATATATATATATATATATATATATATATATATATATATATATATATATATATATATATATATATATAAATAATTTAGTGGTGGACCGGATGTCAGTTTTTCAACATCTGCGGATGCGGATGCGGATATTTAGTTAATCTATCAATATAATATAGAATTATGAATATATGACATAATTTTTCAAATTTCGTGATATTACTATTATGGCAGGCAATGCGTAAGAATTAAAATTAATATTAATGTTTTCATTATGATAAAAATAATAACTTTCTCAAGAGTTTCAGCCACAGAAATTTCAATGAAACAAGTTTCATTCAATTTTCTGTGTTACCAGGTATTTATATTTTGAGGTTTGTATATTTGTTTCTTCATTAATAATTAATACTTTACATGAAATGTGCATGACTGGGCCTTATAAGCTACTTTATAAGCTAATTTAATTGTAAATTGCATAATTTATTAGAGGTACTATCCGCATAACATCCGCAGTAACAAGTGCGGATGCGGATATTAAAAATAACGCGGATATCCGCATATGCGGTCAATTATATATATATATAAACGTTCATACATTCCCTATTATTACACACACACACACACACACACACACACAAAGAGAGAGAGAGAGTGAGAGAGAGAGCTCTTTCTCCACATACCCTTATACTGCATATTCCAAATGATTCACTCATTCATTCATTATCGCCGAATGAAAAAAACGATACACTTTTAAAGAACGTGCGATAATATCTCCCATGTACCAACCAATATTGTTTATACTCGTACTAAAAGCCACCAATTTTATTATTATTATTATTATTATTATTATTATTAATGTACACAAGACATCTACTACTTGAGTAGTTAAAATTAACACGATTCATCTCGTCGACGAGTCATTCTGGAGTTTTAAATAAATAGCTCTTTTCAGTTCTCTGTTCATAAAGCCTTTGTCCAATTCTGCCCAAATTTTTATAAAATTGCATACACGCAAACGCTATTCACCAATTTTTTAATCGGGGACAGAATTTATGTCAAGAAAATTATGACGCACCACATTTTTGAAGTCGCCTACCCAGATTTAAGATACATTATTTCTGAAAATAATAATCAACAGTATTTCCAGTTCACATTAAATTCACAAAGCATTCCGTCAGAAACGTTAAATATTACGCAGTACATCGAGTAAAGGAAATTAATAGCCTTCTTTCTTTTAAAAGTTGTCTGCATTTGTGTATATAAACTCAAAACTCTATACCTTGTGTATATATATAAATATATCTCATAATTTACGTTTTAAAATAATTTCCATTTTTAGACGTTAATACCTTTCGTGGAAGCTAAGTCGGTACACCTGCATGTACATTAATATTTTATAATACATCCTTCTGTCTCTCTCTCTCTCTCCACCATTTCAGAAAATCTAATAATGGCTCGTCTTCTCAGAATTTTTTTTTCCAAACAAAATCAATCAATCAATCAATCAATCAATCTCTCTCTCTCTCTCTCTCTCTCTCTCTCTCCGCAGGGGGTATATTCTCCGCAGGGGGTATAAAGGTTATGCACGTTCCTTCTGGGTGTTGTAAACTTTATACTTGGGGTGTGACAGCCCTCCGGTCCCGAGTCGTGGGATTCTAGAGAAATTGGCTGCCAATTCCTTTAGGTTCTCTCTCTTTCGGGAGGACGGGTGAAGTCTGTTGTACAAACCTGTCCCCGTGGGTTACTAGGACCCCTTCCCATCCCTACTCTGTCCTTTTAGCTTAGGTTAAGGATGCTCTCCTCCGACTAAATACTAAATTTTTTTTTTTTCCCTCTACTCTTACTATTAGGACCCTACTGTAGGCCTGTTCAAAAATCAACTTTTTCTTATTTTCATAGGTTTCTGTACATTTTCCCATGCTTTTTGACCTGAAAAAGCCGAAAATCACAACTATTTTGACCTAGGATGTTGGAAAGCATTGCCGCATGGAGCTTTACATTTTCTGCCTTGAAATCGGCCAAAGCGCCAATTCCGGGGTCCTTTGAATTATGTTTTGCACTTTAACTTTTGATCTAAACAAGATAGAACAACAAATTAGGTATCAAATGAAAGAGCATAAAATTAATAAATAATAATAATAATAATAATAATAATAATAATAATAAATAAATAATAATTAATAATAATAATAATAATAATAATAATATTATCTATCATTTTTCAGGAAACAACAGAAACTCAATCAGAATCTAGAAAACCATCTACAAGTTACAACTTCACAATGGCATTAAGCAAGGAGCTGAGGGAGCTCCGTGGGCGCACAGTTGATATCTCAGAACCTCCACGTACTGTCCACAGGCAGGTGTCAACTGGGCCATCTACCAGATCTCTCACTGAAACTTTCCTGGTTGGATACCCTTCAGCTTTTATCAGTGGTTCCCAGCTTCCCACCAACAGACAGGCGTTCCAGTATTTCCTTAATCTTCAGAATTTACCGGAAAATGCAGGGAGGCCCATGGTTCAAGACCTTGCATATGAAACAGTTGAATCTATCATCCCATTCTGGCAGATGGCTAGGATCAAGACAATGACCAAGTACAACGCAATGAAGCTCTTCATGAAACTACATGAGAAACATCGTGCTCTCGTGAAAAGCAAAGGAAGAGCAAGTAACCCTGGAGGAAAAAGAGGAGCATTTGTGCTGGAATTAGACAGCCTGTTCGATATAGGAGCTCCAGATGCAATCCAGGAAATACAGAACAACAGACTGTTATCCAGAAAGAAGAAAGATGAGGATATCAGGTTCTACGAAGACCAAAAGACTGAGAGGAAAGGTCATATGTCTGGTCATGACAAGATTTTTGAGACAAGATCCCTGCAGCAAGCAGCGAGGAATGAAAGACTGCAGCATAGACAAGAACAAGGTAAAACTAATTACTTTGAACGTCACAAAAAGTTTTAAGTTTTACTCCATTGCGATATTTAGCATGTACTTAACAATTACTGTCTTAACATGTTGTACTATTTTACAGCTGCAGCAGAACAAGAGGCAGTTGTTCATGTGGATGACATTACCTGGGGTGACTCAACTGACAACGACGCTAACACAGAGGACATGGATTACCATCAGCCTCGTCCTGGATGTTCTCACCATCAAGACACTGTGACTAGTGTGACTTTGACGTTTCTAAGGAAGGTCATGGAATGTGATGTCATCTGCAATACAGCTGATCGTCTTGGTTTATCAGACAATCAAGTTACTGCCATGGTTTCTGCCACCTTGAAAGCTGGAGGGGCTGATCTGGATAACTTCGTCATCTCAACCTCAACAACACGTCGCAACAGAATGGTACCTGACGCAGGAAGTCGTGCCATTTGCCCTGTTCAGCAGTAGATTGAGTGACACATTGAAGCACGACATTGCTGCCCAGTTACATGCCACTGAGAAGCCAGACAGCTTCAGAACAGGAAAGCCTCTATTCCAGAGAGTCACAGCTAAGACCACCCTGGTTGATCTCATTGGCCCAGAATCACATTTCCTGCTGGACACACTGAACATTGGATCCGAGTGGCTTCTGGAACCTGTCACGTCTTGGCCACAGAATGAGGACTACAGAAAAGCGTTGGACTATGTTAAGAATCTGAAAGCGGTGAATGACATTGCTGAACGTGGTGTCAAGATGATGAGCGACTTTGCAAATGTCATAACAACAGATGCCAAGCAAAGGGACTATCTCCTTCAAGCTGTGGAGTTCAACAGACGCCGCTTTGACAGCTTCAAGAACAAACTCTCAACAACTGACTGTGTAAATGTCATTATGAAATTAATCATGTAATGCTTTCACTTCTTGATCGATTAGACTTGTGACAAAATGTTAATCTCAAATTTGTGTCATGAATAAGGCGCCTTGTCTGCCTTGAGTGTGAGAAAACGAATTTTGTGATATTTCTGAAAACTTTGTATGTACCAATGTGCCATTTCTTGTTCCAAGACTATCATAATTGTATAAGTTAGAAAGAGGATTAAAAACACTTTAATTTGGTGCCTATTTTGTTGCTCTATCTTGTTTAGATAAAAAGTTATAGTGCAAAACATGATTCAAGGGACCCCGGAACTGGTGCTTTTGGCCGATTTCAAGGCAGAAAACTTAAAGCTCCATGCGGCAATGCTTCCCAACAACCTAGGTCAAAATGGTTGTGATTTTCGGCCTTTTCAGGTCAAAAAGCATGGGAAAAAGTACAGAAACCTATGAAAATAAGAAAAAGTTGATTTTTGAACAGGGCTAACCCTACTGCTACCTCATGCGTGGGAAGAGAGGCTTTGGAACCTCTATAAACACCACCATTTCACTTCAGTTGTAGGTAAATAATTAGAGGGGATAATAGCGGGTAGGATTGTTGACCATTTGGATTCATACAAGCTACTTGGGGACTCCAACATGGGTTTAGACGGCATAGGTCATGTCTCACTAACTTGCTCGAGTTTTTCCACGTCATGTTGAGTGAGTATGATAAGAGTAGGGCAATTGATGAGAAAGCTTTTGATAAGGTACCTCACGACCGGCTAATGGCCAAAGTGCGCGCACTGGGTATGGTGGGGAAGTAGGTAGGTTGATTCAAAACTGGCTGAAGAATGCCACAAAGTTAATCCCTTCCGTTAGGCATATGGGCTACAATCGACACTTACGTGACGCGGGTTCAAAGATGTCAATTTTAGAAGCATGTTTAGTTTAAATGATAACCCAACTCGTAACAATGGTTGGAAGTTGGATTTGAAACTGTTTAGGACTAGTGTGTGTGGGAATTACTTTACCTATAAGATCTGTGACACGTGGAACAGGTTGCCTTCAGAAGTTGAGAACAGTTCCTCTGTGGATCATTTCAAGAAAAGGTTAGACCAAATCCTGCACACTATTTAAGTGAGTAGAAAATTTTCCCCTTGTTTTCATTGGAACCTCCTCGGTATGGGCCGCAAGGCCTTTTGAGGTACTTCTTTTCCTTGTAACTCCTTGTAACTCTCTCTCTCTCTCTCTCTCTCTCCGCAGGGGGTATATACTCCACAGGGGGTATAAAGGTTATGCACGTTCCTTCTGGGTGTTGTAAACTTTATACTTGGGGTGTGACAGCCCTCCGGTCCCGAGTCGTGGGTTTCTAGAGAAATTGGCTGCCAATTCCTTTAGGTTCTCTCTCTTTCGGGAGGACGGGTGAAGTCTGTTGTACAAACCTGTCCCCGTGGGTTACTAGGACCCCTTCCCATCCCTACTCTGTCCTTTTAGCTTAGGTTAAGGATGCTCTCCTCTGACTAAATACTAAATTTTTTTTTTTCCCCTACTCTTACTATTGGGACCCTACTGCTACCTCATGCGTGGGAAGAGAGGCTTTGGAACCTCTATAAACACCACCATTTCACTTCAGTTTTAGGTAAATAATTAGAGGGGATAATAGCGGGTAGGATTGTTGACCATTTGGATTCCTACAAGCTACTTGGGGACTCCAACATGGGTTTAGACGGCATAGGTCATGTCTCACTAACTTGCTCGAGTTTTTCCACGTCATGTTGAGTGAGTATGATAAGAGTAGGGCAATTGATGAGAAAGCCTTTGATAAGGTACCTCACCACCGGCTAATGGCCAAAGTGCCCGCACTGGGTATGGTGGGGAAGTAGGTAGGTTGATTCAAAACTGGCTGAAGAATGCCACAAAGTTAATCCCTTCCGTTAGGCATATGGGCTACAATCGACACTTACGTGACGCGGATTCAAAGATGACAATTTTAGAAGCATGTTTAGTTTAAATGATAACCCAACTCGTAATAATGGTTGGAAGTTGGATTTGAAACTGATTTGGACTAGTGTGTGTGAGAATTACTTTACCTATAAGATCTGTGACACGTGGAAGAGGTTACCTTCAGAAGTTGTGAACAGTTCCTCTGTGGATCATTTCAAGAAAAGGTTAGACCAAATCCTGGACACTATTTAAGTGTGTAGAAAATTTTCCCCTTGTTTTCATTGGTACCTCCTCGGTATGGGCCGCAAGGCCTTTTGAGGTACGTCTTTTCCTTGTAACTCTCTCTCTCTCTCTCTCTCTCTCTCTCCGCAGGGGGTATAAAGGTTATGACATTTCTTCTGGATGTTGTAAACTTTATACTTGGGGTGTGACAGCCCTCCGGTCCCGAGTCGTGGGATTCTAGAGAAATTGGCTGCCAGTTCCTTTAGATTCTCTCCCTCTTTCGGGAGGGCGGGTAAAGTATGTTGTACAGTCCTGTCCCGTGGGTTACTAGGACCCCATCCCATCCCTACTCTGTCCTTTTAGCTTACATTAGGAATGTTCTCCTCTGACTGGGGAAAAAAAAAAAAAAACTTTTCTTTTAGTATTAAGTACTTTTCTCTTCTTTTACTATTAGGACCCTACTGCTACCTCATGCGTGGGAAGAGAGGCTTTGGAACCTCTATAAATAACACCATTTAACCCTCGTAGGTTGTGAGAGACACTGGGATGGAGGGTTCCCAGGCGTAGGGGCGCGATGAATGGAGTGTGGCTAGTGCCCCGTTAAGCCCATTCCTAACGCATAATGGCCTGACCAGCCCCCTGCGACCGTTCTTTAGTGACCAATTGATGGTGCTTGGCTGTACTGCTCTGAGGTGAGAGAGCTTTACTGCCCAGCTGGCTGCCAGGCCAGCGTAAAGTCTCGGGCGTAGCCTCTGGGTCTGGTGGGATATCCTTTGAACACTGGATTCTAAGAGTCTGGCCGCTTGTGAGTGACTAGTAAGACTTAGTAAGGGGCTGCACTCGCTGTCGCTCCTTGCTGGAAATCCGTGATGCCTGCGTCGCGAGTGTTTGTCAGTTGGTAGCTGCGAGAGGTGTAGTCTTCTGGAAGGGATGAACGTCACTTGCAAGTAAGTGGATGCGTCTACGCGCGGAATGAATTCACCCCCCCTTTCTTATATACTGGTCAACGTTTTTGATCGTGTTCATTGTTAGAACGCTTTATCTTATTCAGAGTATTCAGAAAAAAAAGAGAAAATATGGCAGGGCCAGCTAAATTGAAAGCAGAATGCTTTAAATGTAAAGTTAAACATTGGTGCGTTGACTTCCCTGAAGGTAGTATCAGCGATATCACATCCATTAGTGTATGTTTGTTTTGTAAACTTAGAGAAAACCACGAAAAGGAAGTTAAAGTGCTAAAGGAATTAGTAAAAAAGCTTGAAGCTAGGGTCGTCGCATTGGAAATCCAACCCAGTGGACAAGATCAAACTAAAAACACACCAGCAGATTTGAACTGTAAGATTAAGCATCTAGAACAAAGCGTGGCACGCTTGGAAAACACGGTGACTATTCCGGAAAATAGAACGGAGGAACAAGAATTCAAATTGGTCAAAAATAAAAGACCCTCCAAACCAAAACCAAAACATAAGGATTTGGAACCCATTACCATCAAAAATAAGTTTCACTTACTTGCTGATGAGGAGGATGAATCCTTTTTAATTGGGGATTCTATGGTAAGGAATCAAGGGGACTTTTTCGGAGCAAGACGGGCGACCAAGAGAAAACTCCGATGTTTTCCGGGTGCCACAAGCCAGATAATTAATAGGGAATTAGGCAAAATTAATATCAAGAATAAGAGTTGCCCTATCATTGTCCATGTTGGTGGCAATGACGTTTTTCTGGGAGGGACAGGAGGGCAGACAGAGCCCATTATAAAAGAATTTAAGAACCTAACTGACAAGGTTAGGGATAGGACAGACATGGGTATGGTCGTAGGAATTCTCCCTCGAATGCGTGCTAGTGATATACTCTAAGTAAAGCCATTAGCATAAATAAAAGAGTTAAACGCATGTGTGATGAAAAAGGCCTAAAGTTTGTCGATTTTTGGCCTACATTCTACGGAAATGGGGAATACTTTGGTTCGGACGGGATACATTTTAACCAGAAGGGGAAAAAGAAGTATGGTGATTTACTGAACATTAATTTGTATAATCTTTTTAAACTAGGACCCCCCAAACCAGCAATTGATCCTGCTCCCCAAACAGTTAAACCTACTCCCCCAGCAGTTAGTCCCCCTCCCCCAGCAGTTAGTCCCCTCCCAGCAGTAGTCCCCTCCCAGCAGGTAGTCCCCCTCCCAGCAGTAGTCCCCCTCCAACAGCAGGTAGTGACTCTCCTTCCACGTTGGAGGGGGCTCAGGCTCCTGCGGAGATTGTCCCCTCGTTAGTGAGGGGCTCTTCAACTCCCGACAGCCCTGGCTGTTCGGGAAACGGGTCGTGCTAGGGGGCGGTCAGAATAGGGGAGGCTCCCTCCGTGCAATGCTTTTTAATGCTAGGTCGATCAGGAACAAGTTTGGCGAGCTACGGGCGCTCTTAGCATCAGAATACCAGGATATCGTTGCTATCACCGAGTCCTGGATTCATACTGATCGTAGGGACTACGTTGGGGAGTTCGAAATTCCCGGGTATAGAATGTTTCGCAAAGACCGCACCCGTGGGGAGGGGGGTGGGTACTAATATACGTCAGAGACACGTTGAGTCCGGTTGACTGCCAGTTCCGGTCGGAACGGGAGCTGCTTGGCGTCGATCTGAACGTGGGAGGGACGAACTATAGGTTAATCTTGGTGTACAGACCTCCGCATCTCCTCCTCGAGGAGGATACAGCCCTGTACACCGAACTCAGTAGCCTGCTAGGGGATAGGGTGTGTGTAGTTTTAGGAGACTTCAACTGTCGCGGCATAAAGTGGGAAAACAGGACTGCCGATGCTGAAGGGAGGAGGCTAGTTGACTTTGCTGATGAGAACTTCCTCACTCAGTGGGTCAACGAGCCTACACGAGGCGAAAGCGTTCTAGACTTAGTATTCACGACCGAAGACAACCTCGTCACTGGCCTCACCGTTGACGAATCATTGGGCGGGAGTGATCACGGTCTTATTAGGTTCCGTGTGTGCGTCCCTCGGGTGAAGCGTAGTAACTCGAGAGGCAGTAAGCTCGATCTCCGGCGGGCGAACTTTGTTAGCCTCAGGGATAGCGTAGGAGAGATGGGGTTAGAGGTTGGCGGCGATGTTGAGGGTGTGGAGTGCATTCCGGGACGAGTTTATGGTGCTGCAGTCTGCTGCCATACCCTCAAAACCGGTCACCCCTGCTTCAACGCAGCCTAAGTGGTTCAATCGTGACATCGCTTCGGCTATCCGAAATAGGAAAGTAGCGTATAGGAGGGCGAAGGCCAATCGTTCCCACGAGAACACTGAAGCGTATGTCCGCCTGTGTAGGGAAGTGAAGGCGAAGGTTAGGCTAGCGAAACGTAACGAAGAACTACGGGTGGCAAGCCTCTGCAAGGGGAACCCTAAGGAATTCTTCAGTTATGTTAATAGTAGAAAGCCCATTAGAAGGACGGAAGCGGCGTTCTGCGGACCTCCGACGCGGACATCGCTAATGTGCTTAATGAGTACTTTGCGGGAGTGTTCACCAGGGAGGATACCCGCGTCATCCCCGAGCCAGGCGTGAGGCACGAAGGTGCTGGCCTGGATAGTGTTAGATGTACCGCGACAGTCGTTGCCGATAGAATAGACAAACTGAGCGCGTTTAAGGCTCCTGGGCCAGACCAGTTTCTCCCCAGAGTGTTGCGAGAAGTGCGCGACCAGGTGGCTCCCCACCTGGCTACAGTCTTCAACAAATCGTTGGAGATGGGCCAGGTGCCTGGTGACTGGAGGGAAGCCAACGTGACCCCTATCTTTAAGAAAGGGGATCACGAAAGTCCAGGGAACTATCGTCCCATTAGTCTCACTTCAGTTGTAGGTAAATTATTAGAAGGGATAATAGCTGATAGGATCGTTGACCATTTGGATTCCTACAAGCTGCTTGGGGACTCCCAACATGGGTTTAGACGGCATAGGTCGTGTCTCACCAACTTGCTCGAGTTTTTCCACGTCATGTTGAGTGAGTACGATAAGAGTAGGGCGATTGATATACTTTATCTCGACTTTCAGAAAGCCTTTGATAAGGTACCTCACCGCCGGCTAATGGCGAAAGTGCGCGCGCTGGGTATCGGTGGGGAAATAGGTAGGTGGATTGAAAACTGGAGGAATAGGCGGCAGAGGGTGGTAATTAAAGGGGCTAGTTCGGGTTGGGCCTCGGTCACTAGTGGGGTTCCTCAGGGTTCCGTTTTGGGGCCACTGTTGTTTATCATTTACATAAATGATATCGACGGTGGCATCGTCAGTCGGATCGCCAAATTCGCTGATGACACCAAGCTTGGGGCCAATGTTGGGACGCCCGAAGCGATCGAGGAACTGCGTGCGGACCTAGGTAGGATAGGAGAGTGGTCCGAAAAATGGCAAATGCCGTTTAACTTGGGTAAATGCAAAGTGATGCACATTGGCTACGCCAATCCCAAGTCGGACTACTCGATGTTGGGTAGTAATATCGAGGTGACTGATTTAGAAAAGGACTTGGGTGTGCTAATTAGCAGCGACCTTAAGTTTACGAAACAGTGTGTAGAGGTGGAAAAGAAAGCCCAGAAACTATTGGGTTATATCAGGAGGCAATTTCAGTTTCGGAACAAGGAGATTGTGCTCTCACTGTACAATTCCCTTGTTCGGCCGCACCTGGAGTATGCTGTGCAGTTCTGGTCGCCCACCCTCAGGAAAGGTATTGAGAGGCTGGAGCGAGTGCAGGCGAGGGCCACAAAGTTAATCCCTTCCGTTAGGCATATGGGCTACAATCGACGGTTACGCGCCCTGAACTTGTTTTCGCTTGAAACTCGAAGGCTGCGCGGTCAACTGATCGAGGTTTTCAAGCTCTTACGCCGGTTCAACGATGTCGATTTTAGAAGTATGTTTTGTTTAAATGATAACCCAATTCGCAACAATGGCTGGAAGTTGGATTTGAAACGGTTTAGGACTAGTGTGCGTGGGAATTACTTTACGTATAAGATCTGTGACACATGGAACAGGTTACCTTCGGAAGTTGTGAACAGTTCCTCTGTGGATCAGTTCAAGAAAAGGTTAGACCAAATCTTGCACACTATTTGAGTGTGTACAAAATTTTCCCTGACACCCGTTGCCATTGGTACCTCCTCGGTTTGGCCGCAAGGCCTTTTGAGGTACTTCTTTTCCTTGTAACTCCTTGTAACTCTCTCTCTCTCTCTCTCTCTCTCTCTCTCTCTCTCTCTCTCTCTCTCTCAGGGCCAGCTAAATTGAAAGCAGAATGCTTTAAATGTAAAGTTAATCATTGGTGCGTTGACTTCCCTGAAGGTAGTATCAGCGATATCACATCCCTTAATGTATGTTTGTTTTGTAAACTTAGAGACAACCACGAAAAGGAAGTTAAAGAGCTAAAGAAATTAGTAAAAAAGCTTGAAGCTAGGGTCGTCGCACTGGAAATCCAACCCAGTGGACAAGATCAAACTAAAAACACACCAGCAGATTTAAACTGTAAGATTAAGCATCTAGAACAAAGCGTGGCACACTTGGAAAACACGGTGACTATTCCGGAAAATAGAACGGAGGAACAAGAATTCAAATTGGTCAAAAATAAAAGACCCTCCAAACCAAAACCAAAACATAAGGATTCGGAACCCATTACCATCAAAAATAAGTTTCACTTACTTGCTGATGAGGAGGATGAATCCTTTTTAATTGGGGATTCTATGGTAAGGAATCAAGGGGACTTTTTCGGAGCAAGACGGGCGACCAAGAGAAAACTCCGATGTTTTCCGGGTGCCACAAGCCAGATAATTAATAGGGAATTAGGCAAAATTAATATCAAGAATAAGAGTTGCCCTATCATTGTCCATGTTGGTGGCAATGACGTTTTTCTGGGAGGGACAGGAGGGCAGACAGAGCCCATTATAAAAGAATTCAAGAACCTAACTGACAAGGTTAGGGATAGGACAGACATGGGTATGGTCGTAAGTATTCTCCCTCGAATGCGTGCTAGTGACTATACTCTAAGTAAAGCCATTAGCATAAATAAAAGAGTTAAACGCATATGTGATGAAAAAGGCCTAAAGTTTGTCGATTTTTGGCCTACATTCTACGGAAATGGGGAATACTTTGGTTCTGACGGGATACATTTTAACCAGAAGGGGAAAAAGAAGTATGGTGATTTACTGAACATTAATTTATATAATCTTTTTAAACTAGGACCCCCCAAACCAGCAATTGATCCTGCTCCCCAAACAGTTAAACCTACTCCCCCAGCAGTTAGTCCCCCTCCCCCAGCAGTTAGGCCCCCTCCCCCAGCAGTTAGTGCCCCTCCCCCAGCTGTTAGTTCCCCTCCAACAGCAGGTAGTCCCCCTCCAACAGCAGGTAGTCCCACTCCCCCAGTAGTTAGTCCCCCTCCCCCAGTAGTTAGTCCCCCTCCCCCAGTAGTTAGTCCCCCTCCCCCAGTAGTTAGTTCAACTGCGTCGGGAAACGACTCTGGCCAGTTAGGAAAAACCACAACTTAAAATCACTCAAAACTGTGCTCTTCAATGCTAGGTCGATTAGAAACAAACTAATGGAATTTATAGCGCTTGTCAAAATTGAGAACTTTGATATCATCGGAATAACGGAATCCTGGATTCATTCTGAATCAAGGGATTTTGTAGGAGAATTTGAAATGGTAGGTTACAAAATGTTTCACAAAGATAGGAACGGAAGGGAAGGCGGCGGTGTACTTTTGTATGCTCGGGACTCCCTGCACCCGTTAAACAGTAATATCGTATCTGCTCATGAAATGTTGCGAATTGATCTAAACCTAAATAATAAAGTAGTGCAGCTACTTCTAGTATATAGACCACCTCACTACGCCGTTGATAAGGATATAAACTTGTATAACAAATTAAGCAGAATAGTGAATAATAAGATCAGTGTGATTTTTGGTGATTTTAATTATGGTAATGTAAATTGGGAAAACAAAACAGCTGATGCTGAGGGCTCAAGACTGTTGGAATTTGCCGATGATAACTTATTAAGTCAATGGGTTGACGGGCCTACTAGGGGTAATAATAAACTAGACCTCATATTCACGAACGAAGATGACCTAGTCTCTAACCTGACTTTTGGTGAAAATTTAAGTAACAGCGATCATAATTTGATTACGTTTGACCTCAGGGTTCCAGTTAATACACGCGAAAAGACTAGTGAAAGACTGGATTTCTCGAGAGCAAATTTTGAAAGCTTCCGAAGTAGTTTAGACACACTTGAAGTTCTCATAAGTGAGATGTCAGTGTCACCTGGAGCTCATATAGGGATCAATTTAGAATATTACAGAACACTTTTATACCCACTAAAATGGTTTCTTTGTCAACAAAGTCACCGAAATGGTTTAACAACGAAATTAGGAGGGCTATTACGGGAAGAAATAGAGCCTACAAACTACTTAAGTCGCATTTCAACCAGACTAATTCAGAAAACTATATAACCCTACGTAGGAGGGTTAAGTCCTTAATTAGATCAGCCAAACGTGATGAAGAAGCTAGAGTTGCCTCACTCTGTAAAGTTAACCCTAAAGAATTTTTTGCCCATGTTAATAGCAGAAAGCCAATTAAAAATTCTGTAGGCCCCTTAAAAGATAGAAATGGCGTACTGAAATTCGGTCATAAAGATATAGCTAATATGTTAAACGAGTTCTTCGTTACAGTCTTCACGGAGGAAGACACAATAGAAGTGCCAAGTCCTCGGATTACATATGACGGTGACCAACCCGTAGTAGGGCGGGTCATACTATGCATTTTTTTTAAATCAATGGAGAGGGGTGTTCAAATGACATATTTTGGTGTATAGAACACAATTCTGAAGAAAATATTTAATTCTGATAACCCTAACGTACATCATTTTGCAGTTGATTAATATTAAATTGTTGATTATTTTACTATTGTAGTTACCCCAGAATATGTCTTCTCACGTTTTCTATCATGGCTGCTCACGTTATCTCTCATAGAGCATTGTTCTAACTAATTCATATAAACACATAATGTAATTCATATAATAATAATAATATTTAAATACTCAAATAAAAAGGTGTGCCATTCCACTTAATTGTAATTATCATACAGTTTGGTATATGAAATATTTTGACGGTTTTCTGGCGCGCATAAGGCCATTTTCTGAGCCACCTTTCTCAGAGGCTAGAATGTAACGTTTCAGAACATTCTAAAACGTTTTGTGAAATATTTGAAGTGACTCATGATTTATGAAGCTATTTTACCACCTCGGCTTGCAGTGAGGGGATAGATTTAGTGATTATCTACTGATATTTTTTTGTTACTGTTCACATGTGAGTATTATTCTGTTATATTTTAGAAAAAGCTATTTCTACGCATATTATAGTGATACATTGAGCAAAATTTAATTAACAACTTTGATTTGAGCTAAAATTAGGTGGTTCATTTTTAGTACAACTGAGCAGTATGAGGCCTATTTCAATGTTCTAAAGAATATTTTTAAGATGTGTTTCTTTAGTTTTTTTAGAGTACATGAACAAATTATTTGCATTACAGACACCAGATAAATTAGCATTTTATAACATTTTGAAACCAAAAAAGCATAATGTGTTTAGCATTTGCAGATAAATTTGTTCTTGCCCATTTCAGCTCTTTTTTTAACCAAGAATTTTGCGCTGAAAAGAGTTAATACCTGTCTGTAGTGGATACTTAACTGTTGTATTATTGTTTTTATTTCAGTGTGAACTCATTAAGAAAATGGCTCAAGTAAGAACAAGGACGAAATCAAGTTCTCATCTGAGTAATCTTGTTGGCACTGGCCGGGAGCTTTTGGTGTCTGAACTGCCAACTGTGAGGGATATCCTGAGGTATGGCATCTACTTGAGGAAGCAAAGTGAAGATGACAGGAGGAACTACCCAGTGGACAAGCTGGTGAGTGACATCTACCCTGGTCTGATTTGTCAGTGGAGCAAAGCTAATGCTCTTTTCAAGCCACCTGTTATCAATGAAAAAGTGACCATCATGTCCAAGCTCAAGGAGGTCTGGAATCAGGCAGTGAAGTTTTCTCTTGGGAAGGGCAAACTTGATGCCAAAGAGAGGTTCATTGTCAAGTTAGACAAGTTCTTTGATATTTTGACTTGCAAGTGTCAGATTACCAGTTGTGAGGGGGGAGGCTGTGAGGGCTGTGTTATCCAAGCTCACATTAACTGTTCCTGCAGCAGAGAGAAAAAGATTCCTGTGAAAGATCTTGCCTACATCAAGGGACAGAAAGAGAAGGTTGGAAGTAAGGGACCCCACCAAATAGGGGGTCCTGATCTACCAGAGCACAAGAGACAGGTGAGGACATTGAAAAGGCAGTGGATGGAAAGGAAGGCAGAGAAAAGGAGAAGGAGCAAGGAGGAAAGTGCTGCAGTAGCAGAGAAGGCAGCCAGGAAGGATGTTAAGAGATTTTTGGCAGATGGTGATGAGGATCTGGAATTGGAGAGAAGTGGTGATGAAGATGAGTTTGCCCTTGCTAGTGTAAGGTATGGCATAGGGCTGAGGCTAACTGCAGCGATAGCAACAGCAGCTCTGATTGACGCAGGAATCATCACAGAAGACAATACAAGTAAAGTGATTGATAAGAGCAAGGTCAAGAGAGCACAGGAGAAGTTGATGAGAGAGCTGGGGGAACAGTTCGAGAAGAAGTGCAGGGAGGAGGGGGGATCTCTTGCATCCTCTTTGATGGGCGGATTAACCTGACCAATGTGATGATGGAAGCTGAGGGCAGTGACCAATCTTTTCCCGCAAAGATCAAGGAAGAACAGTATAGTGTTGTTAGTGAGCCTGGCAGCTACTATCTGTTCCACTTTACCCCAGAGAAAGCAACTAAAAAGGAGTCACATGCGGAGAAGATTGCTAAGGTCCTGTTTGCCTGGCTGAAAGAGAGGGGTTATGATAAGACCTTGTTGGCCATTGGAGGAGACTCAACAAATGTCAACACTGGTGTGAAAGCTGGAGTAATGCGGAAGCTGGAGCTGCACCTGGGGAGAAAGCTGGTCTGGTTGGTGTGCAACCTGCACACTGTTGAACTTCCCCTGCGCCATCTCATTGTTGACCTTGATGGCCCTACTCTATCAGGCAAAAAATTATCCAGGCCAATAGGAAAGCTCCTTGATTCTGCTACAGACTTTGATATCAATCCAAACTTCACCCGAATCTCTGTTGGCCCTCCACTGATCAAGCTTCCTGATAAGGTCATTCAAGATCTCTCAACTGATCAATACTATGGCTATAAAATTGTCTGTGCAGTCAGGGATGGAGTACTTCCTGCAGGGCTGGCTCTGTTAGAGATAGGACCAGTAAACGACAGCCGCTGGCTCACCACAGCGAACAGACTTCTCAGGCTCTGGGTGTCAAAGCCGGACTTAAAGGAAAGAACCTGAAGATTCTGCAATTCATTGTGGAATTCATCATTGGAGTGTATTACCCATGTTGGTTCAACGTGAATGTCAAGCACTCCTGGATCGAAGGGCCTAGGCACATCCTCTTTCAGCTGGACTGCCTCAAGTCCCAGAGAAAGGAGGTGCTGGATATTGTGATGCCAACTGTGAGAAGATCTGCTTGGTATGCCCACAGTGAAGTCATCCTCCAAACACTACTCTGCTCTGAGGATCAAGGAGAGGATTGAAGGGGTGGAGAGAATCCTGGCCATCAGAGGAGAGGGGGACCCGGACACTCAGCTGGGGGACTCCTCTGTTAGGAGCAGAAGGACACCTGACATCAATTGTGATGCTTCCAGCATCGGTAACTTGATCAGCTGGTCAGAAGGTGTGTCAGAGCCACCTCTCACCTGCTCTCTAAGCACCTCAGAGGTGAAAAACTTCATCAACACCCCCATGGAGGTGCGCAACTGGCCTTGCCACACACAAATCATTGAGAGGGTTGTTAAAATGGTGACTGAGGCTTCTGCTAAGTACTTCTCACAGGAAAAGAGGGATGGAGGGATCAGGGCTCAGGAGACCAGCAGGAAGCTGATGTCCAAGTCTGAGTCAAAGCAGGATTTGTGCAACCTGGCAAAGTTCAAGATGTCAGGAGAATGATCTTTGTAATTATATCCAGTAATATACATGCAGTTCACCTATTAATAAATATATGTAAAGTTGATTTGGCCTTGTCAATATAAATGATTTACCTTATATCTTTTAATATATTATAAAGGGGTTAAAAAGGGTAAAATTGGCAATTAGAAATACAAAATGATGTAGGTTAGAGTTATCCTATCCAAAAAAGAAGCTCATATTTGAATTCCCCATGTACAAACACATAATTTAGACACCCCTGATGGTAAGATTTCCTTCAGATTCATGTTGTCACCTGAGTACGACCCGCCCTAAGCCCGTAGAGACCATAAGTTTTACGAGAAATGAGGTACAGCAATTAATTGATAAGATGAACAAATACAAATCACCTGGCCCCGACTTATTTCTTCCAAGGGTATTAAAAGAGGTTAGCCACAATGTTGTTGACGACTTAGTAACCATATTCAAACAATCAATCGAGTTAGGGAAAGTTCCAACCGACTGGAAGTTAGCAAATGTAACACCAATCTTTAAAAAGGGTGATAGGGAAAATCCTTGTAATTATCGCCCGATCAGTTTAACATCAGTTGTCGGCAAACTGTTGGAATCCATCATTACAAAACGTATTGTGTATCACCTTGAATCTAACAATCTCATTTTTTATTCTCAACATGGATTTAGACGATATAGATCCTGTCTGACAAACCTGTTAGAGTTTTTCCATAATATGCATACACTGTACGATGCAAGTAGGGCAATAGATATAGTGTATCTCGACTTTCAAAAAGCCTTTGACAAAGTCCCTCACGCTAGATTGAAGCTAAAGTCAAAGGACTAGGAATCACCGGGCTCGTTTCCAACTGGATTGAGGATTGGTTAAAAGATAGAAAGCAGAGTGTGGTAATAAATGGAGTGGCTTCGGAGTGGGCGCCCGTCACCAGTGGTGTCCCACAGGGTTCCGTTCTGGGTCCTTTGCTTTTTGTCACCTATATTAACGATATAGACATCGGGCTTCTAAGTGCAATCTCCAAGTTTGCAGACGATACGAAATTAGGAAGTAGTGTAGGTACTGAAGAGGGCGTAAGAACGCTTCAGAACGATCTTGACAGGTTGTGCGAATGGTCTGCTACTTGGCAGATGCCATTCAACTTGGACAAATGTAAGGTAATGCACATAGGTTATAAAAACCCGAAGACCGATTACTCTCTCTTGGGAAGGAACTTGACTGAGACCGATCTAGAGAAAGACTTAGGAGTCTATATCAGCAACGATCTGAAACCGTCGAGGCACTGTGCAGAAGTCGAAAAGAGGGCCTTAAAATTATTAGGTTATATTAAAAGACAGTTCCAGTTTCGGAACAAGGAGACTGTAATGTGACTTTATAATTCTCTAGTCAGACCTCAACTGGAATACTGTGCGCAGTTTTGGTCTCCATCCCTCAGGAAGGACATAGAAAGGTTAGAAAGAGTACAAGCAAGGGCTACAAAATTGATCCCTTCAATGAGAATGCAAAGCTACCAACGGAGATTGGAGTGCCTAAATCTGTTTAGCTTAGAGACGAGGAGGTTGCGGGGTCAGCTTATTAAAGTCTTCAAGATGCTCAAAGGAATAGACAGGGTAGATTACAGAAACTTATTCTCACTTAATGCCAATCCGACAAGAAACAATGGGTTTAAACTGGAACTAAAGACATTTAGGACCTCTGTCTGCGGAAATTTCTTTTCCTATAAAATAGTTAATATCTGGAACCATCTTCCCTCAGAGGTTGTTTCCAATCAAAGTGTAAATGTGTTTAAAACTAGGCTAGACAAAGTACTGAACACACTCATAGTTTAAGATTAAAACACAAAAAAACTCTGCAGGAGTTCGCTTGCACGGTGTCTCTGTGAGCATGCTAAATATAGAGCTATTTATATATTCTCCACTTTCCTGTAAAATTTCCTTGGCTACTTTTCCAGGGTCAAGGTATTTTCTTCAACCTTTTTCCGTACCTGCCTCTGGCGGGGAGGGAGCGGAGGGTGGGGAGAGAGCCTTCTACTTTTCTATCCAGTTTTCTACTACTATTAGGATAGTTGAAAGAAAAATAAACTTTTAATAACAGGAACCTCCCAGAGTGGACCGAAAGGTCTTTGAGGCTTCCTCTTGTCCTTGTAACTCCTTCTAACTCTCTCTCTCTCTCTCTCTCGCTCTCTCTCTCTCTCCGCAGGGGGTATAAAGGTTATGCACGTTCCTTCTGGGTGTAGTAAACTTTATACTTGGGGTGTGACAGCCCTCAGGTCCCGAGTCGTGGGATTCTAGAGAAATTGGCTGCCAATTCCTTTAGGTTCTCTCTCTTTCGGGAGGGCGGGTGAAGTCTGTTGTACAAACCTGTCCCGTGGGTTACTAGGACCCCTTCCCATCCCTACTCTGTCCTTTTAGCTTAGGTTAAGGATGCTCTCCTCTGACTGCAAAAAAAAAAAAAGAACTTTTAGTATTAAGTCTTTTTCTCTACTCTACTCTTAGGACCCTACTACCTCATGCGTGGGAAGAGAGGCTTTGGAACCTCTATAAATAACACCATTTCACTTCAGTTCTAGGTAAATAATTAGAGGGGATAATAGCGGGTAGGATTGTTGAGCATTTGGATTCCTACAAGCTACTTGGGGACTCCAACATGGGTTTAGACGGCATAGGTCGTGTCTTACCAACTTGCTCGAGTTTTTCCACGTAATGTTGAGTGAGTAAGATAAGAGTAGGGCGATTGATGAGAAAGCCTTTGATAAGGTACCTCACCGCCGGCTAATGGCCAAAGTGCGCGCGCTGGGTATTGGTGGGGAAGTAGGTAGGTGGATTAAAAACCGGCTGAAGAATGCCACAAAGTTAATCCCTTCCGTTAGGCATATGGGCTACAATCGACGCTTACGTGACGCGGGTTCAAAGATGTCGATTTTAGAAGCATGATTAGTTTAAATGATAACCCAACTTGCAACAATGGTTGGAAGTTGGATTTGAAACGGTTTAGGACTAGCGTGTGTGCGAATTACTTTACGTATAACATCTGTGACACGTGGAACAGGTTATCTTCAGAAGTTGTGAACAGTTCCTCAGTGGATCAGTTCAAGGAAAGGATAGACCAAATCTTGCACACTATTTGAGGGTGTAGAAAATTTTCCCTGGCACCGGTTGCCATTTAAAAAGGTACCTCCTCGGTATGGGCTGCAAGGCCTTTTCAGGTACTTCTTTTCCTTGTAACTCCTTGTAACTCTCTCTCTCTCTCTCGATAGAATAGACAAACTGAGCACGTTTAAGGCTCCTGGGCCAGACCAGTTTCTCCCCAGAGTGTTGCGAGAAGTGCGCGACCAGGTGGCTCCCCACCTGGCTACAGTCTTCAACAAATCGTTGGAGATGGGTCAGGTGTCTGGTGACTGGAGGGAAGCCAACGTGACCCCTATCTTTAAGAAAGGGGATCACGAAAGTCCAGGGAACTATCGTCCCATTAGTCTCACTTCAGTTGTAGGTAAATTATTGGAAGGGATAATAGCTGATAGGATCGTTGACCATTTGGATTCCTACAAGCTGCTTGGGGACTCCCAACATGGGTTTAGACGGCATAGGTCGTGTCTCACCAACTTGCTCGAGTTTTCCCACGTCATGTTGAGTGAGTATGATAAGAGTAGGGCGATTGATTTACTTTATCTCGACTTTCAGAAAGCCTTTGATAAGGTACCTCACCGCCGGCTAATGGCGAAAGTGCACGCGCTGGGTATCGTTGTGGAAATAGGTAGGTGGATTGAAAACTGGCTGAGGAATAGGCGGCAGAGGGTGGTAATTAAAGGGGCTAGTTCGGGTTGGGCCTCGGTCACTAGTGGGGTTCTTCAGGGTTCCGTTTTGGGGCCGCTGTTGTTTATCATTTACATAAATGATATCGACGGTGGCATCGTCAGTCGGATCGCCAAATTCACTGATGACACCAAGCTTGGGGCCAATGTTGGGACGCCCGAAGCGATCAAGGAACTGTGTGCTGACCTAGGTAGGATAGGAGAGTGGTCCGAAAAATGGCAAATGCCGTTTAACTTGGGTAAATGCAAAGTGATGCACATTGGCTACGCCAATCCCAAGTCGGACTACTCGATGTTGGGTAGTAATATCGAGGTGACTGATTTAGAAAAGGACTTGGGTGTGCTAATTAGCTACGACCTTAAGTTTACGAAACAGTGTGCAGAGGTGGAAAAGAAAGCCCAGAAACTATTGGGTTATATCAGGAGGCAATTTCAGTTTCGGAACAAGGAGATTGTGCTCTCACTGTATAATTCCCTTGTTCGGCCGCACCTGGAGTATGCTGTGCAGTTCTGGTCGCCCACCCTCAGGGAAGATATTGAGAGACTGGAGCGAGTTCAGGCGAGGGCCACAAAGTTAATCACTTCCGTTAGGCATATGGGCTACAATCGACGGTTACGCGCCCTGAACTTGTTTTCGCTTGAAACTCGGAGGCTGCGCGGTCAACTGATCGAGGTTTTCAAGCTCTTACGCGGGTTGAACGATGTCGATTTTAGAAGTATGTTTAGTTTAAATGATAACCCAACTCGCAACAATGGTTGGAAGTTGGATTTGAAACGGTTTAGGACTAGTGTGTGTGGGAATTACTTTACGTATAAGATCTGTGACACATGGAACAGGTTACCTTCGGAAGTTGTGAACAGTTCCTCTGTGGATCAGTTCAAGAAAAGGTTAAACCAAATCTTGCACACTATTTGAGTGTGTACAAAATTTTCCCTGACACCCGTTGCCATTCGTACGTCCTCGGTATGGGCCGCAAAGCCTTTTGAGGTACTTCTTTTCCTTTAACTCCTTGTAACTCTCTCTCTCTCTCTCTCTCTTCTCTCTCTCTCTCTCTCTCTCCGCAGGGGGTATAAAGGTTATGCACATTTCTTCTGGATGTTGTAAACTTTATACTTGGGGTGTGACAGCCCTCCGGTCCCGAGTCGTGGAATTCTAGAGAAACTGGCTGCCAGTTCCTTTAGGTTCTCTCCCTCTTTCGGGAGGGCGGGTAAAGTATGTTGCACAATCCCGTCCCGTGGGTTACTAGGACCCCATCCCATCCCTACTCTGTCCTTTTAGCTTACATTAAGGATGTTCTCCTCTGACTAAAAAAAAAAAAAAAAAAAAATTTAGCATTAAGTCTTTTTCTCTTCTTTTACTATTAGACCCTACTGCTACCTCATGCGTGGGAAGAGAGGCTTTGGAACCTCTACAAATAACACCATTTAACGCTCGTAGGTTGTGAGAGACTGGGATAGAGGGGTCCCAGGCGTAGGGGCGCGATGAATGGAGTGTGGCTAGTGCCCCGTTAAGCCCATTCCTAACGCGTAATGGCTTGACCAGCCCCCTGCGACCGTTCTTTGGTGACCGATTGATGGTGCTTGGCTGTACTGCTCTGAGGTGAGAGAGCTTTACTGCCCAGCTGGCTGCCAGGCCAGCGTAAAGTCTCGGGCGTAGCCTCTGGGTCTGGTGGGATATCCTTTGAGCACTGGATTCTAAGTCTGGCCGCTTGTGAGTGACTAGTAAGACTTAGTAAGGTGCTTCATCTCGCTGTCGCTCCTGGCCGGAAATCCGTGACGCCTGCGTCGCGAGTGTTTGTCAGTTGGTAGCTGCGACACGTTTGGGAGTGTCCGGCCCTGGGGAGACCTTTGGTCGGTGCGGCAGCAGCGAGAGGTGTAGTCTTCTGGAAGGGATGAACGTCACTTGCAAATAGGTGGATGCGTCTACGCGCGGGATGAATTCACCACCCCCCTCCTTTTTTATATACTGGTCAGAACGTTTTTGATAGTTTTCATTGCTAGAACGCTTTATCTTATTCAGAGTATTCAGAATTTAAAAAAAAAAAAGTTACCATGACTTGACCGCAGAAACTGAAGGCTGAATGTGCGAGGTGTGAAGTAAACCAGTGGGTGACGAACTTCAAAGAAGCCTGCTTCGCGAAGATCAACCACTCCAGCATGTGCCGCTTTTGCGAACTCATGCGGTTTTACGAGAAGCTAGAGGAGAGGGTCCGGCGGCTCGAGTCGTCCAGACCGGCTGTTGAAGGTTCGGCGGTCACTGACGAGGCTGCGCCGCCGCCTAACCCGGGGCTCATTCAGGATAGGATAGCTGCCGTGGAAAGGCGGTCCAGCGATGGAATGGACAGATCTCGGGACCGCGGAGAAATGGTAGAGGTGCAACCGGGAGCCAGGGTCCTAAATCAGTGTCAGGAATCGCGAGCAACCCACGTGGAATGCTTGGAACCGCGGCGTAAGGTGGAGGGCGCAGAGAAGGGACTGATAGAGAAGGGTGGGAAGGGGCCGATGAAGAAAAAGGGTGGGAAGGGGCCTACTGATGGCCCAAAGAAACCGAAGGATGTAGCTACCGGTCGGGGTGGGTCGGGTGGTGTAACTGCGTGTATGGGTGGCGACGGGTTTCGAAAGGTCTCGGGCAAGAAGGCTGCGAAGCCGAAGCCTGAGACCCCAGTTGCCCCTGTCAGGACCTCTAACCGCTTTATTCTCCTGTGCTCGAAGGAGGAAGACACCGTTTTGATTGGGGACTCGCAGATCAGGGGCCAGGAGAAGTACTTTGCTTCTGCAAACCGGGATCGGAGGAAGGTAAGGTGCTTACCTGGGCGGGGAACGGCGCACTTAAGGAAGGAAGTAGAGAAAGTGCGCGTGGCTAGTCGGTGGACTGCGATCGTTGTCCAAGCTGGTGGCAACGACCTGTTCCTCAAAAGCGGTGGGGTAGGTCTTACAGAAGGGATCATCACCGAGATCATGTCTCTTGCGGATGATCTAAAACTGAAGACAGACAGGGGAATGTTAATGGGTATTTTACCGCGAATGAATGCCAGTGACCACGCGCTCAGTAAGGTCATTGGCATCAACGAGAGGGTACAAGACTTGTGCGTTCCGCTGTGCGTGACGTTTATTGACCCCTTCGACGCATTTGCGGGTAGGTGGGACCTTTACCAGAGGGATGGTGTCCACCTCAATAACAAGGGTAAAGTTGTGCTAGGCGCGCTGCTCGACCGGCACCTATACAGAATGGTGAGGTCGAGTCCGGGGAGAGATGATGGGCCCCCACCGGGGAGAGATGATGGGCCCCCACCGGGGAGAGATGATGATGAGCCAGTGGCGGACGTACCTTCAACTGAAGGGTGTGTAGTGAATACTCTTATTTTAGTTTCAAGATAAATGTTAATTTTACCGTCTTGAATTTCGGAGTAGCTATAAATTCATTTTAAATTAGTTACCCATCATAATTCAATTGTAAACCACATTAATACTAATTTTATGTATACTGTATTATTTTATTGTATGTAAACATAATTAATTATATATCACAATTGTCAGTTAATTATTTATATTCAAATAATTATTTTAATCTAATACCATGTCCATTTTGCAAATAAATAATAGAAATCCAAGGGTTATATTTTCCATCCTTGGTACTGTCGCAGTTTCGCCTAACGGACTCAATACGGCTAGTGAGATAATCACTGGTTGGCACTTAACCAGCGGCAGTGCTTATGGCTACATCATCCAGGTTAACCTATACCGGATAGATGCGCTACGGTCCCAAGCCGTAGCTTGCCTAGGCCCAACGACGACGACGACGAAAACCAACAATTGGTGACCCCGGAGTTGGATTCCCCCCTTTTACCCGAACGACTAGGACTAGACTGTAACGTCGTTCGTGCCCATCACCCCCTTCACCCGAGCGACTAGGACCAGACTGTAACGTCGCTCGTGCCCTCTGCCCCTCACCCCTGCCCGTGCGCTCTGTGCCTGCGCTCGTCTCAACCTCCACTCCTTCGTTGGTAACTTGTCGTCTTGCTTGTACGTCAGCAAGCATAGGAGAAGATGCCTGACGACGCTGGTGCCATCTCCCACTTGAGCGTAAAGCTCCCCGTCTTCTGGCCGGGTGATCCATTTATTTGGTTCCACCAAGTGGAATCACAATTCAACTTGGGAAGGATCACCGCTAGCAGGACAAAATACGATCATGTTTTGTCCTCTCTACCAGCGAGCATCATCTCTGAAGTCCGTGACGTCATCGTGTCTACTTCCACGAGTGAGGACCCATACAACGATCTGAAGTCTGCCATCCTGTGCCGCACCACTGTCTCCGAGCGTGAGAAACTACATCAGTTAATCTCAAAAGAAGAACTTGGAGACCGTAAGCCCACTCAAATGCTGAGGGCTATGCAGTGCGCTCTAGGCGAACGCGCACAAACCTTCGATAAGGACATCTTTAGACAGTTGTTCTTGCAGAAACTTCCTCCATCAGCTCAGCGTGTCTTGGCCACTATGGATCCTGCTACTCCAGTTGATAAACTAGCAGAAACTGCCGACAAAGTAGTGGAGATTGACACAGCTCCGGTCAACAACGTGAACACACAATCGGAACTGGAGTTGAAAGTGGAAGAGTTAAGTCAACAACTCAACCACGTTTGTTCTCTGCTACAAAATCAACGGCAAAGAAGCCATTCTCGGTCAAGATTTACGAAGAGGCATCGTTCGAGTTCCGGGAAGATCTGCTTCTACCACTCTAATTTGGAAAGAAGGCTAGGAAGTGCATCTCCCCTTGCAATTTTTCGTCGGAAAACCCCAGCAGCGAGTCCTAATGGCGTCTAGTACTCGCACTGCCAACCTGTTATTCATAAAGGACAGGAACTCTGGTGTCAATTTCTTGGTCGATACCGGAGCGTCAGTCAGTGTATTCCCTCAAAAATCTGGTCATACGCACTCGGAATCTCCGCCTCTATACGCTGCTAACGGTTCACGCATACCCACGTACGGTACTCAGTCGCGTGAACTAAACTTGGGCCTTCACCGATCCTTCAAGTGGATTTTCATCTGTGCTCAAGTGCAGCATCCCATAATCGGCGCTGACTTCCTCCAGCATTTCAAACTCCTGGTGGATCTTGACAAGCGACGCTTATGCGACCAGGCCACACTGCTTTCTGTTCTTGCCAAACAGGTTGCCCTTCCGGACGCCTCGAACTCTGCACTTTCCCTCGTTCCCCTAATTCCATGTACCAGTGCCTTTTCCAGCGATATCCAGGAATTCTTCAACCGATGCAGATGGGTGATACCATTAAGCACACCATTACCCATCACATTACAACAAAAGGTCCCCCTGTGTTTGCAAAACCCAGACGTCTTGCCCCGGACAAACTGAAAGCTGCCAAATCGGAATTCCAGCTTATGATAGATCTTGGGATAATAAGACCTTCCAAAAGCAGTTGGTCCTCTCCCTACACCTGGTCCAGAAGAAGTCAGGAGACTGGAGACCATGTGGGGATTACCGGTTTTTGAATTCGACAACCATCCCGGACCGATATCCGGTACCAAATGTCCAAGACTTTACTTCTCTTCTCCACGGCAAATCTATCTTCAGTAAAATAGACCTCGTTAAGGCTTTCCACCACATTCCCGTAGAGCCTTCGGATATTCCCAAGACTGCAGTTTGTACACCATTTGGGTTATTCGAATTTGTGAAGATGCCGTTCGGGCTACGGAATGCTGCGCAAACCTTTCAGAGGTTATAGATGAGGTCACCAGAGGCTTAGACTTTGTTTATGCCTACATCGATGATTTGCTTGTGGCCAGCTCAACGGAAGAGGAACATAAGGAACATCTTTCACTCCTCTTTCAACGCTTAGAACAATACGGTGTTACTATTAATGCATCTAAGTGTGTTTGCACAGCCAACCTTGGAATTTCTTGGTCACACGATTTCGCAGCACGGAATTACCCCCCTTCAGGACAAGTGTGAAGTGCTAAAAAATTACCCTATGCCAAATAATCAGCGTGAGTTACGTCGGTTTCTAGGTTTGGTAAATTATTACCACAAGTTCATTAAAAACTGTGCCAGTGTTCTTGCTCCTCTACACGCTATGATCACACACAAACGCAAGGTAACGAAATTGGTATGGTGTAGCGATAGTTTACAGGCGTTCGACAATGCCAAAAATGCTATCAATAGTGCATTGTCTCTGTCATTTCCTATCAGTGATGCCCCCTAACTCTGACGGTCGATGCATCAGATGTTGCGATCGGTGGGGTGTTGGAACAAACCATTAACGGTCAACAAGCACCATCGCGTTTTACTCGAAAAAGCTGCAGCCAGCCCAAACGCGTTATAGTGCTTTCGGACGTGAACTTTTTGCTATTTACTTAAACGTGAAGCATTTTCAACATTTCCTTGAAGGCCGAGAGTTTTGTGTTTTTACCGACCACAAACCTTTGGTCACTGTCTTCAATAAAAACAGCTGTAACCACTCTCCCAGAGTCATCAGGCAACTCGATTATATCTCGCAATTTACCACAGATATCCGCCACATCAAAGGTGTCTTGAACACTCCAGCGGATGCACTTTCAAGAATAGAGATTACTTCTGTTACCCTCAGCTCTACACTGTGGAATGCTATTGCACAGGATCAAGATAAGGATACGGAACTACAAGACCTGCTCAGAGAAGACTCCACTCACTCAATTTCCCTCAAGAAAATGAGTATGCCAGGATTGTCTGTGCCCCTCTATTGCGACGTATCAACAGCTGCTATTCGCCCTTATGTCCCTCCATGTCACAGACAAGCAGTCTTCACGGATCTTCATAAGCCCTCCCATCCTGGTATCCGTGCTTCGCAACACCTGGTTACCTCTCGCTTTGTTTGGCCCTCGATGCGGAAGGATGTCAAACATTGGACCAAAACGTGCCTTGCCTGCCAGCGTGCCAAAGTCCAAAGGCACGCCAGGTCCCCCTTTGACGCATTTCCGCCCCCATCCCAGCGATTTGAGGTAATTCATGTAGACATTGTTGGCCCTCTTCCAGTGATTCAAGGCCAACGTTATCTGCTCACCTGTCTCGACCGCTTTTCCAGATGGCCTGAAGCCATCCCACTTCCTGATATCCAAGCGGACACTGTTGCAAGAGCCTTTCTTCATGGATGGGTATCAAGATTTGGATTGCCGACAAAAGTCATCACTGACCAAGGTCGCCAATTTGAGTCTTCGCTTTGGAAGAAGTTTACCAGCTTGTTGAGTACAGTACATGCGCATACCAGTGCGTATCATCCGCAAGCTAACGGCCTCGTCGAACGCTTCCATCGCCAGCTGAAGTCATCCCTTATGTGTCACGAAGACTCCCATTGGATGGATAAGCTTCCACTCGTGTTGCTTGGTATTCGCTCTGCATTTAAGAGTGATGTGAAGACTACAGCGGCTGAACTAGTCTATGGAACAACACTGCGGCTACCAGGTGGCTACTTCACTGCAGGGGATAAGTCATGTGATCCAACGGAATTCGCTCAAACACTTTCCTCTCACATGCAGTCCCTTCAGCCTGTTCCCCCTCGATTGACAAGCCAACAGAACATCTTTGTTTCCCCAGCCCTCCAGTCTTGCACCCACGTTTTCGTTCGTGTACCTGTCCCAAAACGGCCTCTCCAATGTCCATAAGACGGGCCCTATGAAATTCTCCGACGTACGCGCAAATCATTTCTCATCCAGCGCGGTTCCAAGGTCGACAAGGTTTCTATCGATCGTCTTAAGCCTGCGTTTTTGGAATCAACCTTAAGCGAGGTACATGTAGCTACCAAAAAGGTCCAGGGGAAATCTGTGTCGTTCGGAACTCTTTGAACTTCCTCTCTGGTGGGGGAGTGTGTAGTGAATACTCTTATTTTAGTTTCAAGATAAATGTTAATTTTACCGTCTTGAATTTCGGAATAGCTATAAATTCATTTTAAATTAGTTACCCATCATAATTCAATTGTAAACCACATTAATACTAATTTTATGTATACTGTATTATTTTATTGTATGTAAACATAATTAATTATATATCACAATTGTCAGTTAATTATTTATATTCAAATAATTATTTTAATCTAATACCATGTCCATTTTGCAAATAAATAATAGAAATCCAAGGGTTATATTTTCCATCCTTGGTACTGTCGCAGTTTCGCCTAACGGACTCAATACGGCTAGTGAGATAATCACTGGTTGGCACTTAACCAGCGGCAGTGCTTATGGCTACATCATCCAGGTTAACCTATACCGGATAGATGCGCTACGGTCCCAAGCCGTAGCTTGCCTAGGCCCAACGACGACGACGGCGAAAACCAACAGGTGCGTCGAAGTACAGGTGGGTGACCCTCCTCCTACGTTGGAGGGGGCTCAGGCTCCTGTGGAAGTTGCCCCCTCATTAGTGAGGGGCTCTTCAACTCCCGACAGCCGTGGCTTTTCGGGAAACGGGTCGTGCTAGGGGGCGGACAGAATAGGGAAGGCTCCCTCCGTGCAATGCTTTTTAATGCTAGGTCGATTAGGAACAAATTTTGCGAGCTACGGGCGCTCTTAGCATCAGAATACCAGGATATCGTTGCTATCACCGAGTCCTGGATTCATACTGATCGTAGGGACTACGTTGGGAAGTTCGAAATTCCCGGGTATAGAATGTTTCGCAAAGACCGCACCCGTGGGGAGGGAGGTGGGGTACTAATATACGTCAGGGACACGTTAAGCCCGGTTGACTGCCAGTTCCGATCGGAACGGGAGCTGCTTGGCGTCGATCTGAACGTGGGGGGGACGAACTATAGGTTAATCTTGGTGTACAGACCTCCGCATCTCTTCCTCGAGGAGGATACAGCCCTGTACACCGAACTCAGTAGCCTGCTAGGGGATAGGGTGTGTGTAGTTTTAGGAGACTTCAACTGTCGCGGCATAAAGTGGGAAGACAGGACTGCTGATGCTGAAGGGAGGAGGCTAGTTGACTTTGCTGATGAGAACTTCCTCACTCAGTGGGTCAATGAGCGTACACGAGGCGAAAACGTTGTAGACTTAGTATTCACGACCGAAGACAGCCTCGTCACTGGCCTCACCGTTGACGAATCGTTGGGCGGGAGTGATCACGGTCTCATTAGGTTCCGTGTGTGCGTCCCTCGGGTAAAGCGTGGTAACTCGAGAGGCAGTAAGCTCGATCTCCGGTAGGCGGACTTTGTTAGCCTCAGGGATAACGTAGGTGAGATGGGGTTAGAGGTCGGCGGCGATGTTGAGCGAGTGTGGAATGCATTCCGGGATGAGTTTATGGTGCTGCAGTCTGCTGCCATACCCTCAAAACCTGTCACCCCTGCTTCAACGCAGCCTAAGTGGTTCAATCGTGACATCTCTTTGGCTATCCGAAATAGGAAAGTAGCGTATAGGAGGGCGAAGGCCAATCGTTCCCATGAGAACACTGAAGCGTATGTCCCCCTGTGTAGGGAAGTGAAAGCGAAGGTTAGACTAGCGAAACGTAACGAAGAACTACGGGTGGCAAGCCTCTGCAAGGGGAACCCTAAAGAGTTCTTCAGTTATGTTAATGTGCTTAATGAGTACTTTGCGGGGTAGGTGGATTGAAAACTGGCTGAGGAATAGGCGGCAGAGGGTTGTAATTAAAGGGGCTAGTTCGGGTTGGGCCTCGGTCACTAGTGGGGTTCCTCAGGGTTCCGTTTTGGGGCCACGGTTGTTTATCATTTACATAAATGATATCGACGGTGGGATCGTCAGACGGATCGCCAAATTCGCTGATGACACCAAGCTTGGGGCCAATGTTGGGACGCCCGAATCGATCGAGGAACTGCGTGCGGACCAAGGTAGGATAGGAGAGTGGTCCGAAAAATGGCAAATGCCGTTTAACTTGGGTAAATGCAAAGTGATGCACATTGGCTACGCCAATCCCAAGTCGGACTACTCGATGTTGGGTAGTAATATCGAGGTGACTGATTTAGAAAAGGACTTGGGTGTGCTAATTAGCAACGACCTTAAGTTTACGAAACAGTGTGTAGAGGTGGAAAAGAAAGCCCAGAAACTATTGGGCTATACCAGGAGGCAATTTCAGTTTCGGAACAAGGAGATTGTGCTCTCACTGTACAATTCCCTTGTTCGGCCGCACCTGGAGTATGCTGTGCAGTTCTGGTCGCCCACCCTCAGGAAAGATATTGAGAGGCTGGAGCGAGTGCAGGCGAGGGCCACAAAGTTAATCCCTTCCGTTAGGCATATGGGCTACAATCGAAGGGTTAGGCGCCCTGAACTTGTTTTCCCTTGAAACTCGGAGGCTGCGCGGTCAACTGATCGAGGTTTTCAAGCTCTTACGCGGGTTCAACGATGTCGATTTTAGAAGTATGTTTAGTTTAAATGGTAACCCAACTCGCAACAATGTTTGGAAGTTGGATTTGAAACGGTTTAGGACTAGTGTGTGTGGGAATTACTTTACGTATAAGATCTGACACATGGAACAGGTTACCTTCGGAAGTTGTGAATAGTTCCTCTGTGGATCAGTTCAAGAAAAGGTTAGACCAAATCTTGCACACTATTTGAGTGTGTACAAAATTTTCCCTGGCACCCGTTGCCTTGGTACCTCCTCGGTATGGGCCGCAAGGCCTTTTGAGGTCATTGTTTTCCTTGTAACTCCTTGTAACTCCTTGTAACTCTCTCTCTCCTCTCTCTCTCTCTCTCTCTCTCCTCCGCAAGGGGTATAAAGGTTATGCACATTTCTTCTGGATGTAGTAAACTTTATACTTGGGGTGTGACAGCCCTCCGGTCCCGAGTCGTGGGATTCTAGAGGAACTGGCTGCCAGTTCCTTTAGGTTCTCTCTCTCTTTCGGGAGGGCGGGTGAAGTATTTTGCACAATCCCGTCCCGAGGGTTAATAGGACCCCATCCCATCCCTACTCTGTCCTTTTAGCTTACGTTAAGGTTGTTCTCCCGTGATTGCAAAAAAAAAAAAAAAAAAAAAACCACCCTTTTCGTTTAGTATTAAGTCTTTTTCTCTTCTTTTACCATTAGGACCCTACTGCTACCTCATGCGTGGGAAGAGAGGCTTTGGAACCTCTATAAATAACACCATTTAACGCTCGTAGGTTGTGAGAGACTGGGATAGAGGGGTCCCAGGCGTAGGGGCGCGATGAATGGAGTGTGGCTAGTGCCCCGTTAAGCCCATTCCTAACGCGTAATGACCTGACCAGCCCCCTGCGACCGTTCTTTGGTGACCAATTGATGGTGCTTGGCTGTACTGCTCTGAGGTGAGAGAGCTTTACTGCCCAGCTGGCTGCCAGGCCAGCGTAAAGTCTCGGGCGTAGCCTCTGGGTCTAGTGGGATATCCCTTGAACACTGGATTCTAAGAGTCTGGCCGCTTCTGAGTGACGAGTAAGACTTAGTAAGGGGCTGCATCTCGCTGTCTCTCCTGCCGGAAAATCCGTGATGCCTACGTCACGAGTGTTTGTTAGTTGGTAGCTGCGACACTTTTTGGACTGTCCGGCCCTGGGGAGACCTTTGGTCGGTCCGGCAGCAGCGAGAGGTGTAGTCTTCTGGAAGGGATGAACGTCACTTGCAAATAGGTGGATGCGTCTACCCGCTGGAAGAATTCACCCCCCTCCCTCCTTTTTTATATACTGGTCAGAACGTTTTTGATAGTTTTCATTGCTAGAACGCTTTATCTTATTCAGAGTATTCAGAATTCGAAAAAAGATTAAAAAAAAAGTTACAATGACTGGAATGCAGAAATTGAAGGCTGAATGTGCGAAGTGTGAAGTGACCAGTGTGTGACGAACTTCAAAGAAGCTTGCTTCGAGAAGATCAACCACTTCAGCATGTGCCGCTTTTGTGAACACATGTACAGTGCCCGCGAAAAGTATCCGATCACTCAAGAAAATACAATATTTTCTCTTGATATTCAGAGACACATAATTCACTTTCTATTTGTTCTAGCGACATCTGGTAACTTTGAGGTTGCTCGCTGATATGAGAGCTATCCAACGCATTCTCAAATTAGTGTTCTGGTAGCCTTCGTTGCGGGTGGCTGTGTCTCAAAGTTGTCAGATTTCACTGTTTGTATAAATTTATTGATATTTTGTTATTTTTTACAGAAAGTGGTGTAAATAAAATTTATATATAATGTGTGCTAAAAAACAACTTAAGAGTGATTGTCGAGGTGCTATTGTTGCTTTGCATACATGTGGGAAATCACAGAGACAGATAGCTAAGGAATTAAACATATCCCAAAGTACCGTTAATTTATGGGTTTCACGGGCTAAGAACAATGCCGGCCTAACCACGCCAGTCCCTAAAAAACGATCTGGCAGACCGAGAAAAACAAATTCACGAACAGATAAACTTATGAAACGTTTAGTATTGAAAAACCCAACAATAACTGCGAAAGAAATAAAATTTAATATGAATAATTTGTTATCTGGTGTTTCTGAACGAACTATCCAGGAGCGGCTCCAAAAAGAACTCGGATTACCATCTCGCCATACTGCTAAGAAACCGTTCATTAATGAAAAAATGCGTAAAAAACGTGTCGCATTTTGTAAAAAATATATTCATTGGACTGTTGATGACTGGAAGAAGGTTTTATTTAGTGATGAGTCGACATTTTTGACATTCAGAAGTTGTCCAAAAAAGGTTCGCTGGCCCATTGGCTCAAATAGGATGGACCCTAAATACACCCTAAAGACAATGAAACACCTTCCAAGTGTGATGGTTTGGGGTTGTTTCGGTTACTATGGGCGTGGAAACCTATATTTTCTTCCGAAGAACACAACTATGAATGGTGCACGGTATTTAGCAATGCTACAGGATAAACTTCCAATGGCAATGGCAATCCAAAGGACAAAAACATACATGCATGATGGTGCACCATGTCACAGGGCCAAAATAGTGACAAAATGGATTACTGACAATAAATTTGATATTTTGGATTGGCCTGGTAATAGTCCAGATCTCAATCCGATAGAAAATATGTGGCTAATAATAAAAAATAAGGTTGAATGCCACGACACTGGCTCAGTCGAAAAATTACAAGAAGCCATCAAAAAGGTATGGTGCAAGGAAATATCAGTGGAAGTTGTCAAAACTTGATTAAATCCATGCCAAAACGTCTAGAACAAGTCATCCAAACCAAAGGACAGATGACAAAATACTAATATAAGGTTAGTATACATTTAAACATTGTTTTTTATGTAAAAAATACAAATTTCCAGGGTGATCGGATACTTTTCGCGGGCACTGTAGTTTTACTTGAAGCTGGAGGAGAGGGTCCGGCGGCTCGAGTCGTACAAATCGGCTGTTGGAGGTGCGGCGGTCACTGACGAGGCTGCGCCGTCCTCCAACTCATTCAGGATAGGATAGCTGCCGTGGACCGGGGGTCCATCAATGGAATGGACAGAGCTCGGGACCAAGGAGAAAGGGTAGAGGTGAAACCGGGGGCCAGGGTTCTAAATCAGTGTCAGGAATCGCCAGCGACCCACGTGGAATGTATGGAACCGCGGCGTAAGGTGGAGGGCGTAAAGAAGGGGCCGATAGAGAAGGGTGGGAAGGGGCAGATAAAGAAAAAGGATGGGAAGGGGCCTACTGATGACCCAAAGAAGCGGAAGGATGTAGCTGCCGGTCGGGGTGGGTCGGGTGGTGTAAGTGCGGCTGAGTTTATGGGTGGCGACGGGTTTCGAAAGGTCTCGGGCAAAAAGGCCGCGAAGCCGAAGCCCGAGACCCCAGTTGCCCCTGTCAGGACCTCCAACCGCTTTAGTCTCCTGTGCGCGAAGGAGGAAGACACCGTTTTAATTGGGGACTCGCAGATTAGGGGCCAGGAGAAGTACTTTGCTTCTGCAAACCGAGACAGGGGCAAGGTAAGGTGCTTACCTGGTCGGGGAACGGCGCACATAAGGAAGGAATTAGATAAGGTTCGCGTGGCTAGTCGGAGGACTGCGATCGTTGTCCATGCTGGTGGCAAAGACTTGTTCCTCAAAGGCGTTAGGGTAGGTTCAACAGAAGGGATCATCACCGAGATCATGTCTCTTGCGGATGATCTGAAACTTAAGACAGACATGGGAATGTTGATGGGTATTTTACCGCGGATGAATGCCAGTGACCACGCGCTCAGTAAGGTCATTGGCATCAACGAGAGGGTGCAAGACTTGTGCGTCCAACTGGGCGTGAGGTTTGTTGACCCATTCGACGCGTTTTCGGGTAGGTGGGACCTGTATCAGAGGGATGGTGTCCACCTCAAAGTCAGGGGTAAAGGTGTGCTAGGCACGCTGCTTGACCGGCACCTATACCGTATGGTGAGGTCGAGTCCGGGGAGAGATGATGGGCCCCCACCGGGGAGGGATGATGATGAGCCGGTGGCGGACGTACCTTCAACTGAAGGGTGCGTCCATGTACAGGTGGGTGACTCTCCTTCCACGTTGGAGGGGGCTCAGGCTCCTGCGGAGATTGTCCCCTCGTTAGTGAGGGGCTCTTCAACTCCCGACAGCCCTGGCTGTTCGGGAAACGGGTCGTGCTACTGGGCGGTCAGAATAGGGGAGGCTCCCTCCGTGCAATGCTTTTTAATGCTAGGTCAATCAGGAACAAATTTGGCGAGCTACGGGCGCTCTTAGCGTCAGAATACCAGGATATCGTTGCTATCACCGAGTCCTGGATTCATACTGATCGTAGGGACTACGTTGGGAGCTCGAAATTCCCGGGTATAGAGTGTTTCGCAAAGACCGCACCCGTGGGGAGGGGCGTGGGGTACTAATATACGTCAGAGACACGTTGACTCCGGTTGACTGCCAGTTTCGGTCGGAACGGGAGCTGCTTGGCGTCGATCTGAACGTGGGAGGGACGAACTATAGGTTAATCTTGGTGTACAGACCTCCGCATCTCCTCCTCGAGGAGGATACAGCCCTGTACACCGAACTCAGTAGCCTGCTAGGGGATAGGGTGTGTTTAGTTTTAGGAGACTTCAACTGTCGCGGCATAAAGTGCGAAAATAGGACTGCCGATGCTGAAGGGAGGAGGCTAGTTGACTTTGCTGATGAGAACTTCCTCACTCAGTGGGTCAACGAGCCTACACGAGGCGAAAGCGTTCTAGACTTAGTATTCACGACCGAAGACAACCTCGTCACTGGCCTCACCGTTGACGAATCATTGGGCGGGAGTGATCACGGTCGTATTAGGTTCCGTGTGTGCGTCCCTCGGTTGAAGCGTAGTAACTCGAGAGGCAGTAAGCTCGATCTCCGGCGGGCGAACTTTGTTAGCCTCAGTGATAGCGTAGGAGAGATGGGGTTAGAGGTTGGCAGCGATGTTGAGGGAGTGTGGAGTGCATTCCGGGACGAGTTTATGGTGCTGCAGTCTGCTGCCATACCCTCAAAACCGGTCACCCCTGCTTCAACGCAGCCTAAGTGGTTCAATCGTAACATCGCTTCGGCTATCCGAAATAGGAAAGTAGCGTATAGGAGGGCGAAGGCCAATCGTTCCCACGAGAACACTGAAGCGTATGTCCGCCTGTGTACGGAAGTGAAGGCGAAGGTTAGGCTAGCGAAAAGTAACGAAGAACTACGGGTGGCAAGCCTCTGCAAGGGGAACCCTAAGGAGTTCTTCAATTATGTCCGACGCGGACATCGTTAATGTGCTTAATGATTACTTTGCGGGAGTGTTCACCAGGGAGGACACCCGCGTCATCCCCGAGCCATGCGTGAGGCACGAAGGTGCTGGCCTGGATAGTGTTAGATGTACCTCGACAGTCGTTGCCGATAGAATAGACAAACTGAGAGCGTTTAAGGCTCCTGGGCCAGACCAGATTCTCCACAGAGTGTTGCGAGAAGTGCGCGACCAGGTGACCATTTGGATTCCTACAAGCTGCTTGGGGACTCCCAACATGGGTTTACACGGCATAGTTCGTGTCTCACCAACTTGCTCGAGTTTTACCACGTCATGTTGAGTGAGTACGATAAGAGTAGGGCGATTGATATACTTTATCTCGACTTTCAGAAAGCCTTTGATAAAGTACCTCACCGCCGGCTAATGGCGAAAGTGCGCGCGCTTGGTATCGGTGGGGAAATAGGTAGGTGGATTGAAAACTGGATGAGGAATAGGCGGCAGAGAGTGGTAATTAAAGGGGCTAGTTCGGTTTGGGCCTCGGTCACTAGTGGGGTTCCTCAGGGTTCCGTTTTGGGGCCACTGTTTTTTATCATTTACATAGATGATATCGACGGTGGCATCGTCAGTCGGATCGCCAAATTCGCTGATGACACCAAGCTTGCGGCCAATGTTGGGACGCCCGAAGCGATCGAGGAACTGCGTGCGGAACTAGGTAGGATAGGAGAGTGGTCCGAAAAATGGCAAATGCCGTTTAACTTGGGTAAATGCAAAGTGATGCACATTGGCTACGCCAATCCCAAGTCGGACTACTCGATGTTGGGTAGTAATATCGAGGTGACTGATTTAGAAAAGGACTTGGGTGTGCTAATTAGCAGCGACCTTAAGTTTACGAAACAGTGTGTAGAGGTGGAAAAGAAAGCCCAGAAACTATTGGGTTATATCAGGAGGCAATTTCAGTTTCGGAACAAGGAGATTGTGCTCTCACTGTACAATTCCCTTGTTCGGCCGCACCTGGAGTATGCTGTGCAGTTCTGGTCGCCAACCCTCAGGAAAGATATTGAGAGGCTGGAGCGAGTGCAGGCGAGGGCCACAAGGTTAATCCCTTCCGTTACGCATATGGGCTACAATCGACGGTTACGCGCCCTGAACTTGTTTTCGCTTGAAACTCGGAGGCTGCGCGGTCAACTGATCGAGGTTTTCAAGCTCTTACGCGGGTTCAACGATGTCGATTTTAGAAGTATGTTTAGTTTAAACGATAACCCAACTCGCAACAATGGTTGGAAGTTGGATTTGAAACGGTTTAGGACTAGTGTGTGTGGGAATTACTTTACGTATAAGATCTGTGACACATGGAACAGGTTACCTTCGGAAGTTGTGAACAGTTCCTCTGTGGATCAGTTCAAGAAAAGGTTAGACCAAATCTTGCACACTATTTGAGCGTGTACAAAATTTTCCCTGGCATCCGTTGCCATTGGTACCTCCTCGGTATGGGCCGCAAGGCCTTTTGAGTTACTTCTTTTCCTTGTAACTCCTTGTAACTCTCTCTCTCTCTCTCTCTCTCTCTCTCTCTCCGCAGGGGGAATAAAGGTTATGCACTCCGCTTGGGGTATAAAGGTTATGCACGTTCCTTCTGGGTGTTGTAAACTTTATACTTGGGGTGTGACAGCCCTCCGGTCCCGAGTCGTGGGATTCTAGAGAAATTGGCTGCCAGTTCCTCTAGGTTCTCTCTCTTTTGGGAGGGCGGGTGAAGTCTGTTGTACAAACCTGACCCGTGGGTTACTAGGACCCCTTCCCATCCCTACTCTGTCCTTTTGGCTTAGGTTAAGGATGCTCTCCTCTCACTGCAAAAAAAAAACTTAGTATTAATTCTTTTTCTCTACTCTTACTATTAGGACCCTACTGCTACCTCATGCGTGGGAAGAGAGGCTTTGGAACCTCTATAAATAACATCATTTCACTTCAGTTCTAGGTAAATAATTAGAGGGGATAATAGCGGGTAGGATTGTTGACCATTTGGATTCCTAGATGCTACTTGGGGACTCCAACATGGGTTTAGACGGCATAGGTCGTGTGTCACCAACTTTGCACGTCATGTTGAGTGAGTATAATAAGAGTAGGGGAATTGATGAGAAAGCCTTTAATAAGGTACCTCACAGCCGGTTAATGGTCAAAGTGCGCGCGCTGGGTATTGGTGGGGAAGTAGGTAGGTGGATTGAAAACTGGCTGAAGAATGCCACAAAGTTAAACCCTTCCGTTAGGCATATGGGCTACAATCGACGCTTACGTGACGCGGGTTCAAAGAAGTCGATTTTAGAAGCATGTTTAGTTTAAATGATAACCCAACTAGTAACAATGGTTGGAAGTTGGATTTGAAACGGTTTAGGACTAGTGTGTGTGGGAATTACTTTACCTATAAGATCTGTGACACGTGGAACAGGTTACCTTCAGAAGTTGTAAAGAGTTCCTCTTTGGATCAGTTCAAAAAAAGGTTAGACCAAATTTTGCCACCTATTTGAGTGTATAGAAAATTTTCCCTGGCGCTGTTGCCATTGGTACCTCCTCGGTATGGGCCGCAAGGCCTTTTGAGGTACTTCTTTTCCTTTTAACTCCTTGTAACTCTCTCTCTCTCTCTCTCTCTCTCTCTCTCTCTCTCTCTCTCTCTCTCTCTCTGCCCTGTCCATTTCTGAAAAAAATCTGTGGAATGAATAAGGCATATTTGGGAAAGACCCGCCCCACCCTTTAATGTTACTAAAGCTTACAACTTCAAAATCAGATGATTCGACACCTCAGAAAAAAGCCTTACACTTAATCAACCTTAACTAACCTAACCATTCGCCTTTTTTATTCTGAAACAAATATAATACTTGGAACTCTGAAAACACCAAATTTATTTTCTATTTCATGAACGTTGTTTTAAATAATAATAATAATAATAATGATAAATACACTCAGATCTTCTCTCTCAAAAACTTTGAATTCACATTTTATGTTTTTAAAATTAATTTTCAGTTATAATGTTATAATGTTATAATGTTTCAGACCAACAAAGACCCTAGGAACGTTGTTTTAAATAATAATAATAATAATAACAATAATAATAATGATAAATACACTCAGATATTCTCTCTCAAAAACTTTGAATTCACATTTTAAGTTTTTAAAATTAATTTTCAGTTATAATGTTATAATGTTATAATGTTATAATGTTATAATGTTTCAGACCAACAAAGACCCTAGGATCCACTCATGGTTGGTCTACCTAACTGTGCTCGTAATTGTGTATTGTGCATGTCCTCCGTGGTGGCGGAGGGGACCTACAATTTTACGTGGGTTCCGAACCACAAGAACATAAGAAAATTTTACACTGGGCACACTAGGGGCCACTTCGGCCCATCGAGGTGGCTCCACTATATAAAAACTGCCTGTACATTGACAACGACCAATTTTTACAAAACTAAATAATTATCAATTTAAAACTAAAGATAGATTCTCTGGATCCAGAGGATCAAGTCATAATAGACTACTATCCACAAATATGTCACACACTATATCTATTTTTAACCGACATGCAAATATATCAGATCCAAGGAATCTAGTCAATTTCATTACGGTATCCATCAATACCAGTACCTTGCCAACCAAAAATAAGTCACGGTCCATATCAATTGCGGACCAAGTCACAATTTACCACCATATACATTACAATATATATACTTAGGAGGAAAAGTGTAGGTGTGGCTGTAAAGACTGTACAGTAATGTAGAAATGTGTGTGCACCCATTTTGGGTCTCCCATTTAAAGATGTTTGTGGAGCAAGTGAAGATCATGAGTTTTCAATACCTCACAGTACTATGGGGGGCACCGCTCGGCAGAGGAATCTCTTTAAATAGGGTGTGTAAGGACAGAGAGTATCCCTAATCCAAGGTGCTGCCTCCCTATATCCCACAACACTTGTGTTGAGTTGTGGGATCTATCACCACAAAGCCTTAATTTTACTACCTTAAACTATACCCAATCTATTAACATATGCGTCTAATCGATTTTTAAACATGTTTATAGACGTGCTACTAATTACTACCGACAAACTATTCCAGCTACTTACTATTCTATGCGTAAAAAAGTTTTTGGCAACTGTTGTCTCGAACCTTCTACTTGTCAACTTACACCCGTTATTTCTAGTCCTATAATATTGAGATATTTTTGTTAAATCTTTCCCTGACATACTATACGCAAAATTACTGATACGCGAACCTATATGCAAAATTTTGCACTTATCGACGTTAAATCTCATTTGCCATGTGACTGACTAATCAACGATTTTATTCAGGTCTTCCTGGATTTTACCTCTATCTTCGTCACTAATCGCCCTACCACCCATCTTCGTGTCATCCGCAAACTTTGAAACTGTACTGACTAGGCCGATATCTAAATCGTTAATATATATAAGAAAAAGCAATGGGCCAATAAAGAACCCCGAGGGACGCCACTCGCTACATTAGCCCAACACGACTCCGCTCCATCAACGACCATCCTCTGTTTCCTACATCGCAATCACTCCTCTATCCAATTTATTACTACACCTCTGATTCCATGAGCCTTAGTTTTCTCAATGAGTCTTTTGTGCGGTACGGTGTGAAACGCTTTTTGAAAATCTAAATACACTACATCAACCGCCCGATGACTATCGTAAACGTCAACCACGCATTGAAAAAATTAAAAAAGATTAGTTAAGCAAGATTTGTTTCGCTTAAAACCGTGCTGCGTATTTCTAACCAGATTATGCACTTCTAAGTGTTCGACTATACGATCCCTAATTATTGATTCCAGTAGCTTACCTACAACAGACGTTAAACTGATTGGTCTATAATTTCCCGCCACACCTTTATCGCCTTTCTTAGAGATAGGTGTTACGTTTGCTAATTTTTGAAATTATCTGGTACGCACCTCTCAGAAATAGACGCATTAAAAATCTTTGTTAGCGGCACAACAATGCTATCTTTTAATTCTTTTAGTCGTATGGGATATATGGAATCCGGCCCCGGTGATTTACGCGTTTTCATTTTATCAATATAGCGCATTACCTCCCCTTCACTAATCACAATATTATCCAAAATATTACCATTATCAAAAGGTATTATGTCTATGACCGTAGGAATATTTGTTACATCTTCAATAGTAAAAACTGACGTAAAAAATTCGTTTAACATGGTAGGCATTTCCTTGTTTTCAGGAACTAGATCTCCATTAACATTTTTCAACGGCCCCAAGACACTTTTTACTGGATTTCTATTGTTGACGTATTGAAAGAATCGGTTGGGGTTTTCTTTACCGTCACGAGCTATGGAGATTTCAAATTCGCGCTTGGACTTTTTTATTACACTTTTCGCTTCACGCCTTAGAGATATGTAGTTGTTTCGTAACCACAAATTGTCTTTATCGCACTTATGTAGCCTATAAGCCCCATCTCTACTCTATAATGTTTCTTACTCTAGAAGTAAACCACAAGGGCTTGTTGTTTACTTTCGCACGCTTAATTTTGTACGGTACACATTCCCCATTTATAGTCCTAAATACTGTTTCAAACGATTCCCACATTAGTTTTGCGTTGGAGTTCCCCATTACGTTTTCCCAATTGACGTGTGACAATTTATTTCGAAATTTACAAAAGTCTGCGTGCTGGAAGTTAGGAATTTTAGTCGAGTTAGTTGGTTTCGAGTGACTTACCATATTGTGATCGCTATTGCTTAACGGTACTATTACTTGAAGATCAGTAATTAGCCTATCATCCGTAGTTATTACTAAATCTAAAATACTGTCCAATCTCGTAGGTTCTCCAACCTTTTGAAGAAGAAAGCTATCTTCGAGAAAATTAAAAACGATTACCTTCCGCGTCTCCCTGCATTGTATCGTAATTCACGTTGGCACAATTAAAGTCACCCATAACTAAAGCCTGCTCACTACCGATTATTCTCTTTAGCTCACGATATAACGTTTCGTCCGTATCAGCTGTTTGATTAGGGGGCCTCTATATAACCGCAACAACAAGTTTAAAATTGTTCAATTTAAGTTCTGCTATAGTCGAATCTATCGGTTCTGGAATTGTGTGCTTTACTTCTATAACGTTCGCAATATTATCATTGATATACAACATAACACCGCCTCCTCGACTACCTATTTTGTTTTTAACAAAAAGTCTATAACCTTTAATTTGATACTCCCCTACAAAGTCATGTGTTTCAGTGCTAATCCACGATTCATTTATCGCAATTACATCATAGTCTTTACAAGCAATTAAAGAAAAAAATTCGTTTATTTTATTTCGTAGGCTACGAGCATTTAAGGATAGAACCTTCAAATTGTTTGTAATTGCGACACCTTCCCGAGCGCAGGGGAAATTTGTGGAATTTATGCTGGGACCGTTCGAGTTACGGCAGCCTGTAAAGAAGAGACAGTATTGTGAAATATTCTTCCTAAACGCGCAGCTCCAACTTCATTAAGATGAAGTCCATCTCCGAAGAACAAGTCCCTCCTGCCGTAGAAACTGTTCCAAAAATTCGCAAAATGCACTCCTTCCTCTTGGCAAAGAGACTTTAGGGTATTGTTAATATAGGTCGCCTTGCTGTTGAAATCGTTACGTTGGATAATTCGAGGAAGTATACCTGTTAAAACAATCTTATTAGTTTTTTCCTTTATTCGCTCTAGCAAGTCCCTGTACCTAGCCAGCAGTTCTTCCGATCTGGAATTTAAAACGTTATTAGTACCGACATGAATAACATACGATGCGTCCTCGGAGGTACCCTCTGTAAAATGGTCAACACTGTTAGATATATCCTCCACCCTTGCACCAGGGTAGCAGTAACGGCGCCTACGACGAGGGTTTCTCCAACAGAATTCCTCGAGCTGCACTCGAACAATGGAATCGCCAACGAGTCGTATTTCCGGTTCATCAGCATCATCGAAACCTAAAACAGAAAACTTATTGTTTGTTATTACTGATAGACATGTCTTAGGTTTTCTCAATGGGGCTCCATTACGCACTCGAACGAAGGGTTGGGAACTAGGGGAAGAGAGAGGGCTATTAGTACTATTTATATTATTAGTAGAAACTGAGGCAGGAGGGGTCGTAACTGGAGTCTCAAGGGATTCTAATTTTGCCGTCAGGAGCATCACGCTTTCTTCAAGCCTCACCCTGGCCCCCATCTCACGCTCTAACTCGTTCCTCAGGACTTCCATGCTTGAGCACCACCTGCAAACTAACTGTTCATTATTATTAGCCATTGTAAATGCGTAAGCGGCAAATTTTCCTTCACAGCGACTGCAAGTATTTGACGGGGGTGCCATGCTTTTAATTAGTTAAAAAACAAAAACAAAAAACGAGCGTTTTCAAATTAATAAATTACAACGTAGGTCTACCGCGTTCTTGAAACGCAGAAACAGGTTCTTGTAACACAAATTTATACTAAATGAATATAGAATTAAGCTACCGACGAAAGATCTGTAAAAGAAAGTATTTATAATACTTTCTGTCCGCGATTCGACCGACTTTTTCCTTTTTTTCCACGGTGTGTAACCACACTCTTCCTGATCTCTCGAAGGAAGGGAAAATGAACCTGATAGATTTGAAAAACAAGCAAGGCAAGCCACGTGCAGTAGCCTTGGTTTGATCAAATAATATAGTACTGAATAACGTTAATAAATTAAATATATTCTTTAATGAATGATTAGTAACACGAAGTAATTTAGTTAAGAATGCACCGAACACTATTTTTTTTTAAACACTTCAACGAAAACCACTTATTCAATTGATAACACTGGACACTCGATAAAATACGTCTGTTCACAAGGAAAGACTGATCACATATTTAGACATTAATACCTGTTGGGGGAGTTAATCTCCGCTCATTAACGATTTTTTCCTTAAAAGGTACAGCTAAGGTTTACAGTTTCGTTAATGACCTGTTAATCCCCTGTGTTTGTTTTGTGCTCATAGCGGATAATCCCTCAAAAGGTCATTATGAATCCCACACTTGGCTAAATTTCCGACTGCGAGAAAAACAAACATCCTCTTCTCTCTCTTTTATCGGGTTAGTAAGTTTAAGCAGATGTCCTACCGGAATGAATATATTTTATGATCAGCGAAACTCTTATTATTGTACACACACACACAAACAAGTATATAATAAAGTACAACATCACCGAATTGGTGTTTTCTTAATATGTTAGCCATTTGCGTAGTTTAGTGGCACGTGGAGAACGTTCATACATTCCCTATTATTATTACACACACACACACACACACACACATAATTATCCCAACTTAACGTATTTTAAATGAGTTAATTAGATTAACCTACCTTCAACTAATTTAACATTCATTATACCCTTTCTTCATGATATTTAAAGATTTTCAGTAAAAAAGTAGATTGAAAAAAAATATCCTCCACAAATTTCCATTCAGATGTTCGAGTAGAAGGCGTAATTGGTTTGTTTATATATATACAGGCGGTATATACTATGGAAATCGGAATTACTTCTTTGAGTTAAGAGGAAATATTTAATAAAAGTAGACGCGTATCCTCTCTTAATGTTTCTCTACTTCTTTGTCACTAAATTTCAAATACTGTAAAAGAGATGCAACAGAGTAACAAGTGTTGGCCGATCGAATTCTTTTTACACGGCATTCCGGCACGTTCCACCTGCGAGAGAAACAAACAACCACTCCATAATGAGGTAGTATTTTGACGTGACATTGTTAATTTTATACATTCCCGCACTGATAATGAAAGGTACGAATACTCCACACAATTATATCTGTGTTTTAAACGAGTGTTTTATAACTAACGTATATATATATATAAATATATACAGGGCGTCCCAAAAAAATGTATACACACTTTAAATACTTATAAAGGCAGTGTTTATTAAAATACATTTCATTTTCAAAATGTAATAGAATCTACAGACATTATTTAATTGTTTTGTCAACGCCTGTTTTCAAACTGACGTCCGTTCTGGTCCAGGCACTGCTGATAACGCGAAGCAATGGAATCGCAAACATCACGAAACATTTCGTTTGGTATTTGTATGCATTCTCGTTCAATGGCTGCTCTCAATTCAGCGACTGTTGCAGGTTTTATAGCGTAGACTTTGTCTTTTAAGTATCCCCATAAAAAAGTCTAGTGGTGTGAGGTCTGGTGAACGCGGAGGGTATTCAACGAAACCCCTTCATCCAATCCACATCCACATCCTGCCAAGTACCACTCGCAATACTCCACTCTTCGGTCCGGATCATCTTCATTAATAGCATGGACTAATCTTGGAATGTAACTTTTCCATTGACAGCGCTTCAAAATGCGTTGGACAGACGATTCTGAAATTCCTACCTCACGACTCGCTTGCCGCACAGATTTTCTTGGACTTTGGTGATACGTTTCCAGTACTCTTTCTTGCTTTGTGGGCTTGTCGATGTCCGTGGTCTTCCGGAACGCTTCTTGTGGACATTCTGAACAGTTCCATCGGCTTCAAACTTATCTCTAATTCGAGTGATGGTAAGTCGCGTTGGTGGATCTGTTTGAAACTCCCTCCTAAACTGTCTTTGCACTTCAACTGCGTTTTCACAC